>SJYA01001052.1:935086-1080669 GCA_006410615.1 Neotragus moschatus | reverse complement strand
GGCCAGGGCCCTGGACCGTCTCTCTTGCTGGTTTCCACCTGCAGGTCTGGGGTGGGGCGCGAGGATGGCTGGGGGTGGGGGTCGGGGGGAAACCGGACCCCAGGGAGCCTGAAATCCAGCTCCTCTGAATCTCGGTGAAAATTTTGTTTTCCTTCTCTAGTAGGCAAACACGTTTTCTGTTAATCGAGTTTTGCGAGTTGCTCTTTCCCTAAAAGGCCAGGAACATCTGAAAATGAGCGGGTACCCTGCAGTCCCTCTCTGCTGCCTACTTTGTTTCTTGCTTTTTCCTTTTCATCTGAAAAAACCTCAAACCCCAAACCCAAACAAACCAGGACGTGCAATCTTTGGGTCGGAAGGTTTCCACCTTGCCGCCCTCCTCCGTTCCCCTCCCCCAGCCTCCCTCACAGCGCCAACTCCATTGAAGTTAACTCCTTTCTTCTTTGGGAGTAAGATCCCTTGTGGATGAGAAGGGTTAAAAATGGGATTTGCCTCATCAGGTGTACGAATCGCAGTGCTGAAGGCAGGTACATCTAATTGCTCCCACCTGTCTGAGGCAGCAGCGATGCTGCGGTGAGCATCTCTGCAAGGAGGCTTCTAAGAGGAGGGTGGCCGGCTTCTCCGCCTGGGGCGAAGGTGGCACCGACTGTTTTATAGGAAACCCATGGGGGCCACTCAGTAGGGACAGTGTCTCACTATGCACAGCTCCCCCACCCCCCCTCTAGAACCCTGTGTGTCCTTTGTCTCTGTCTACTCCACCTGCTGACTGCCTGACTGCTAGGCCTGGACCAGAGGATGGCCAGGTTAACCTGCACTGCTGTGCGTGCCTGTGTGGTTCTCCTTACTCAATCCTAGGCCACTGCCAGCCTCAGGCTGCCTCTGGAGTACCTCCGCCCTCAGTCCTCAGTTTCCTGACTGGTCAGAGAGAAGCTGAATTTGGTCTCTCTTCTCAGGATGCAGGAACTCATACTTCAATAAGTCATCTCTTCAGGATTCCGACTCTTGAGTCTCCTCCCTGACTGCCGCTGAGTCTTTCTCATCTCTGACAGCTGTAGGTCTTCTTACCTTCTGAGGCCCTGTGGTCCCATCCCTTTGATTTTGGAGCTCAGACTGTTCAACCCAGAGTCTCTGCTGCATGACAAAACCATCTTGAAGCAGGGAGATCCAGACAGTAGGTGATGGAGAGGAGCTGAGAAAATAAGAGCAGATGGGGAGAAACCAGACTGTAATACCTGGATACATGGTAGCCTGAAGTCTAAGGTATAATGAAGAGGCTGGAAAAGCCGTTTTCCAGGTCTGTAGCTGACATGAACTGTCTCCTTTGGCACCCCGCATCTCTGACCATTTGCTTCTCTGTAAGGGCTTTCCAGGTGGCACTAGTGGTAAAGAACCCTCCTGCCAATGCAGGAGATGTAAGAATTCAGTTCCTGGGTTGGGAAGATCCTCTGGAGGAGAAAATAGCAGCTCCTTCCAGTGTTCTTGCTGCTGCTGCTGCTGAGTCACTTCAGTCGTGTCCGACTCTGTGCGACCCCACGGACGGCAGCCCACCAGGCTCCTCCATCCGTGGGATTTTCCAGGCAAGAGTACTGGAGTGGGCTGCCATTGCCTTCTCCATTCTTGCCTAGAGAATCCCACGGACAGGGGAGCCTGGCGGGCTACAGTCTGTGAGATCACAAAGAATCGAATATGACTGAAGCAACTTCGCACGTTAGCACGGCCTAAAGGTTCGACATCATTTGAGGGTTGTTCTGAACACCCGAGGTACTTCTTGAAAATGGCTTTTCTCTTCGGCTTTCTCTTCACTTGTGTTTGGATTTTTGTTCTGAACTTACCAGAAGCCATGCCAAGCAATTTCAGTTGTACATGCTGCCTTTTAATGGTATATGCCTGCCTGTTTTATCTTCAAGCCAATAGATGCCCCACCTTAATTTCTTAAAATAAAATCATGGCTGAGAGGAGGGGGCCTCAGAAACTAGTCAGAGACCTATATATTTATTTTCAATACTTTTATTTACTTATTTTTGGCTGCGCTAGGTCTTCCTTGCTGTTCTGGCTTTTTCTCTAGTTGCGGTGAATGGGGGCTACTCTCGAGCTGTGGTGTGTGGGGTTCTCACGGTGGTGGCTTCTCTTGTTGCAGAGTACAGGCCTAGGTGCACGGGCTTCAGTAGTTGTAGCACGTGGGCTCAGTAGTTGCTCCTGGGCTCAAGAGCACAGGATCAACAGTCGTGGCGCGTAGGCTTGGTTGCTCCATGGGATCTTCCCCGATCAGGGATCAAACCCGATTCTCCTGCCTTAGAAGGTTGACTCTTTGCCACTGAGCCACCAGGGAAGGCCCCAGAGACCTATCTAGACAGTTAAGAAAATAAGTGGCTGTTTGGTCTTGAAGAGCTCTAGGGAGAGGGGATTCCCTCAGTCCTTGGTGTCTCCTTGTGTCTTGCTCTGGGTTATTTTTAAGCACCCAGAGGCAGGAGCTGCCATGGCATCTGTTCTCTCCTTTCTACAACTGATGAATGCAGTGTTGGCTGAATCAACCCCAAACACTTCACCCAGGTGTCACTTTTAATCAGTGCTGCTGGAGCAGTTAAGTGATCATCCATTTCCTCCCTGTGGGGGGAAATCTGTGCCCTCAGACAGACGAATAACTGAGTCAGGAATGTGTTTCAAGGATGCTTTCTTCTCAGGCAGCAACCCCTTTAACGCGCTCAGTCATAAACCAAGAGACAGTTGTTGAGAGCTCTTGACATCTGGGAGGGAGAGAAGTGTTGTACGAAAGAGATTCTTAAATCTTTCTAAATATTCCTTTTCTAAAAGTGGAAGGAGTGCTAGGATCTGAGAGCATTTTAGGCAGCTTTTCATTTCCACCACGTGCTCCCTTCCTAACTGTGGAGGGTGCCTTAAGTTTCAGGGAAATCAAGAGCAGAGATGGGTGTTTACATGATGCCTGGCCTTTGGTTTCATTTTGGTTTGGTGCTGACCAGGTATGCAGTTGCTTCATGTGTGCAGTTGCTTCATGTGTGTGTGTGTGTGTGTGTGTGTGTGTGTGGTTGCTCAGCCATGTCTGACTCTTTGAGCCCCGATAGCCTCTAGCCCTCCAGGCTCCTCTGTCCATGGATTCTCCAGGCAAGAATACTGGAGTGGGTTGCCATTCCCTTCTTCAGGGGATCTTCCTGACCTAGGGATTGAACCCAGGTCTCCCGCATTGCAAGTGGATTCTTTACCATCTGAGCCACGAGGGAAACCCTAGTTGCTTCCTACACAGGCCAAATAGGTTTATGCAGAAGAGATTCTACCTGAAAGAGCACTGAATCCCGACAGGACCTCTCGTGTGCTTGTCGTTAGCTGACCAGGGAGAACGGGTGCCAGGCTATTGAGGACACGGGAGCCAAAAGTTGCTGTGGTTGAGAAACAATGCCAGTGGGTGTCTGGCTGCATCATCATCAGAGGCTAAGGACAGATGGTGTATGTTTGAAACAGAATGTCTTCGTGATCTTTTTGTTTCATCTTTTTCTTAGTATTTAAGTTAACAAGCCAAGTCTTTGAGAAATGGCTTTAAAATGTCAAGGAAAAAAGAAAGCCAAGGACCATAAGTTCACTCCAGCCACGGTGGCACCGTGAGCACTGGGCTAGATGTTTGGAATGCAGTTTGCAGTACATGAAGGCAGAGGTCCTGCAGAAAGAGTGGGCTTCCTGAATGTTCTGATATCTAAGCACACGGGTACGTGGTTTCAGACCCAGCAGGTTCTACTTCTCTGTGTCCTGTGTGCTTGGATGGCTGGATGTCGGGTCATGGCATCAATTTCTTCCCCTTGAAGCTCTAACATATTAAGAAACTGTCCCCACCTCCACCCACAGTATTGCTTTGCTTTCTTTGTGCCTCAGGGCTGGTCAGTGATGAGGTCTGGCTCCAGGACAGGAAGTGGCAGGAGAATCATGTAGACCGAGGCAGTTGCCTTTTCTCCCCGCAGAGCCCTCTATCTTCAGTCTGCAAAGCTGCGTCTTTCATCCTGCCATCCTCCACTGTGTAGCCTCGCGGGGCACCTTTCAGAGGCCACATCCATTGGGCAGAACACATCTGGCTCTACAGAAAAGGGCTGTCAGGTCCCCACCACTATCATGGATGTTCTCCAGAATTGTCACACCTCATGTGCATTCTACTTATTTCCACATTCTGTTTTCTGTCTCCCCCAGTATTACTGCCTAACTGCAACTGTTGTTCAGTTGCTGTTGTGTCCAACTCGTTGTGACCCCATGGACTGCAGCACGCCAGGCTCCCTGTCCTTCACCGTCTCCTGGAGTTTGCTCAAACTCATGTCCATTGAGTCGGTGATGCCATCCAACCAACTCATCCTCTGTCACTGCCTTCTCCTCCCGCCATCAATCTTTCCCAGTGTCAGGGTCTTTCCCAATGAGTTGGCTCTTGGTATCAGGTGACCAGAGTATTGGAGTTTCAGTTTTAGCATCAGTCCTTGCAATGAATATTCAGGGTTGATTTTCTTTAGGATGGACTGGTTTGATCTCCTTGCAGTCCAAGGGACTCTCAAGAGTCTTCTCCAGCACCACAATTCTCAGCCTTCTTTATGGTCCAACTCTCACATCTGTACACAACTGTAACTATAGTTTCATTTAAATTTATGCATAACACAAAATAACTATCATTTATTGCCTACTCTGGGCCAGGCATTGTTCTAAGGGTATAATGCACATGATATCAGCTGCCCTCTCAATGGCTTCATAATTTTGGTGTTAACAACCATGTTTTATAGACAGGAAAAATTGAGTTTTAGAGAGTTTATTTGCTTAAGATCATTCTATTCATGTGCGTTAGAGTGAGGATCTCAAGATTCACCTCCCTCCCTCAACTATAGTTACTTGGTATTTAGTTTTTTGCTTTGTTTTACTTTTTGTTTTCTACATCACCTTCATTTCTAAATATACTCTTTGTCTTTGGAAATAGGAAAGGCAAATCCCATTCTCTCTTATTCTTTCTCTCCCCGTGTTACCGTTGGGATGGTGTGAGTACCTTACTTCTGGAAATGGTCAATCCAAGGTTGATTAAACTCAGAGGAATTGTTAAAGGAAAGATTCAGGTACCATGTCTGTGACCCTTTACAAATAGCCTCCATTTGTGGGGTGTTTCCTGTATGTCGTCCTGGCTTATTCCCATGTAACATTATGAGAGAATTGATCTTGTCTTCCCTGTTTCAGAACTGAGGAAGCCAAGGCTCAGAGTCCTTACGCAAATGGTCCAGGGTCCCTTACCCACTCCAGGTCTAATCTGGGAGGTAAATGCTGGATTCTGACTCCACATGCTTTGCCAGCTGCACTGAGTTACCTAAATCTTTTCCTGGCCTCTGATCTCTGCCTTATCCACTTGGTCTCTTGCACTATTGCCAAAGTCGTTTTCTTTAATAGCCCAACTGAGCACAGTCCTCATTGATGTGCCCCCAGTTTTTGGCGATTCACCTCTGCACGCAGATTCAGCAGGACATGTAGCTCCCCTCGACAGTGTGTTCCTACCTGATTTTCATATTCAGTCTTATCTTCTTCCTGCTATCTTTCCAGTGCTCTTGCGACTTTTTGGTCTCTTCCCGTTTCTTAACAATATCCTCTCACCTCCAGGCTCTTCCTCTGAGCTGGTGGGCTGCAGTCCATGGGGTCGCGAAGAGTCGGACACGACTGAGCGACTTCCCTTTCACTTTTCACTTTCATGCATTGGAGAAGGAAAAGGCAACCCACTCCAGTGTTCTTGCCTGGAGAATCCCAGGGATGGGGGAGCCTGGTGGGCTTCTGGCTATGGGGTCACACAGAGTCAGACACGACTGAAGCGACTTAGCAGTAGCAGAACATTCTCTTGTTGGTATTTCCCCTTTCTTCAAATTTTAGCTCAAATCTCACCTCCAGATCCACTTGCTGGACAACATCCAGCCCCTCCCCATGGGCCCCTGAATGTTACTTATGATTGTTCCTCTGTGAGGCCTTGAACAAATTTCTCTTGTAACTCCTCTGCATTTCACTTTTCTAGCTTCAGTGGGAGTAATCGCACTGCTGATTGCAGGGTGGTGAAGGTCAAATGAGTTAGTGCCTGGCAAAGTGTTGCGGTAACAAAAAATTTTGTTTGGGTGTTTTCATTAGATGGTATGGAAAACCCAAATGAACTTTTTTGGCCAACCCAGTACTTAGACAGGTGCTCAATACATGGTCGTTACTGAGATTCTAGTCTGTGTGTCTCTGACCTCGTGAGCCTTTACAGCTAAGTCCTTTATCCTTCCACAAGACCTAACAGGATTTTGCACCTAGCTTTGCATCAAATAAATGTCTGATGCGTTCAACCTTGAAGGTTCATGGTTTTCTTTGCAGTTAAATTATTTATCTGAAATTCAAATTTAACCAGCATCTTATATTTTTATTTGGTAAATCTGGCAACCCACGCTTCCCTTCTTCCTCCTCCCCTCAGAACCCAGCTCCTAGAGTCCAATCCCACTCAACCATGGGAAGCTTTCCCCCATGCTTCCCTCTTTAAAGCTCCTTCTGTGTCAGAGATCATGTCCCAGGCCAACAGTGTCACTGAAGGGAATCCTAGCTGGGCAGCTGCCTGTCCCCACTGCCTCACTAGTATGGAAATGCTGGAGTGAGCAGGCTTTCCACGGCAAGTGCCAGGCTGTGATTGAGAGTGGTGTATTCTGGGCATGCTGTGTGTTCATTCTTCATATGTTCACCAGTTCACTCATTCATTCATTTACCGAATGTTGTGAAATGCCAGCTTTGTGCTGGACGCCCTGTGGAAGCATTGCTAAGAGACATTCAAATTGTTTTGGCTGTGGGTCACTGTCAGAAATATATTTTACCTAACAATCCTGAAGGCACATAGCTATTTATACCTGTAACACTGAAGTTAAGTTTCAAGAATAGTACTTCTTCTTACTGAAAAAGTATAGCTGGAATGTACTTGATCTTTGCAATTTTGTTCTTTCCTTTCCATTTATTGCATTCCATTAAGAATTGAACTGGGAAGGACTCATTGAATCGATTTCATGATTTGTGACTCATAATTTGAAAATCACTGCTATGTAGAATGGCAAGATTCTATTTTTACAGAACAGTTTGTATTACTTCATTATCCCAGTACTCTACTCACACCTTATTAGATTATTACATTAGATTTTTGTGGCCTGTCTTGGGAAGCTGTTCACCATGCATAACACTGTATTTTCAGAGTTTCAAACAACTAACTTACCAAATGACTTTTGATGAATATCCTGGCTCTAAATTGGGTCAAATGTTTGACATGTTACCTGATAATATTTTATGACACAGTTTTTAATCTTGAACACTGTACCCAAATTTCAATTTATTTTTCTTTTTGCATCCACTGATAACAAATGCACTCCACTGGTTGGATGGCCTCACCAGGGTACATTTAATAGATCTTCCTGGCTATATATTTTAATTGACTCCATCCCTTCTCCCTTGAAGAAAGTTGTGCTTTGAAGCAACGTTTTTCCCCTTCTAATTTGCCTGGGGAAGATCTTGATTTTATCCACTACAATGAGGTCCTTTGTCTGCTTAAATGAATCTTGCATACTCTCATCCACTTGGTCCTTCTGACCACTTTAAGCATCTAAAGGACGAACCACGTGGTTTGGCTGTTTTGAAAGCAAATAAGTTGGACGAGTGTGGCTATTGCTTCAGTGATTGGATGTTGGTAGACGATCATAAAGGAGAAGTTTACTTTGAGGATAACAGCTCCCATTGCCACAGCTGGGCTTTCTATGAGGGTCATTTGAATTTTAAGCTAATGGATACTGAGTTTGTCTTGTAAATTCCCTGTTCAGTTGGTTTGAGGGCCAATTGGATGGCTCTACCACATCTGAGCTATTGTATACACACAGGCAACTCTACTTACCTTTTGTGTTGGCTGCTTTTAAACTCCGCATGTGGTCCTAAATGCTCGCGGTTCAGTTATAGGAATATGTGGTCCCCTTATGGCTGCATCTGTCTAATGGCTTCTTGCTGAGAAACCGTTGCATGATTTTTCCCCCCCTTTTTTGTATTTTGATAAGGAAACGCCAGTGTTTCACATTTGTCAAATCGCCAGTGCTGGCTGCATGGCACGGGGAGCATGTGGGAGCTTAACTCTTTGATTTTTTTTTCTTTTTGCTTAGGTCTTTTCAATTCGTAATGATGTTCTTGTATATTATGCATTTCTTACTTTGTGAATCTTTGAAAAGATACAATAGATCTAATGGTGATGTTTATATTAGGAAAGTTCTGCCTACTCTGATTTGCCTATTGAAGTGACCAGTAAATAAAAACACAACTTTAATTTGGATTTTGTGATGAGTAAGGACTGTGCTTCCCACTCTTAGAGGATCTGAAATGTACTTAGGCCTGTTTCTCCAAGTATCTCTAATATATTAACAGTATTCTAATGTCCCTTTCAAACTTTGCATTTTCAAGCCAAAATCATTCTCTCGGCTCCCTACCTGAAACCCACTTTTCCTTTCCAACACCATCATCGCCCCAAAGCTCCCCGTGTCTTCTTTTCACCTAGAGTAGCACTTTGGTGCCAACTTTGCTTACTCTCTTGTCTTCTTTCTTCATGAATATGGTCAGTGATTGTTGCAGATTTTGTCTTGGATTTGTACCATTCTTTTTATTGCTTCTGGTCATCATCTACTGACTTGACAAACATTTATTGAGTATATGCTCTGACCAAGGACTAGTGGGGTCTGTAGGGGATTTCATGATAAGCTACTAATTGACTTGCCCCCCGATGTCTCCCTCCTGTCCACTTTCCCTGAATATGCTACTGGGACACCACAGTGCCTTTTCATTATCACTTTCCTACAGACGAGTCTATATGCCTTTCTACTCCCTAAGGGTCACGTCTTTAAATTCCACCTAGGTTATTTGTAAGGTATTCAGTGAAGTGTCTCACTTTGCATACCCAGCTTTAGTGCTTGTCATTGATTTCCTTCAGGGATCCTCACCTGTTAGATATAAACCCCTGCCCTGGATATTTGTTTATGCTCTTTGTCTGTCCGGCAATATGATGACCTATCCTCATTCTCCCCATTCTTCCTACCTAAATGCTATCTAATCGTCAGAGCCATAGTAAAGACCCAGTTGTTTATGAAGGCTTACTCAAATAAAGCAAAGAGGTTAAGAGGACATGTGCTCATAAATCAAACACTTGGCTTCAGTCCTGGCTCTCTTACTTAACTATATGACCTTAAAAAAACCTTTTTTTTAATTGAAATATAGCTGATTTACAATGTTGTGGTAGTTTCAGGTGTACAGCAAAGTGATTCAGTTATATATATACACATACATTTTTAAAGATTCTTTTCCATTACAGGTTATTACATGATACTGAGTAGCATTTCTAATGCTATACCATTGGTCCATGGTGGTTGCCTATTTTCTATACAGTAGTCTACACTTTGGGCTTCCCCAGTGGCTCAGCAGTAAAGAGTCTGCCTGCAATACAAGAAATGTGCAGGAGATGCGGGTTCAATCCCTGGGTCAGGAAGATCCCCTGGAGTAGGAAATGGCAACCCACTCCAATATTCTTGCCCAGGAAATCCCGTGGATAGAGGAGCCTGGCAGGCTACAATTCATGGGGTCCCAAAGAGTTGGACATGACTTTGACCCTAAAGAACAACAGCAACAGTGTAATATTTTAATCCTAAACTCCTAATATATCCCTCCACTCCTTTCCCCTTTTGTAACCATAAGTTTGTTTTCTATGTCTGTGAATCTATTTTGATTGGATAAATTAATTCATTTGTATCATTATTTTAGATTCCACATATATGCAGTATCTTATGATATTTGTCTTTCTCTGTCTGACCTACTTAGTATGATAATCTCTAGGTCCAGCTATTTTGTTGTAAATGACATTTTCATTCTTTTTTATGACTGAGTAATATTGTATATGTGACCTTAAGTAAATTACCTCCTTGTGTCTCATGTTTATTTCCTGTAAAATTAAAATAATAATAGTGGCTATCTTATTGCACTATTATGAAAATTAAATAATTCAAATAAAATACTTAGCATAGTATCTAGTAATAGTACTTACTATAAACATGTATTTTCACCTTGATCTCCATACCCTGAGTATTCCCTCTTCTTTCACTAATCTTACAAATAATATCTTATTGTTGTTGCTGTTGTTCAGTTGCTAAGTTGTGTCTGACTTTTTGCGACCCCATGGACTGCAGCATGCCAGGCTTCCCCGTCCTCCCCTGTCTCCCAGAGTTTGCCCAAACTCAAGTCCATGGAGTCGGTGATGCCATTCAACTGTATCATCCTCTCTTGTCCCCTTCTCCTTCTACCTTCAATCTTTCCCCGCATCAGGGTCTTTTCCAATGAGTTGGCTCTTCACATCAGGTGGCCAGAGTATTGGAGTTTCAGCTACCACTAGCATCAGTTCTATTAATGAATGTTCAGTGTTGATTTCTTTTAGGATGGACTGGTTGCATCTCCTTGCCGTCCAAGGGACTCTCAAGAGTCTTCTGCAGCACCACAATTCAAAAGCATCAGTTCTTCAGCACTCAGTGTTCTTTATAGTCCAACTCTTACATCCATACATGACTACTGGAAAACCATAGCTTTGACTAGACGGGCCTTTGCTGGCAAAATGATGTCTTTGCCTTTTAATATGCTGTCTAGGTTTGTCATTGCTTTCCTTCCAAGGAGCAATTGTCTTTTAATTTCATGGCTGTGAACATTGCCTGCAGTGATTTTGGAGCCCCCCAAAAAGAAAATCTGTCACTGCTTCCACTTTTCCCCTTCTATTTGCCATGAAGTGATGGGACTGGATGCCATGATCTTAGTTTTCTGAATGTTGAGTTTCAAGCCAGCTTTTTCACTCTCCTTTTTCATGTTCATCAAGAGGCTCTTTAGTTCTTCATTTTCTGCCATAAGGGTGGTGTCATCTGCGTATCTGAGGTTATTGATATTTCTCCCGGTAATCTTGATTCCAGTTTGTGCTTCATCCAGCCAAGCATTTCTCATGATGCACTCTGCATATAAGTTAAATAAGCAGGGTGACAATATACAGCTTTGAAGTACATCTTTCCCAATTTTGAACCAGTCGATTGTTCCATGTGTAGTTCTAACTGTAGCCTCTTGTCCTGCATACAGGTTTCTCAGGAGACAAGTAAGGTGGTCTGATATTCCCATCTCTGTAAAATTTTTCCACAGTTTGTTGTGATTCACATAGTTATAGGCTTTAGTGTAGTCAGTGAAGCAGAAGTGGGTGTTTTCCTGGAATTCTCTTATGTTCTCTATGATCCAATCAGTTCAGTTCAGTCTCTCAGTCATGTCTGACTCTTTGCAACCCCATAAATCTCAGCACACCAGGCCTCCCTGTCCATCACCAATTCCTGCAGTTCATCCAGACTCACGCCCATCGAGTCAGTGATGCCATCCAACTATCTCATCCTCTGTCATCCCCTTCTTCTCCTGCCCTCAATCCCCCCCAGCATCAGAGTCTTTTCCAATGAGTCAACTCTTCCAATGAGGTGGCCAAAGTACTGGAGCTTCAGCTTCAGCATCATTCCTTCCAAAGAAATCCCAGAGCCAATCTCCTTCAGGATGGACTGGTTGGATCTCCTTGCAGTCCAAGGGACTCTCAAGAGTCTTCTCCAATACCACAGTTCAAAAGCATCAATTCTTTGGCGCTCAGCCTTCTTCACAGTCCAACTCTCACATCCATACATGACCACTGGAAAAACCATAGCCTTGACTAGACGGACCTTAGTTGGCAAAGTAATATCTCTGCTTTTGAATATGCTATCTAGGTTGGTCATAACTTTTCTTCCAAGGAGTAAGCGTCTTTTGATTTCATGGCTGCAGTCACCATCTGCAGTGATTTTGGAGCCCCCCAAAATAAAGTCTGACATTGTTTCCACTGTTTCCCTATTTCCCATGAAGTGATGGGACCGGATGCCATGATCTTCGTTTTCTGAATGTTGAGCTTTAAATCAACTTTGTCACTCTCCTCTTTCACTTTCATCAAGAGGCTCTTTAGTTCCTCTTCACTTTCTGCCATAAGGGTGGTGTCATCTGCATATCTGAGGTTATTGATATTTCTCCCAGCAATCTTGATTCCAGCTTGTGCTTCTTCCAGTCCAGCGTTTCTCATGATGTACTCTGCATAGAAGTTAAATAAGCAGGGTGACAATATACAGCCTTGATGTACTCCTTTTCCTATTTGGAACCAGTCTGTTGTTCCATGTGCAGTTCTAACTGTTGCTTCCTGACCTGCATACAGATTTCTCAAGAGGCATGTCAGGTGGTCTGGTTAGCAATTTGATCTCTGGTTCCTCTGCCTTTTCTAAATCCAGATTGTACAACTGAAATTTTTCAGTTCACAAGCTGTTGAAGCCTAGGTTGAAGGATTTTGAGCCAAACCTTACTAGCATGAGAAATGAATGCACTTGCATGGTAGTTTGAACATGCTTTGGCACTGCCATTCTTTGGGATTGGAATGAAAACTTATCTTGTCTAGTCCTGTGGCCACTGCTAAGTTTTCCAAATTTTCTGGCAGATTGAGTCCAACACTTTAAGAGCCTCATCTTTTAGGATTTTAAGTAGCTCAGCTGGTATACTTGTATGAATTCTCCACAGTGCCGAGTGCAACATAGGTGCTCAATCAGTGCTGATCAACTTTGAAAACATTATGCTGCTTTATCAAAATCTGGGTCCCAGTTTATTTCTGGATGCACATTTAATTGTTGTTAATGGAAATGTGACTGCCATTGTCCTTTACTGACTTGTCCTCAATCTATGCGATGTGTGTTAATTCTAACTTAGGCTGCTGTTGTACAAATGGTGATAATAGACTTTTACATGCAACTGTGACAGAAGCAGTTCTTGAAAAATGTGCCAATTATAAATGCCATTTAAATGAAATTCAACCATAGATTGCAATATAATTAAGCACAGGGTATTTTTTGTTTTTCAGTTGGTTTGCAAAACATGTGTCCTCAAAATAGGTCAAGTGAAGCAAATCCATGCCATAAGTCAAGGTTTTATTCCTCAGACTTTTGTGTTCCCATGCTGTTAGTGGAGAATTCTGGCTGAAAGTCAGGTTGGATTATTTCAAAGTTAATTTACTCCAAAGGACACTTACTCAGTGGGCTTCCTTCTCATATTTCCAGTGAGACAGGGCGAGTAATGATGCCCTGCTTCCCTGGAAAGCTCTGTTGGATGATCTGAAAGCATCGGAATTTACTTTCATGGAGATTATTTGAATTTGGTTGAAAGAGAGGTGGGGGTGCCTACAGAGAGGCACATGGGGCTGAAAAGTAGAGAGTCACAGCCTTATGAATTGCAAAGAACCTGCACCCAGAGTCTTAGGATCTGAATTCTGAACCTGGCTTGTCTCCGCACTGGCCGAATGCAGTTGGGGGAAATCTCCTTACCTTTCTGAGTGTCCGTTTTCATAGCTCTGAAATGCAGGTATCAATATTCAATTTGCATTGTTCACAGAAATGATGTGAGGCTCTGGTGTAATAAATGTGAGAATCCTTTATAAAATATCAAGCATCCTACAAACATGAATTGCCATCACTGGCACTGAAACAAGGAGGACGGAAATATAAGGTGACTACCCGGTGTCCTGGGCATGTAGGGGCCTGCTGGCAAGCAGACTGTTGGGGATGGTATGAATGGAAAAGAATAGAAATGTTTCTGTTTGAAAAGTAGAGAAAGAATATGAAGCAGTCATAATTTACAACTAGAGCTTTAACGCTTGTGTAATAACCCCTGGAATCTCTGTATGCAGAGATTTACTTCAGGAATAATGCACTTAAAAAAAATATTGGAGGATAATTGCTTTGCAATATTGGACTGATGCTGAAGCTGAAACTCCGATATATTGGCCACCTGATGCGAAGAACTGACTCATTGGAAAAGGCCCTGGTGCTGGGAAAGATTGAAGGCAGGAGGAGAAGGGGACAACAGAGGTTGGATGGCATCACTGACTTGATGGACGTGAGTTTGGGTGGACTCCAGAAGTTGGTGATGGATAGGGAGGCCTGGCATGCTGCAGTCTCCATGGGGTCGCAAAGAGTCAGATAGAACTGAACTGAACTATTGTGTGAGTCTCTGTCGTACAGCAAAGTGAATCAGCTATATGTATACATATATGCCCTCACTCTAGAGCCTCCCACCCTCCCATCCTACCCCTCTAGGTCATCACCGAGCTGAACTCCCTGTGCTGTGCAGCAGGGTCCCACTAGCCCTCTGTTTTGTACATGGCAGTGTATGTNTGTCCACCTGATGTGAAGAGCTGACTCATTTGAAAAGAGCCTGATGCTGGAAAGGATTGAGGGCAGGAGGAGAAGGGGACAACAGAGGATGAGATGGTTGGATGGCATCACCAACTCAATGGACATGGGTTTGGGTGGACTCCAGGAGTTGATGATGGACAGGGAGGCCTGGTGTGCTGCGATTCATGGGATCACAAAGAGTCAGACATGACTGAGGGACTGAACTGAACTGATGGTTATTATAAAATATTAGTTATGTTCTTGTACAGTATATCCATGTAGCTTATTTTAAACATAATAGTTTATATCTCTTAATCCCTGAAATACCCCTCCCATCTTCTCTCTCCCCATTGGTAGATCTACTCTAAAAATAGTCTGTTAAAAAAGATAGAAGTGGAAAAAGACAAACATGAGTCCATTGTTCATGCCATATAAATTCATTTCTGAACTCTTTACTGTGTTCTGTTGATTTATTTGTATATCTTTGTGCCAATACCAGACTATCTCGAATACAATTGCTTTATGATAAGTCTTAAAATTAAGTCCTCTCATTTGCCTATTCTTTCTCAAAGTTGTTTTGGCTCTCCAAGTTCCTTGAATTGCCATATAAATTTTAGGGTTAACTTACCAATTTTTACAAAAAAGTGTTCTGGAATATTTTGGGGGGATCTATAGATCAACTTAAGGATAATTGACCTGACAACAATGCTGTATATTCTAACCTATAAGCATGATGTGTCTCTTCATTCATTTAGGTCTTTAAACATTCTTGTTGGCAACGTTTTATGGTTTCCCATGTATAGGTTTTGCATCATTTGCGTCTTTGTATTATACATATTTTGTCAGATTCATCTCTAGGTATTTTTTGTTGTATTTTAATTTTAATTAAAATTTAATTAAATCTAATTTAAAATTAGAATTTTAATTTCTAATTACTTATTGATTATATAGAGATGCCATTGATTTTTGTGTATTGATCCTGCAAAATTGCAAGCCTCACTTCTTAGTTCTAGTTCCTTTTATGTAGATTCCATTATATTTTCTATTAATACAAAGACAATCATACTGACATACTTTTCTATTATTACTTTGAAGATATTGCTCCATGTTTTTTTCCTGTACCCTGTTTCCAATGAGAAGTCTGCTGTCATCCTTATATTTGCTCTTGTGTACATAATGTGTTTTTTTCCTGTGACTGTCTTAAGATTTTTTTCTTTTTAACACAGATTTGAGTAATTTTTATTATGTGGTGGTTTGGTGTCATTTTCTCAGGTTTCTTGTGCTTAAGAAGAGCTTCTTGGTTTTAATTAACTTTGAAATATATTCATCAGTTCTTTTGGGACTCCAGTGCACACATGCTAGATCTATTAAAGTTGTTCCACCACTCACTCAGTCTCTAGCTTGAAAACTCTTCTTTTCTCCATGTTTCATTTTAGAAAGTTTCTATTACTATGCCTTCAATGTAATATTTTCTTCTGTAATATCTAACCTGCCACTTGTCCCCTCCAGTGTATTTTTCCTTCTAGACATTGTGTTTTCATCTCTAGCAGTTTGATTTGAATGTTTTATTTGTCTTCCATGTCTCTATTAAGTTTTTGCAGGTATGAAATATAGTTATCACAGCTCTCATAATGTCCTTGTCTTTTAATTCTAATAGTTATGTCAGTTCTGTATCACTTTTAGTTGAATTTTTTCCTTATTAAAGTTTATGCTTTTCTGCTTATTTTTAAGCTTGATAATTTTTAATAGGACGACAGACATTTTGTATTCCTGTAATTTTGTGCTTTATTTTGGAATGCAGTTATTTGGAAACAGTTTATTGCCTACCAGGTTTTATTTTAAAGATTTTCAGCTCACCTAGAACTGTGGTGTTGTTTAGTCACTAAATTGTGTTTGACTCTTCAGACCCCATGGACTGTAGCCCAGCAGGCTCCTTTCTCCATAGGATTTCCTGGGCAAGAATACTGGAGTGGGTAGCTATTTCCTTCTCCAGGGGATCTTCCTGACTCACAGATCTCCGGTATTGGTAGGTGGATTCTTTCCCACCGAGCCACATGAGAGAACCCAAGAGGTGTGTTAGTCTAGGGTAGTTATCCTCTACTTCTAAGGCAGCACTCTGGTGAGTATCTTATCCAATGAGCTATATACATTGTGATGTTTCCTTGTCTGCCTTGAAGAAAGAGGCACTATTCTCAGCCTAGGTGAACTCTAGGTATTGTTCATTCTAATCCTTTCAGGTGGTTCTTTCTCCAGCTTTGAGCCTTTCCTCACTTTTATGTGCAAATGAATACCTTGCTTATTGTTTTTAGAGAGATGTGCGGATCTCTGGAGTTCTCTCTTTGTGAAATCTCTCCTTTTTGGTATTCTGTTGTGTGTACTGTGTGTGCTAAGTCGCTTCAGTTGTGTCTGATTCTTTGATATCCCGTGGACCATAGCCCGCCATAACTCCTCCGTCCATAGTATTTTCCAAGCAAGAATACTGGAGTGGGTAGCCATTACCTACTCCAGGGGATCTTCCAGACCCAGGGATAGAACCCGTCTCTCATGTCTCCTGCATTGGCGGGTGGGTTCTTTACCACCAGCACCACCTGGGAAGCACCCTGTGCATACTCTAGCTGCCTTGGTCTCCCCAGATTTTCACTCTGTCTTTTCACCCCGTTTAGTCAGCTTTCCTCTCCTTGGGCTGCAGCCTAGAAACTCTGTCAAGGCAGTATACCAGCACAAACGTAGGGCTCTGCTTGCTTGTTTCTTATGTTTCAGGGAGTGTTGCTCTTCATTGCCTGCTATCCAGTGTCTTAAAGACCACTGTTTCATACATTCTGTTAGTTTTACAGGGTAGTTTTGGGCAGGAGGATAAATCTGGTCTCTGTTACTTCAGATGCTCTCATTATTATTGGGACAATTAATATATGCTAAACCATGTGCTAGATATGGAAAGTTCTTCAAGAGATGGGAATACTAGACTTACCCTTACCTGCCTCCTGAGAAATCTGTATGCAGGTTAAGAAGCAACAGTTAGAACTGGACACGGAACAACAGACTGGTTCCAAATTGGGAAAGGAGTACGTCAAGGCTGTATATTGTCACCCTGCTTATTTAACTTATATGTAAAGCACATCACGTGAAATGCCGGGCTGGATGACGCACAAGCTGAAATCAAGATTGCCGGGAGAAATATCAATCACCTCAGATATGCAGATGACACCACCCTTATGGCAGAAAGTGAAGAGGAACTAAAGAGCCTCTTGATGAAAGTGAAAGAAGAGAGTGAAAAAGTTGACTTAAAGCTCAACATTCAGAAAACTAAGATCATGGAGTCTGGTCCCATCACTTCATGGCAAATAGATAGGGAAACAATGGAAACAATGAGAGACTTTATTTTGGGGGGCTCCACAATCACTGCAGATGGTGATTGCAGCCATGAAATTAAAAGACACTTGCTCCTTGGAAGAAAAGCTATGACCAACCTAAACAGCATATTAAAAAGCAGAGACATTACTTTAGTGACAAAGGTCCGTTTAGTGAAAACTATAGTTTTCCCAGTAGTCATGTATGGATGTGAGAGTTGGACTCTGAAGAAAGCTGAGCATTAAATAATTGATGCTTTTGAACTGTGGTATTGGAAAAGACTCTTGAGAGCCCTTGGACGATCCAACCAATCCATCCTAAAGGAAATCAGTCCTGAATATTCATTGGAAGGACTGATGCTGAAGCTGAAACTTCAATCCTTTGGCTACCGGATGCAAAGAACTGACTCATTGGAAAAGACCCTGATGCTGGGCAAGATTGAAGGCAGGAGGAGAAGGGGACGACAGAAGATGAGACAGTTGGATGGCATCACCAACTCAATGGACATGAGTTTGACCAAGCTCCGGGAGTTGGTGATGGAGAGGGAGGCCTGGCATGCTGGAGTCCTTGGGGTCACAAAGAGTTGGACAAGACTGAGTGACTGAACTGAACTGAATTGATGTGCTAGATACATAAGTATAGTTGTAGGAATTAAGTATAAATAGAAGGGATTTCCAGAGGGACAGGAGACAGTCCTGTCCCTGGAAGGGACAGGATGGAAGAAGAGGATGAACTCCTGTTTGAAGGTTAAGTAGAATTTGGAGATCTGCAGTGGACGTGTCACATCCTTGTAGTCTGAAGTAGCCCTCTTGTCACAGATAAGTACAGAGACATGAATGAGCAAAACTGTTACTGTTGGTTATTTAAGGGAGCAGTCTACACATTTGCCTTTTTTCATTTGCTCATCCACGTCTTTTTGATGGAAACTATTAAGAGATACAGCGAATGTAAGGTCTGGTCATTTGGAAATGTGTTATTTGTTAATACTAGGTTTTAATTTTCAACCTCAAACCATAAAAACATTATTATTTTTATTATAAATAATAAATGTTAAATAAATTAGTTTTGGAATCAAGCAGATCTGTATTAGAACTGGCTTTGTCATTTATTAACTGTGTTTCCTTGGACTAATTACTTCTCCTAGTTTCAGGTTCCTTGTCTTTAAAATGAGAATAGTGATGGTTGTTATCAGGATTTAGTGAAGTCATTCCTATATATACTTGTAATGGAGCGTGGAACAGATTGAACCCTCCATAAATGTTGGTTACCCTTATATGTTATGTCATGAAGGTGGAATGGCAGTTGCATTAAAATATTTTGTGTATTTAGCTTTCTGATATAAAATTGTTCATTTGTTTTTCTCACAGATTCTTATAACTGAAAAAGGCTGCATTCAAATGTGAAAAGTGAAAAGTGTGAAAAGTGTTAGTTGCTCAGTCATGTGACCCCCTGACTGTACCGCCAAGCTCCTCTGTCCATGGAATTCTCCAGGCAAGAGTACTGGAGTGGATTGCCATTCCATTCTCCAGGGGATCTTCCTGACCCAGGGGTTGAACTCAAGTCTGTTGCATTGCAGGCAGATTCTATACTGTCTATTCATTCATAATATTGTCCTGTATTCATTACTTAAGCATCATTTTATTTAGTCATTGCCCACATGATAGCAAACATCTGGATAAAAATTGAACAAGTATTAAATGTGAATAACTGACTTTATCTTAATGGCTACGCTGGATCGATTGGATGACCTTGCCTGAATTAACTATGTCTGTTTCCTTCCCCAACTTTTTAATCTGGATCTTTTCTCTTTTCGTCTCCCTTATCCCTGTCCTGCTGAAGTTGGGATCTTCTCCCAGTGGTTTATCTTTTGTGGGTTTTGTTCTGGAAGGGAGCTTTGCCTGATTAGTTTTGAGGCTTTGTAGAAACCACGCTTCTACAGTCCCTTTAGATGTTGCTGAGAACCTCTTGCAGGACAAATGGAAATGTATTGAATTCATCTGATTTTCAGCCACTGTCTTCACATCAGCCTATTGTGTTTTCCAGTGAGTAATGTTGTTGTTTAGTTATAAAGTTGAGTCTGACTCTTTTACAGCCCCATGGACTGTAGCTCGCCAGGCTCCTCTGTCCATGAGATTTCCCAGTACAAGAAGTAAACCTGTGATAAACCTAGACAGCATATTAAAAAGCAGAGACATAACTTTGCTGACAAAGGTCTGTCTAGTCAAAGCTACGGTTTTTCCAGTAGTTGTGTATGGATATGAGAGTTGGACCATAAAGAAAGCTGAGCACTGAAGAATTGATGCTTTTGAACTGTGGTGTTGGAGAAGACTCTTGAGAGTTCTTTGGACTGCACGGAGATCAAACCAGTCAATCCTAAAGGAAATCAACCCTGAATGTTCACTTGAAGGACTGATGCTGAAGCTGAAGCTCCAATACTTTTGCCACTTGATGTGAAGAACTGACTCATTTGAAAAGACCTGGTGCTGGGAATGATTGAAGGCGGGAGGAGAAGGGGACGCAGAGGATGAGCTGGTTGGATGGTGTCCCCAACTTGATGTACTTGAATTTGAGCAAGCTCTGGGAGTTGGTGATGGACAGGGAAGCCTGGTGTGCTATAGTCCATGGGGTCACAAAGAGTCAGACACGACTGAGTGACTAAACTGAACTGAACTGAGAAACCCATTACTGGAGCGCGTTGCCATTTCCTCCTCCAAGGGATCTTCCCGACCCGGGGATTGAACCCACATCTCCTGCATTGGCAAGTGGATTCTTTACTACTGAGAACTTGGCAAGTTTTGGATTTTCCTGTTCTCAGATCCATCAGATACTCTTTGCTTCTTTCTCTTTCCTCCAGCATTGCAGGGGATTCGACATGTGACTTGTGACTGCTGGTGGCTTATTCCTATCATCTGCTCATATTTTCAGGTTCCTGGGGAAATCTCATCACTTAATTGTCACTGTTTAATGTAAATATTGTTTGTAAGTTTTTGGTGTTTTTATCCTAGTTGCTCTGTTTTTATGGAGGGTTTGGGGGAGATTTAAAAATGATATTCTCGCTGCTATTGTGTCCTCAGAATTCTTGCCTGATCAGAATGTTTTTCACATTTATCTCTCCATTTGAGACCTGGCCAACAGTTTTCTGGAAGCTCTGACCCAAAGGTTAATGAAATGGAAACTAGATTGTGATAAAGGAAACTATCCTAGCTGGAGGTGGCTTCCTAGCGGAGTTATTTTAATGGAACCATTTAATTTTTCTGAATGTGTCTGTGGCTTAGGATATGTTACTTCCTTATTATTTAATTTGCAATTTTGGCTGTGTCTATATTATTTTTATGCATTTCAGGTATGCCAAGAGTCAATGTCTGCTCCTCTGTCCAATAAAATGAGAATTACTCAAAAATTTTTGATGCAGCTCTAAGCTTAAAGTTCAGGTATTGGTCTTATTCCCTATCCAGAATTGTAAAGGGATTTTACTTGTTTCCATGTTGAGCATGTTTTTTCTGATTTGTTGAGCTGGGATTACCTTCTCTTCTTTTCCTGATCTCTTGTTTTTCTTGGTCTTTAAAATTGAAGTTGGAGATGGAGGGGGTGAAAAGCTTTTAAGAGTTTTCATTGCCTTCAAACCTAGAAGGTGTCAATTAAATCAATCTATTATCTTTTGGAATTTTTCCTCTTTTTCTGAGGAAATTAATCACTGTAGAAATAAACATGTCATCTGGTCATTTGAAACCTTATAGATTTTTGTTCAAGTTTAAAATTGATTAGAAGTAGTGCCAGGAGTGGTGTAGGGTGAGTGAGAAAGGCAAGGAGCAGAATTAATTATCTCCTGAAATCTATCCTTCTCCAAGGGCATCTTCTTCAGCATCATTATTTTGAGTGTATTGTTAGACCTCACCGTGGAAGACAAGTGTATTAGCAATTTTACCTGATTCACAGGAGAGTAAAAGAGGAATCTGAGAAATTCTTAAAAGTCTAGGAATATATATTATAATTAGTTCCCTAAAGTCTTCCTTGCGTTTAGTGTTCTGCCATAGAAATAGCTGAACTTTTCATCAGCAGTCATCAGTAATGACCTACAATCTCTCTGACAATAACAACTTTCACTTAATTTTCAGAGAGATTCTGAAAGCTCTCATTTTGGAAACCAGAGAAATGACTACTGACCACACACATTTGTGCAGCAGTGGCCTTTGATGTACTTGGATGATTTATAGGAGAGGTTTTTCTCCTTATTTGACTTCACTGTTTTGTCCTATTACAGCCCCCGTGCTCCTCTCTAGAGTCTTGCTGTGTGTGGCATGCAGTTCATGGCTGCTTAATTCCCTATTCCCCACCCTTGCCAAGCTCTTGTCCACAGACTGAAAAGTCTCCTAGCATCAGTTTTGTTAGTAGGAGTTTGTTTCTCGATTTTTATCTAGCTCAAAACTCAATTCTTGCACAAAGTCTTTTGTTGAATGCTATTTGTGCCCTCTGAGATGCCACTGGGACAGCATCGCTTTGCACATATATTTTTGATTTGAATAATAGTGCTTCTCGCTGCACTTAGTATAGCTTTTAGTCCAAAATGAGCTCTTAATATATGATGCTTAACCAACTAACCTATTACCTTTCCTTGTAGGAACACCAGTAAGTAAGCCTCATGTGTCAAACATCTATATTTATTAATATTTTGAGGGTTTGAGGGTAAAACAAATGCTTTATGAAAACAAAAGATGGATGAGTTCAGATGAATTGAGTTTTATACTATAATTTGGTTGTATGCATACCAACACAAATAAAACATGTAGTGATAACTCTATAAATGCCTTTTGGACAATAAAATAGCTGCTGTGTGTTGTTCTGTGCCACGTGTTCTGCTTAGGAACCTGGATTATCTTGTCTTATCTTTCCCATACTTGAAGTATGTGGCTTAGTGGTAAAGAGTTTGATCCCTGGGTTGGGAAGAGCCTCTGAAAGAGGGCATAGCAATCCACTCCAGTAGTCTTGCCTGGAGAATCCCATGGATGGAGGAGCCTGGCAGGCTACAACCCATAGGGTCTCAAAGAGTTGGACACAACTGAAGTGACCTAGTACACACACGCACTATTAATATACTCATTTTACACGCAGGTGATGATCTTGGTGCTTAAAGAAGCTAGGTGACTTGCCAAAGATCACCCAGATAATAAATGGCAGAGTTGTGGTTCAGTAGTTGCAACATATGGGCTTAATTGTCCCTCGGCTTGTGCGATCTTAGTTCCCTGACCAGTGATCGAACCTGGGTCCCTGCATTGGAAGTAGGATTCTCAACCACTGCATCACAGGAAAGTCACCAGAACAACACTTCTTAAAAGGGAGATTTTTGGAATTAATTTTAAGGGTGTGGCGGACATAATAATGGCTCATGAAAAGTGTCCATGTCCTAATCTGTGGAATCTGTGAATGTGTTAGTTTGCATGGCAAAGACGAATTACGGTTGTATATGAAATTAAGTTGCTAATCAGATGACCTTGAGATGTTGAGATTATCCTGGAACATCAGAGAGGGAGTCAGTTCAGTTGCTCAGTTGTGTCTGACTCTTTTCCACACCATGGAATGCAGCACACCAGGCTTCCCTGTCCATCACCAAATCCCAGAGCTCGTTCAAACTCATGTCCGTCGAGTTCGTGATGCCATCTAACCATCTCATCCTCTGTCATCCCCTTCTCCTCCTGCCTTCAATATTGCCCAGCATCAGAGTCTTTTCCAATGAGTCAGTTTTTCCATTCAGGTGGCCAAAGTATTGGAGTTTCAGCTTCAGCATAAATCCTTCCAATAAATATTCAGGACTGATTTCCTTTAGGATTGACTGATTTGATCTCTTTGCAGTCCAAGGGACTCTCAAGTCTTCTCCAACACCACAGTTAAAAAGCATCAGTTTTTCGGTGCTCAGCTTTCTTTAGAGTCCAACTCTCACATTCATACATGACTACTGGAAAAACCGTAATTTTGACTAGATGGACTTTTGTTTGCAAAGTAATGTCTCTGCTTTTTATTATGCTGTTTATGTTGGTCATAGCTTTTCTTCCAAGGAAAGAGTGTCTTAATTTCATGTCACCATCTGTAGTGATTTGGGAGCCCCCCCCAAAGAAGTCTGTCACTGTTTCCGTTATTTCTCCATCTATTTGTCTTGAAGTGATGGGACCAGATGCTATGATCCTAGTTTTCTGAATGTTCAGTTTTAAGCCAACTTTTTCACTCTCCTCTTTCACTTTTATCAAGAGGCTCTTTAGTTCTTCTTTGCTTTCTGCCATAATGGTGGTGTCATCTGCATGTCTGAGATTATTGATATTTCTCCCTGCAATCTTGATTTCAGCTTGTGCCTCATCCAGCCCAGCATTTCGTGTGATGTACTCTGCATATAAGTTATGCAGGGTGACGATATTACAGCCTTGATGTACTCCTTTTCCGGTTTGGAAGAAGTCTGTTGTTCCATGTCCATTTCTAACTGTTGCATCTTGACCTGCATACAGATTTCTCAGGAGGCAGGTCAGGTGGTCTGGTATTCCCAACTCTTGAAGAATTTTCCAGTTTGTTGTGAGCCACACAGTCAAAGGCTTTGGTATAGTCAATAAAGCAGAAGCAGATGTTTTTTGGGAACTGTCTTTTTCAGTGAGCTAAGGGATGTTGGCAATTTGATCTCTGATTCCTCTGCCTTTTCTAAATCCAGCTTGAACATCTGAAAGTTCACAGTTCACATACTGTTTGAACCATGGCTTGAAGAATTTTGAGCATTACTTTACTAGTGTGTGAGACGAATGCAATTGTGCGGTAATTTGTGTATCCTTTGGCATTGCCTTTCTTTGGGATTGTAATGAAAACCGACCTTTTCCAGTCCTGTGGCCATTGCTGAGTTTTCCAAATTTGCAGGCATATTGAGTGCAGCACTTTCATAGCATCATCTTTTAGGATTTGAAACAGCTCAACTCGAATGCCATCACCTCCACTAGCTTTGTTCATAAGGATGTTTCCTAAAGCCCATTTGACTTCACATTCCAAGATGTCTGGCTCTGGGTCAGTGATCACACCATTGTGATTGTCTGGGTCATGAAGATCTTTTTAGTATAGTTCTTTTGTGTATTCTTGCCACATGTTCTTATTATCTTCTGCTTCTGTTAGGTCCATACCAGTTCTGTCCTTTATTGTGCCCATCTTTGCATGACATGTTCTCTTGGTATCTCTAATTTTCTTGACTGAATCTCTAGTCTTTCCCCTTCTATTGTTTTCCTCTATTTCTTTGCATTGATCACTGAGGAAGCCTTTTTTATCTCTCCTTGCTGTTCTTTGGAACTCTGCATTCAAATGTGTGTATCTTTCCTTTTCTCCTTTGCTTTTCACTGAGAACCCCATGAACAGTATGAAAAGGCAAAAAGAGAGGGAGAGTCTCGTTGTAATCGCAATAGTGGAAGAGGGAAACCAAAGTCCACACCGTTGTGATCTGAGAAGGACTAGATCTGTTGTTGGCTTTGAGGGTGGAAAGGGATCATAAGAGCAGGAATGAAGACTCCCTCCAGAAGCTGGAAAAGACAAGGAAATATGTTCTCCTCTAAAGCGTCTGGGAAGGAACACAGCCCTGCTGACATCTTAATTTAGCCCAGTGAAGCCTTGTGGGACTCTAACATACAGATATGTAAGATAATAAATTCATATTATTTTATGCCATTGAGTTGCTGGTAAATTGTTACAGCCACAATAGAAAACTCATACATGAAGTTAAAAGAAATGAGGGAAGGGTGATTTCAAATAATAAATTAATACTTTAATTTACCCTGGGGTCATTTACCCTGCAAACCTGGAAGTACACGAAGGCTGTAATTGTCGTGTCTGAATGTTTGAAAATTTAATTCATTCCTTTGGAGCTTTGGTGGGTGCCATCATGACTTTTTGATATTGTAATTATGGGGTTGATGCAGAAGCACATTAAACACAGAGAGTGAGTATGGGGAATGTGTGGCGTGCTTGGTACCCATTCGGAGCCAGGTCTTGATGGCCTAGAATGTATCTGAACTTCACTGAGTGGCATGCCAGCCCTGAGATACATGGTGTGTCCGTAGAGACCCTGTTCCTTTGTGTCTCTGGGAACTTATCAGGCTCTCACTATGCTGGTTATGGAGGCTTGGCAAGAAACAGGAGTACCTATCTGATTGGTTTGCTTATCTTATCCATTTTCTATAGTATTTTTTGTTTTACTTATTTCCCAGTTCTCATATTAAAGCTTTTACATTTGCTATCATATTTTTAATTCCCTAGAACTAAATTTTGATTTCTGAATGATGACAAAGTTCCACTGAGCCCCTTTTTTGGCTATTCCTCCCCCTGGGCTCCCAGCCCAATTTTGGCAAGAATCCTGCTCAGCTAGTTTAGGGAGAATCCCCCCATCCTTGGTATCGAGTCAAATTCCTCATCTCCCCAACCTTTGATCCCTAATGGATTTCTTCTTAGTGATTCTCCATCCACTGACTCCCTCATCCTGCCTATGCTATAAATCCTCAACTGCTTCCAGGTGAGAGAAGTGGGTGCTCAGTTGTGTCTGACTCTTTGTGATCCCTTGGACTGTAGCTCACCAGGCTCCTCTGTCTATGGGATTATCCTAGCAAGAATACTGGAGTGGGTTGCTATTTCCTCTCCCTGGTCAGTGGCTCAGTGGTAAAGAATCTGCCGGCCAATTTGGGAGACACAGGAGATGCAGGTTTGATCCCTGTGTTGGGAAGATACCCTGGAGGAGCAAACGGTAGCCCACTCCAGTATTCTTGCCTGGGAAATCCCATGGACAGGGGAGCCTGGAGGGCTACAGTCCGTTTGGGGTCACGAAGAGTCGGACACAACTTAGCGACTGAGCATATACATACTTCCCTATTGTATCTGGAGTTCAGTTCTGTCTTTCTTCCCTACTGCAAGTAGTCTTGATCCTTGTTGCAGTAATCCTGAATAGTCTTCCTCGTCTGTTTAACTATCCAGTTCAATTTCTCTCTGACAGTGCTTCTTTCATATAGACTTTCCCCCTTTCTTCTTGTATTAATCAGAGAACATTAATGATGGGCTTAAAAAAAAACTTTTAAAAAGTTTTTTTCCCCTCTGCATTAAAAACAAATTATTTATTTGGCTGTACCAGGTCTTACTTGCACCATGTGGGATCTTTAGTTGCAGCATGTGGGATCTAGTTTCCTGAGCAGGAATTGAACCTGGCACCCTGTATTGAGAGCTTGAAGTCTTAGCCACTGGACCACCAGGGAAGTCCCTCTGCAGTTTTAAAAGTACACTTAGATTTATTTGAGAATTTTTTCCCATTTTTCATATTTAAGAAGGGGACACAAAAGTCCTTATGGGAAGTTCCATATGTGACTTGTCAACTGCAGGGCTTTAGTGCAGGATGATAGGTGAGGTCATTTCCATCATCTTTGCCTCTTTTTACAGTCCCCTGTCAATACCCGTGGCTCCATTCTCCGGGGCCGGTGTGTTTTTCCAGAGCGAAATTTCCCAAACTCTTGCCTGTTGGGAAAGATATAAAAGACTAGGTATGTGAGTTCTGGATGCAAGGGTGAATGAGAAACTGGGACTCTCACCTTTCAATATGTGGCTTTTATGTCATCAGCCTATCTAAAGGGTGATATCCATTTTCCCCTGTGTCCCAAGTATCCCTTAGCCATCATCTCTTCCATTTCCCATCACCAGAAAGTGCATCTAGAGTCCTCTGTAGGTCAGGGAGGATCTTGAGCAGTCTTATGTAGACTCCCAGTCAATCTTCCTGTTTTTAACCCTGTCTGATTTCCCAGTCTTTTGGCGGTCCATCACTACTCTACTGAGTCTTTTAATCATTCTCAGGGAGTGATTGGTTGGCTTCTTGGTTTCTTTCAATGCTTTTTTAGTATTAAAATTTCTCAGGTCTGCTAAGTCAGGATGATGTGTCTATCTGCTCTCCATCCTCCAATATTTTGTTTCTGTCTTACCCCCAGCTGTTTTTTGATCTTTCCTAAAAGTATCAGAAAGTGTTCAATGCATCATGTTTAACTGGAAGTAAATGTACATTTTAGAAAGGTTTCAAGATAATAGCTAATTATCTTCTGATTTCCTCTCAGTCAATAAGAAATTCAATTTACCTTAATGTCTCGGTTCCTCCCAACAAACATAGAATTAGTAAATGGTGATGGAATGATTGATTTATTATGCAAACAGACACACTGTATTTCCTTGACTCTTTTTAAAGGACATAAAGGAATATTATATTAAATAAATCCAATTGAAGGCAAAGTACTCACAACAGAGTATAAATTACATAAATAGGAACTGCCTCACCCAGCATATTGCATTAAAGCTGAGGATTATCTCAGTAATCACCTAACAATGGGGGTCCATATTGATTTTAGCTACTAATTATGTCAGGGATATGCCCCCGAGTTAGAATTTTAAATCTAATTCTGTTTAATCTGAAAGCACTTCGTGAACTCTGAGTTGTAATTTAAACAGAAAGGATTACAAACCCTGGCAAAACAACAGATCTGAATAGTTTATCCCACAAGAACTGATTAAGAATGTTTTCATCATCTTTTATGATGACAGAGTCTGGCTTGGTATTTTGGACCAAGGAGTCACAAACTGGAATACTGAAGGCTAACCCAAGTGGAATAAAGCCTCCAACAAAGTGAGAGTGAGTAAATGATGATGGAACTATTCAGTCATTAATATTGGGTATTTCCCTTGTTTTTCAAGGACATGTGATTATAATTTAAGGAGTAAAGTAAAAACCAAGAGTACACATGGAGGAATATAATGAATTCCTCTTTGGTAAAATCCAGGACTCATCTTTCTCTGGAATGATGCCTCAAATCTCTGCCTTCTTGTTAAAGGGTACAGAGGTAAACACTGACGGCAGCTGTTTCTCAAAGCCAAGCATGATTCTTGGATCAGTGGCTGAGATTTTTGAGATGTATTTTAGGTCATTATTGATCAGCTCAGCCACCTAAAGGACCTTGTTTAAAATAGGGTCCTGAGACGTCATTTGAACATTTCATTTTCTTGGATGTTTAGATCTAAAACAGGGCTTAAAATACCTTATTGGTAGAGAGATATGAATTTTTGGCTGTCAAGGAGATGTAGAAGATTAGTTGAATTGACTACTGCTTCACTCCATTCTGAATACATGTTTTAACGTTCCAGAACATTTCCAGATTTTAAAAAATGCTTCTTATTGAAAACAGAGTTCCATAAGTTGATGCCAGGTGGTGAGGAACGTAAATTTGTAAAGTATCCTGTGGTACATATCTGTTTTGATGAGGAATATAACCTTTAAAAATATTCTTTTGATAAGCTGATTTTACCTGTAAAATAAAATTTATGTTCAGATACTCTTTCAACAAAGCCAAATAGTTTTCCATACAAGGAAAGGTATACTATTAACTGACATGTTCATGCTGTGTCTTAAGTTTCAATACAATGAAACAGACTTAAAAGTGTTTTGAACTATCTTTGTCAAATACACAGTTAGACTATTGCATTGTCAATATTTCAGTCTGCCAAGTATGTATCAGTCAAGTGTTTAACATTCATGGGTTACAGAAAAACATGTTTTCTTGTTTACTTTTATGAAAATACCTGTTGTAGTGCATGTCACATGATAGATGCCTATTTAACATTTTTCTGGACTTCCATACCTGTTCAACTTTGAAAAATAAAAAGTCTTCAGAAATAAATTATTAAGCAAAACTTAAACCTTTCAGACAAGTGAAGATGAAGCTATGTTCAAACCATAATCTTAAAGTAAATACATTATCACTTACTCTTAGGTACAATTGATGGTTTGTACTGGATGTAAATATCAAAAATGCCAGTTGGTGTATACCAGCCACTGTTCTGAATACTCACCCCTCTCTCTGTCGTTAGCGTCCTGGGCCTACCTACAACCCATCAATTAAAAAATTACAGCCTGGCACAATAGGCAGTTTTCATGGCCTAGAGTCTGTTCTGATTGACAGATAATCTGAGATATTCTGTTAGTATCTTGATTATCACCCTCTTCACTCACCAGGTGATATTTGCTTAGGGAATGCAAATAAATTTCCATAGTAGCTGGGTACAGATTTTATTAGTATGCAAATCATTTTTGGGGGGAAGGGTGGATGAGTGGAATAGAATGTAGCATTTCCCAAGGTCTTTTTTCATGGAAATATTGTTAGTTGACTTGAAAAATGCTGGATTGAGCAAAATTACACCTATTATTTTGGTGTGTGTGTGTTAGTTGCTCAGTTGTGTCTGATTCCTTGTGACTGGATGGAGGGTAGCCCGCAAGCTCCTTTGTCCATGGGATTTCCCAAGCAAGAATACTGGAGTGGGTTGCTATTTCCTTCTCCAGGGGAAATCTTCCCGACCCGGAGATTGAACCTGGGTCTCCTGCATTGCAGACAGATGCTTTACCATCTGAGCCATTATTTTGGTATAGAACCTAAAATATATGACTTTATATTTTAAATCCCTAGGAATGGATATCTCTTATTTCCCAAACTTACTTTACTCTAAAACACTTTTTTCCCCTTATGGGACACCAATTAATATCAATTGATATAGTGTATATAGTGTATATTAAAACTGTAAATATTTAGGATAGACCTTGGTGCTTCTCACATATGTATGTGTATATATATATATGTTAGCTTTATTCACTGTTTTTGAATTATCAGTTTTATGGCAAAGCAGAAGAAAAATTAATATTGATCAAGGCAAAGAAAAGTTAGAGCTGACTATAGTAGCCAGAGTAGGCTAGGTCAAACTGTTGTTGTTCAGTTGCTCAATCATGTCCAACTCTTTGAAACCCCGTGGACTGCAGCACGCCAGGCTTCCCTGTCCTTCACTGTCTCCCTGAGTTTGTTCAAATGCATGTCCATTGAGTCAGTGGGAACAGCCAATACCCAAATCCTAGTTGGTCTGATTCAGCAGTGGCTCACTTATGCAAAAGCTGCTGTGTTCCAGACACTGTCCTTCAAGTAGTGACTCAGAGATGTGGCTGCTTTTTTCTTACTTGGAGGAGCTGATGGACTGTTTGGTGAGCCTTGATGTCTCTGCGAAACTGTACTGCAAAAATCAGTATTATGTAGGTTAGTATGTTGATTGTCTTTCATTTTGGTAAATAAATGACAAGCTATTTACCTTTCTCCAAAAGTACTTTTTCCATTCTGCACATTAGCCATGGAAAATATCAAGCAGCTTTGCTTAGCTCACTCAGAGTATCTATCATTTTACCATTACATGTTTAGGTGTTTAGTTCAGGTTTTTAAGTATCCAGTCAATGCTGTAGACACACAGAGTTGAGAATTTGGTTATCTGATTTCTTGCTTTTTGGCATCTTGTTTACATATCAGTGTTGTTCATTTTAGCGTTACGTATTCTTTGTGACTGGTTAACTTATTTCTAGATACTTAAACAAAAACTCTACGTTTTTTCCCCTAAACATGAGAAGTGCTTTCTCTTACTGTAATTATTTTCTAAAAGACTTGCCAAGTGAGAAATCTTCCCTGATTTTGTCAAAACTGACAGTCTTTAGAAAGAGTCTCGTCTTTTGTTATCAAGGGGATAGTGCAAAGGGCATGAACACCGACAGAACTTCACAAGAGCAGCACGTGGTATCCTGTGGTGCCTCTAAATCGATTGTTATTAATTTTTCAGTTTAGTGAGTAGCACATCCACCCACAGTTATTCAGATGTTAAGAAAGCCTTCTTCAAACTTCATTGGAAGGAAAGGAGCTGACCTTAAACTGGTGTGAACTGAGGCTCAGAAATGCTGTGGTGAGGGACGAGATGAGTCCCTTCCACTCATTACTTAAATATCTTTCCAAAATGATTTGAACTTAACATAGTACACTCATATAGTTTTTCTTTATGGTGCTGTAAGGGACAAAAAATATCTTTCCTTTCTGCCCTTCTAAGTTCTTGATTGGGTCTCCTATAACAAGACAGATGAACAAGAAAAAAACATACATTTTTTTTTTGGCAATTTTGTATTGGAGTGTAGGCAGTTAACAATATCCTGATAGTTTTAGGTGGACTGCAAAGGGACTCAGCCATACATATGTATGTATCCGTTCTCCCCCAAACTCCCCTCCCACCCAGGCTGCCACACAACATTGAACAGAGTTTTCTGTTCTGTATTGTAGGTCCTTGTTGGTTATCCATTTTAAATATAGCAGTGTGTACAAGTCGATCCCATACTCCCTAAGTTTCCCTTTCCCCTATCCTTCCGTAAGTTTGTTCTTTAAGTCTGTGAGTCTGTTTCTGTCTTATAAATAAGTTCATTTGTATCATTTCTTTTTAGATTCTGCATATAAGGGGTGTCATATGATATTTCTCTGCTGCTGGACTTCTCTCAGCCTTCAGATATATTTAATATAAAATTTACATGACATGAGAACCTTGATTAAAAAAATAAAGACTTGAAAAAGCAGTTATCATACTAGGTTTGATAAAGAATAGAAAGTCATAGAAAAATGTGATAGGATAACAGAGTATGAGCTAAGGGTGGTGCGTGGGGAAAGATGTGATTTCAGCATCCTTCCAGCTTGGAAATAAGGAGGTTCCTTTCCTCCCAGCATGAGGAAGGCCCCTCTCCCATGAGGGTTTTGTGACCTCCTTCAGGGGAGAGTTACAAGGTCCCTTCTGCATGTGATATTTCTGAAGTTCTTTTCAGCCTAGAATGCTCAGTGTACCAAGGTGTCATAGCTTAGCTTAGGTTGTCCTGAACACCATCAGTGTTGTGAGTTAAGCACCCAGAGAAACTCATTAGCCTCAACTGTACCTGATAACTTTCCTTTATGGGTTTCCTTACTCATTCTTCCCAAGTTCTCCCAGCAGAGATGGCCTTTTCCAGTTTAAGAAATTCATAATGTACAAGTGCTGGGTAGCAGATATACTAAGTCCCAGATGATAATATTTGCTCCTACCCTTGTGAATTCAATGCTTTGAAATAATAATTTTCCCTGCAAAAATGTTGGAGATGGGGTTTAGAGTCTTTAGCTTCTTAGATCTTTAAAATTAAAGATTTTTTAAAAAAAAATTAAATTCAAAAGCAATATATTTCATTGTAAAAATATTAGAAATGACAGATAAAGAGAATAGGAAAAAAAATCCAGGGATTTCCCTGGAGGTTCAGTGGTTAGGACTCTGCTTCCATTGCCAAGGGCCTTGGGATCCGGGGAACTAAAATCCCACAAACCTTGCCATGTGGCCAAAAAAAAGAGAAAAAAGTCACCTTTGACTGCCCCTAGTCTCCTACAGAAAAATAATTACTACCATCCTACCTGTATATTGTTTATGACTTTTTAATGACCTTTTCTATGTCGGTAAAAATAATTTTATCTATATAAGTGATTTCTCAAGGCTGTAGTAATAGTATAAACACAATTCCATGTTTTCTTTTGTTTTTCCTTTTTATAGACTCTTTTCCATGCTTTTTGTGTAATCTTCATAGTTACCATTTTAGCGGCTAACACCGCTAAATGAGTTTGGAAATGAGTCATTGTTGGAAGAAACAGATTCTCAGAGAAACACTTTCCCTTCTATTCTTTTAGTCTGAACAAAGTTCTGGAGTATAGGGGCTACCCGAGTGGTGCAGTGGTAAAATCTGCCTGCCAGTGCAGGAGACACAGGTTCGACCCCTGGGTTGAGAAGATCCCCTGGAGCAGGAAATGGCAACCCTCTCCAGTAATCTTGCTTGGGAAATCCCATGGATAGAGGAGCCTGGCAGGTGCAGGCCTTGGGGCTGCAAAGGGTCAGACAAGACTGAGCACAGAGCAGCAGCAGCAGCTGGGGCATAGAGGACAATTCCCTCTCCACCCTAGGCATGTGTTCACCATTTCCTCTTCCTGTTTCCCCCTTCTTACTAGAAATATTTTTTCATCCAGGCAGATGAATACTATTTGAAATTTTTGTGGAAAGAAATAATAAGTGAAAGAAGTATTCTCTGAGGAGGATCTTTTTGGATAGGGTAGAAGACAGGGTTTTTCATGCGATCTGACATTGGCTTTCAAATGAAAGTGGAGGGAATGGCAGCTGTATTTTAAATGCAGAATTGTGCATATCTGTGTGTCTGAGTAACTTGAGGAAACAGCTTAGAAAATGATCATCAGTGCCTTGAACAGATCCATTGCCAGGTGGGTACTTATTGAAAGCACATTCCTGGGTCCTCTGCATTCACATGGCCTGATTTGTAATCTATGCCTTTTTTCCCCCTGAGTTTGCATATCAGAGAGGATGTCTTTTTCTCTCCCTCCCGGTATGCACTGCTGCTGCCTCTACCTGGGATTATGCAGATTCTGGTTTAAACCTCTTTATTCTTTTCTGCAAGTGCACGGCATGATGGGCTTCATTTCTGGGAGTGAATGATAATGGATTTCAGCTTTCAACCAGTGACATTTGGAAACTACATGTCTTCAATAATATGTACGCCACGCAATAAAAACAGTCACCCTGTTCCAAGGATGGCAAAGTGTAAATAAAATAGCTGTGCTGTAAATATGGAGAGGCTAAATCTTCCAATGAAGGTAGGGGGTCCTCATTATTTTAATGGAGCCAATTTTACGATTTTTCAAGCTGGATGTAGAGGACAGTCTTATCGATAGTGGGTACTTGGGGTAATCAGGGGAAGGCTCTTAGAAAGGGTTTAATTTATTCTGTCGGATAGTCAAGGTTAGAAAACATTTCAACAAATCAAAGCCATCATTTTGAGAAACAATAAAGATTAAAAGCCAGCCTCGGACACCACAAATTTGGGTCCTTTGCTGCCCTTGAGTCTGAGTACCAGTTTTATATGGAATAAAGCATGCAGATCACTGATTAGCATTTCTTTCTGTCTCCCTGGGTGTGCAGTGCTTTTTGATGGTCTGTATGTAAAGGGACCCGATTTTGTCTGAAACAACTAAGCATCTATCTTTTGTTTATTATGATAAACTCCATGCGTGAAGGTTGGGAAGAGAAAGTTTTGATAAATTAGTCAGACCTGGGCTTCCTGGCTACAGTCCACAGGGGGAGGAGAGGCAAGGATGTTTGAAAAGAGCAGGGAGAGTTCTCTAAAGAGCTGTGACCTCAAGAGATAAGATCACTGAAATCTCAAATCTCAGTTTCGGTTCTCGAGGCAAATTAGCCTCTGTCTCATCCTGAAGTTCCCATCTTAGCAGAGGCTGGGCATCAGTTTCCTATCTTTATGAGAGCAGAATTTATTGGGCTTCTCATTCCCACATCCTCTCTTCTGTAAGAGAAAGAGGAGGCTTTTCTGCTCGAAATGCCTGGGGAGGACCATCCTCATTTCCTATTCCTGATTCATCTGGGCCCTCGCACGTGGAGTATTGACTGGTGGCAGCGACACCTCCACCTTGGGGTAATATGTCTTTCAAGCGAGAAGGCTTTCCTGGTCAATACTGAATCAATTTGCTCTGGCAGTCTAATTGAATGCCTCCCTCAGACAAATGGGTCACTGGGGGAAAGGGCAAAACCTTGATATGCAGATCTGAGTCGAAGCCCCAGAGAAGGCTGTTTTAAAAATATATATTCCTCTTGAGAAGTAGCCTGTGTAACAAAAACAGTGCTGGTTATTCGCTCAGCAAAGTGGACATAAATCAATCTGTTTACATCCTTCTTTTTATTGGACTACAATTTTGCTTTAACTTGATCCCTGTATAGCAAGAGAGAGAGAGAGACAGACAGACAGAAAGGGAGGAAAGAGAGAGAGAGAGATCAAAGCTCTAACATGACCTCTATGATGAGAAATTTCTTGCCTTCAAATTTTGGGTATGTTGATCTCTTTTTTAGATTGCACACCATTTCCATTTAGCTTGATGCTTTAATTCATTGATAGCCTTAATATTCATAAAATACAGCTTGTCCTAAAATGATTATATTTTTTTATCAGTGTTTTCTTGGGGGTTTATGAGAAGAAAGTGGCAGTTGAATGCCCAGCACTGTGTTAGTTTCTTTCTAAAAACTCTCTCTTTCAAACTAAAAAACTAAAATAGAACTACCATATGACCCAGGAATCCCACTATTGGGCCTATATATATCCAGAGAAAACCATAACTCAAAAAGATACATGCATCCCTATTTTCATTGCAGCAGTGTTTACAATAACCAAGACATGGAAGCAACCTAAATGCCATCAACGGAGAAGTAGATAAAGAGGTGGTACATAGCTACAATGGACTATTACTCAGCTATAAAAAGAATGAAGTTGTATCTTTTGCAGAGACGTGGATGGACCTAGATACTGTCATGCAGAATGAAAGAGAGAATAACAAATGTCAATTATTAATCTATATATGTGGAATCTAGAAAAGGGTATGTGAAGTGAAGTGAAGTTACTCAGTCGTGTCTGACCCTTTGCAATCCCGTGGACTGTAGCCCACCAGGCTCCTCCATCCATGGGATTCTCCAGGCAAGAATACTGGAGAAATGGGGTGCCATTTCCTTCTCCAGAATATGGTATAGAGGATCTTATTTGCAGAACAGAAATAGAGGTATAGATAGAGAGAACAAATGTGTGGACACCAAGATGGGAAGGGAGGATGGTGGGGTATATTGGAAGATTGAAATTGACATACATTCGCTACTGATACTATGTATAGTTAGCTAATGAGAACCTACTGTATAGCTCAGGGAGCTCTACTCAGTGCTCTGTGGTGACCTAAATGGGAAGGAAATCCGGAAAAGAGGGGATATATGTATACCTTTAGCTGATTCACTTTGCTGTACTCTAGAAGCTAGCACAATGTTGTAAAGCAGCCATGTGTGTTGGTCGCTCAGTCGTGTCAGACTCTTGAGCGATCACATGAACTGGACTGTAGCCCACCAGGCTCCTCCATCCATGAAATTCTCCAGGCAAGACTGCTGGGTTGCTGTTTCCTTCTCCAGGGGATCTTCCCGACCCAGAGATCGAACCTGGGTCTCCTGCATAGCAGACCAATTTTTTACCATCTGAGCTACCAACGAAACCCCTATACTCTGAAAAGATAAGAACTCCCTTTTAGTCCTTACTCCAGCCCTATGAGAAGAATAATGCCTGATTCACAGAGAAGGAAACTCAGAGCTTGGTAACTTGCCCCAGGTCGTTTAGTTACTTAGGGGTGGTGCTGTGGTAAAGAATATGCCTGCTAATGCAGGAGACACAAGAAATGTGGATTTGAATCAGTTCTAATGAGGTGGATGAGACTGGAGCCTGTTATACAGAGTGAAGTAAGCCAGAAAGAAAAACACCAATACAGTATACTAACGCATATATATGGAATTTAGAAAGATAGTAACGATAACCCTGTCTGTGAGACAGCAAAAGAGACACAGATGTATAGAACAATCTTTTGGACTCTGTGGGAGAGGGCGAGGGTGGGATGATTTGGGAGAATGGCATTGAAACATGTATAATATCATATATGAAACGAATCACCAGTCCAGGTTCGATGCATGATACTGGATGCTTGAGGGTGGTGCACTGGGATGACCCAGAGGGATGGTACAGGGAGGGAGGAGGGAGGGGGGTTCAGGATGGGGAGCACATGTATACCTGTGGTGGATTCATGTTGATGTATGGCAAAACCAATACAATATTGTAAAGTAATTAACCTCTAATTAAAATAAATAAATTTATATTAAAAAAAAAAAGAAATGTGGGTTTGATCCCTGGGTCAGGAAGATCCCCTGGAGTAGGAAATGACAACCCACTCTAATATTTTTGCCTGGAAAATTACGTGGAAAGAGGAGCCTGGTGGACTATAGTCCAGGGTATGTGAAGAGTTGGATATGACTGAGCAGATACACACAAACACACACACACAAACCAGACTTTTGTGTCTTCAAGGCCAGTGCTTCTTTTCCGAATTTTCAATCACTTTTAAAAATAGTGTCATGGAGTGCCTTGGTATCTTATTCATCTTTTTGCCTAAATGGTATGAAAATGTATACACATTTAATATATTGTTCTCCAATTGCTGCAGTAACTAATTGCCACAAACTTAGTGGCTTTAAACAAAACAAATTTATTATTTTTCAGTTCTGGAAGTCAGAGTCCCCAAAATGGGTCTTACTGAGTTAAAATCAAGGTGCTGGCAGGCGTGTGTTCCTCCCTGGAGGCTGGAGGGAAGAATCTGCTTTCCCACCTTCTCCAGCTTCTGGAAGCTGCTCTCGCTTCTTGTCTCATGGCCTCTTCCTTCCTCTCCAAGTGATTACATGGCTCCATCTGAATAATTCAGGAAAATCCTCACATCTCAAAGTCAACTAACTAACAACATTGATGCCATCAGCAACCTTAGTTCCCCTTTGCCATGTAACCTGACGTAGTCACAGTCAGGGGAGGAGGACTTGAGCATCTTTTGTGGTTTAGTTGCTAAGTCATGTCCGACTCTTTGTGATCCCATAGACTGACCCCATGGAAGCCCCATTGGTCTTCCCTGATAGCTCAGTTGGTAAAGAATCTGCCTGCAGTGCAGGAGACTCTGGTTGGATTCCTGGGTTAGGAAGATCTGCTGGAGAAGGGATAAACTACCCACTCCAGTATTCTGGCCTGGAGAATTCCATGGACAGAGGAGCCTGCCAGGCTACAGTCAATGAGATCGCAAAGAGTGGGACATGACTGAGTGACTTTCACTTTCAATGTCAACTACTTTCATGGACTGTAGTCTGCCAAGCTCCTCTGTCCATGGGATTTCCCAGGCAAGAATATTGGAGTGGGTTGCCATTTCCTTCTCACTGGGTTCGAACCCACATCTCTTGCATTGGCAGGTGGATTCTTTACCACTGAACCTCCAGGGACATCTTTGGGGGATCCATTATTCTGCCTGCCAAATATGATGAAATCTTTTAACAGAAGAACACAGAAGTGAGAAACCCAGCATTTGAAGTCAGAGTGTCTGAGTTCAAGTCCTAGCCCACTGCTTTCTCACTGTGTGGTGTGGGGCGAATCAGTTACATTCTCTGTGTCTTGGCATTCCCATCTATAAAATGGGACTAAATTTCTGGTGGAGATTAAGATAATGTATACAGGCTGCTCAGCATGTGGCATATAGTAGATGTCCAATAATTCTTGGCTCTTATTGTTTATAAAACATTACATGAGTGTGCCGTGTATTGTACTGCACAAAAATTTTCACAGATATAAATTTTTTTGTTGCTATGACATTTATTGTTAACCTATTTTTAGTTTATTATGAAGTTATTTTTAATCCAAATTGAAATTATTTAAAAAATGGCTTAAAATTAAGGAGAATTTGTGGGAAATCCACCATTTAATTTTTAATACTTCATTTTAATCTTTTAATACTTCTAAGTCTTTATCTGCATGTGTTCTGTAGTTATTTATGAGCTTCTAGAAAGGAGAGATAGTGTTTTTGTTCATTCTGTAGGCACTGGCTTGAACATAATTAGCATGTAATGGATGCAGATAAATGCTTGAAGGAATCCAAAGAGGCTGAAATGACTAGAGGTGAGGGCATAGGCTAGGAAGTGGTGAGGCTTTTACATTCTCTCACTTTTTCTGCTGCTTTGACAGTCGCCTAGTGGGCCTCTTGACCTTGATGTGTTCAAACTTTTCAATTCATTGAGGACATAATGACTTACTAAGAGCTGCCTCGATCAATTCAATGAATGGCTTTAGCCGTGTGCAGGTAACAGAAACCTGGTCTCAGACTGGTTAAAACAGTGAGGCATTTATCGGCTCATATAACTGAGAAGTCACAGACGTAGATCAGGCTTCAGGTCAGGCTGGAGCCAGTGGTTCGCTGATGCCGTCATTTTGTGTCTTCCTTCTCTTGTTTTCATGACACCTTGTGTATCACAGGGTGCTGGTAGCAGCTTCTCAGGGCTCTACACTTCCTTGTTTATGTCTGGTAAGGAGAGACAGCACAGCTTTCAGCAGCAGTAACAGAAGGGCCAAGAACAAAATACTCAAGCTGCAGAGGGGAGAGATGGTTTCTGAGCAGCCAAACCCAATAGAATCGAAAACAGCTCAGGACATCTGGGAGCGTATAGGCAGAAATTCTTCTAGGTAAGGAAATCTGTCTGAGTTGTGTCCTAGTCTTTTATACCTTTAGAAGCTGGTCTCTTGAGTCATTCTTCTTGCTCATTATCTTGTTAATTTATGGAGCATTTCCTAAAGGTTTTGCTATTTCCTGTTAGAGTATAAACACTTCATTTATTCATTTGCAAGGATTTATCCACCATCTACTCACGAGAGCTGCTCTTCTAAGCACTGGGGGATCCAGAAGTGAATAAAACAGGGTCCCAAACTTGACCACCAATCTTACCATCAATGAGATAGAATAGAGCCCCTGAGCTTCAGAATCCTTGGTTAGTTTCAAGGGTAAATCCTTGTCAGAGTCTCAACCTGACTGCAATTGGGTCAAGAAAGCTGAATCTTCAAACTTGTACATAAGCTTGAAGAACCCACTTGCTTGTCTTAGAGGGAGCGATTTGGGGAAGGGACATAAGTAGTGTGGTTGAAAGGTGTACAGTCAGCAACAGAGACTGACACGGTTTAAATTTCTCATATTAGAGTCATAAACAGTAGGGTGGCTGGGCACAAGATGGAGTGATTGAGTTGGGATGCGGAGAGAGATGGAAGCCTGAAATACATTCCATGGGGCCCTGGTGTGAATTGAATGGAAAGTGGCTTGAAACCATGCAGTTACTTCACAGTTCATGACCTCTATTGGAGGAACCTAGGATCGAATCTGTCAATTAAAATCCTATTTTCTCTCCAGGAAGTAGGCCCTCTGGGTCATCCTGTGAGTTTCCACTGATGATGAACTTCACATTTTAACTGCTTTTTCTCTAAGTAACTACCTCCCTAGGGTGGAAGGCGCAGATCCCTTAGTGCATACAAAACTTATTTAAGCAATGAATCGACTTCCTGTAGGTCAGCTCAGGAAAGCTCACAGGGCAGAGGCTAGTTGGGGGCAAGGACTAGGGTTAAGTCGGGTTACTTAGACTGTATCCACTCATGTGGTTGCCATTTTTTCTCAGTTTTGTAATGGTTGAATGCTAGGAGCAGAGAAGCTTAAGTATATTGAAACACGTTTATTAAATTTCACAGATTATGTTTCAAAGAAAAATAAGATGACCCACCTTAATGGTATTTTTAGTAGTTATTATACATGTAGCAATTAGTCATAGTGCAATTTTCTACCAGTTATTCTAATTAGTATGACTTTGACATAGCCAGACCAGTTTTGAGTGTTCCCTTTGCTTTGTTAGTTTTCCAGTATCCATGAATAGTATTAAGACTTGTTGGGATCCTTGGAGGGAACCCATTAAATAAAACCCTTTGTTTTGCTTGAGCACTAAGAAAAGTAAGAATTAAGACAGCACAGTAAAACATGAGAATTCAAAACACCAGTGTGTGTGTTAATCACTCGGAATCGTGTTTGACCCTTTGCAACTCCACGGACTGTAACCTGCCAGGCTCCTCTGTCTATGGAATTCTCCAGGAAAGAATACTGGAGTGGATAGCCATTCCCTTCTCCAGGGGTTCTTCCCAACCCAGGGACTGAACCCAGGTCTCTTGCACTGCAGGCAGATTCTTTACCATTTAAGCCACCAAGGAAGCCTGAAAATACTACCTTAGTTATTCTTAAAGACTCAGCAGAAGGATATAGTTAGCCCTACTTTCCCACTTGGTCGTTGGCTGTGCTGAAATACTACTGACTGTCTGTGGCTGGGGCAGGAATGGAGAAGGGATGTCAGGGTGTGACTTGGGGCTGCCCTGGAGGGACACAAAAGAACGAAAGAGGTATACAGGAAGAGCTGAGTATGCTCATTCAATTCTTTCCTTCAAGTTTATCAGATAGGTCACTTCAGAGAGGTCATGGGTGTTACACGGAATGAATTCCCTTCCTCCGGAGTATTCTTTTTAACTTTGTAAATAGTTTTTCTAGATGTTTGTACAGTTTAATCCTCCCTTTATCTACTGACTTGACCATTTACTGTTGTTCAGTTGCTAAGTCATGTCTGACTCTTTGTGACCCCATGGACTGCAGCACTCCAGGCTTTCCTGTCCTTCACCTGGAGTTTGCTCAAACTCATGTCCATTGAGTCAGTGATGCCATCCAAACATATTATCCTCTGTCTCCCCTTGTCCTTCTGCCTTCAGTCTTTCCCAGCATCGGGGTCTTTTCCAGTGAATCGCCTCTTCATATCAGGTGGTTAAAGTATTGGAGCCTCAGCATCAGTCCTTCCAATGAATATTCAGGTTGATTTAGGATTGGCTGGATTGATCTCCTTGCTGTCCAAGGGACTTTCAGACCCTGTCATCCCCAAAACAAGATCTTGGATTCAAAACAGTCATTGCATTTCCTTTGTCCCTCATCATCCCTGTTTCCACCCCACTCCTCCTCCCTTTACAGTAATTCTGGCCCCTGGGCTCAGACTTTGCGAGGTCCTCTTCTATGCTGATTTAAATTATTTAGATTATATCCCACATTTAGCCCCATTTGGGAGCTTCAAAGCTTGTCATGTGCCAGTCACTTTATATATATATTATCCCATTTAATCCACAACAAACCTGGGCAATAGGATTTATTCTCATTTCCAGATGCAGAAACAATTCTCAGAGATGGTGATTCATCCAAGGTTAAAGAGACAGTAAATGGTGAAAACAGGATTCCTGTCCCTTCACTTCAAAGCCTGAGGGAAGCTGGTCACCCCAAGCACTCCGTCCTCCCGTCCCTGCAGTAGGGAAGAATGGGAATGAGTCAGAGAAGAAAGACATCTGCCTTGACCCATGGAGTGAGCAAGGTCACATGGGTCTTTGGCAGAAGTGGGTGTAGGACAGAGTACGGTTGAACCTGGAGCTCGCTGAAAAGGCAGAGGGAAGTTAAGAGAAAAGTAACCTGTATCTTTAATGCAAGCCTCTGTCCTCCTAACCCCATTCTATGTGCAGAGAAGTTAGAAGCTGGCCAGGCCGCAGAGTTAACTTTTCTGGCTTTGCTGTGACTACAGGGCAAGGACTTGGCAAAGGCTTAACTTGCCTTTGGGTGGCGGCCCTGGGGCTTCCCAGATCGCTCAGTGGCAAAGGAAACTGTCTGCTAATGCAGGAGACTCAAGAGGTGCGGTTTCCATCCCCTGGAGCAGGAAATGGAAACCCACTCCTATGTTCTTGCCTGTAAAATTCCAGAGCCTGGCGGGCTACAGTCCATAGGGTTGCAGAGAATCAGACACGACTCAGCACTTATTCCCATTACTCCTAGGGCAGAGAGATGTTCAGGTCTGTGAACAGTTGTGTTGAATCATTTCTTGACCTTCTTTTCTGAGACAAGGATCTGTTCTCCACTGTTGACCCCCAATTCCTCTTCTCTGCTGGGACCCCCCTTCCCTTCCCTCCCACCCCTCCACAGGCCGATAGGGTAGCAGGACTGGAGTGCATGCAGCTTACACTGTTGAGGACTTTTCTGGTCTGAGGTTAATGAGGCTTCTCTATTGCTGATGGAGGAGAGAGAAAAGAAAGTGTGTCTTTTTTTTTTTTAAATGAGGACCATTTAAAAAGTCTTTATTGACTTTGTTACAGCACTGCTTCTGTTTTATGTTTTGATTTTTGGGCCAAGAGACATGTGGGATCTTAGTTCCCCAACCAGGGATTGAACCCCGAATTTCCTGCCCTGGAAGGCAGAGTCTTAACCACTGGACCTCTGGGGAAGTCCCCAAAGTGTGCCTTCTGTTTTTCTTTGTTGTAGAGTGGATAGCTGTGTCCTTGCATGACTGTTTCTGAGGATCTGTGGTTTCCTGACCACCTTTGCCTTTGGAGCAGAATGTTTTCCTTGGCCTTCTGCTGGGTTGGTGATGCCACAGACCTTGCCTCCCTGTTTTCTCTGGGAGTACTCTGCGTGCTTCACCAGCCCTGCCATCACCAGTCTAAGTATCGACAACACTCGCATCCCATGTGCCTAAACCTTGAGCTTGGAATAGTCGCATGGTTGACTGTATCAGGTGCATAGAACTGCTTTTTCTAAAAAAATATTTGAATGCATATTTCTTTTTCTCTGGAAAGTATCATTTCTTTTGGGGGTTCTTTTTTTGTATTGTTTTTTAATTGGAGGATCTTTGCTTTACAATGTTGTGTTAGTTTCTGCTGTACAGGAGTATGAATCAGCTGTGTGTATACACATATCCCCTCCCTCTTGAGCCTCCCTTCCACCCCCAACTCCATCTCACTCCTCTAGATTTTGTGTTTTGAGTCAACAGGAATTGCAAGTGTTATAGCCCGGGGGTAATGTGCTGGTATATTCATAATAAGTCTTTCCAGGTGGCGCTAGTGGTAAAGAACCCACCTGCTGCCAAATCAGGAAATGTAAGAACCTGGGGTTCGATTTCTGGGTCAGGAAGATTCCCTGGAGGAGGGCATTGCAGGCCCCTCCAGTATTCTTGCCTGGAGAAGCCTATGGACAGAGGAGCCTAGCGGACTGCAGACTGTGGGGTCACCAAGAGTCGGACACGACTGAAGTGATTTAGCATGCATGCACACATATTCATAGGACCTAATGTTCTTTCCACTTATCTGGATACCTGATAAGAGTAATAAACATTTCACTTAATTATGGGCAAGATTCTAAGCCTGTCGTGTAAGAATGACTAAATATTGGACTGAGCCTTGTGAAATATAGTGGTAATTTATTGGTCTGTTCTATGCTAAGGGCTTGAGTTACATCATGAAATTCTTAATTGTACAGTAGTGGCAAAAGGAGATTTTAGAATATTGTTGATAGTGTTTCTGAAATACTGAGGATTTCCCAAAAGAGATTGTCTTGTTCCTCAATATCTGCTCCATTGGTAATTCTAATTGACCTTTGTAGATATGTTTATGTCTCCAGTTTATACCAAAAAAGTAAAATAAACAAAAGAAAACATGACAATCAATTTTCTTCATTTTCACACTGCCCAAGGAGACTACAGAGGAAGTACACTAGGAAACTTAACTTGATTTTAAATTCTGTTGCTACCTGTGAAAAAGAAAATCATTTTTGATTGATTTCTTTCACTCTGCATCCATCTCCTTTACAAACAGACTGGAAACTCTGACAAGATTCTGTTCTATTGATTTCTTTCTTGGTTGGCGTGATGAGGGAGTCCATCAGTCATTTTTATAAAATCGTATCTTTGAGGTATCTGTGTTGTTCATGAAGTACTTATGAGTTTTGTTGTTGAACTGATTCCCAAGCAGGTTCTCATTTACAGACTGCAGTAGAAATATGTAACCCACATGTACCTGAGTTTGGCAGAATGACTGAAAAAGTACACACATGTTATATACAATATGGGTTTTTTTTGTAAGACGCTTTAGTGCCGTATCATAGATTGAAATGGGCAAGATGGTCCTGGTCAGGAGCATACAGATTGTTAAAGCTAGCTAGGGTTGGAGGCTTTGGGCTTATGTTTAGCCTGAAGTTCCTTCTCACCAAAGAATAATGTGACTCAGTTTTCTTTGTGTAATTGCGAAGGTGAGGGAAAGTGAGGAAAATTCTTTAACTTTCCAGAAGGTCCTCTCATCATCTCTTCTATTAATAATATCTCTTATTTCTTTTTAAAAATCTATTTTTATTGGAGTATAGTTGCTTTACAGGATTGTTAGTTTCTGCTGTACAGCAAAGTGAATCAGCTATACGTATACATATATCCTGCCTTTTTTTGGATTTCCTTCCCATTTAGGTCACCACAGAGTACTGATTGGGGTTCCCTGATTAGCTGCTCTTTCTTGAGAGCTAATAATGGGCTAGCTCTTGTGCTAAATGGGTGGGTATACGCTGGCAAATGTTAAATGATTCTCAATAAAAGTTATAGTCTGTAGCCCCTGCCAATTTCTGTGGTATGAATACTCCCACCATGACCAGTGACATGCCATGTGTGATGTCACTAAAGGGAGCCTTGGGAACAGATGCCATCCATAGGCTCTTGTGAGCTAAAAGGAGTCAAGTCCAGCACATGTGTGAATGTGTGCTAAGTCGCTTCAGTCATGTCTGACTCTTTGTGACCCCATGGACTGTAGTGCACCAGGCTTCTCTGTCCATGGGATTCTCCAGGCAAGAATACTGGAGTGGGTTGCCACAAGTTCAATACACCCCTGGCGAAATGTCTTACTAAATTTGCTGACTCTCAAAACAACTCTATGACTTGGGTACTGTAATAGCCTCATTTCAAAGGCGAGAGCGCTGATGCCCTGAGAGGTGAATTAACTTACACCTGGTCACACTGCTAGCAAGTAGCACAGCCAAGATGTGCACAGAGCAGTATGGCTCCAGAACCTGGGCTCTTAATCACCGTGTCGTATCACTTGCAGCCTTATAGTGGTTTCATCTCCAGTTCAAGGTTTCCCAGGTGGTGCTAGTAGTAAGGACTACGCCTGCCAATGCAGGATATGCCAGAGACTTGGGTTTGATCCCTGGGGTCAGGAAGATCCCCTGGAGTAGAAAATGGCAACCCATTCCAGTATTCTTGCCTGGAAAATTCTATGGACAGAGGAGCCTGATGGGCAATAGTCTGTTGGATCACAGAGTTTGGACATGACTGAGCACGCGCACACACATCTCCAGTTCAGGAGTTTAATGAAAATGCTGTTTAGGAATATGAAGTTATTGAGCGTGAAAACTTTCACTTGGCGAAAGTGAAAGAGGAGAGTGAAAATGCTGGCTTACAACTCAACATTCAAAAAACTAAGATCATGGCATCCAGTCCCATCACTTCATGGTAAATAGATGGGGAAACAGTGACAGGCTTTATTTTCTTGGGCTTCCAAATCACTGCAGATGGTGACTGCAGCCAAAAGCTTCTTGGAAGAAAAGCTATGACCAACCTAGACAGCATATTAAAAAGCAGAGACATTACTTTGCCAACAAAGGTCTGACTAGTCAAAGCTATGGTTTTTCCAGTAGTCATAAGTGGATGTGAGAATTGGACTATAAAGAAAGCTGAGCACTGAAGAATTGGTGCTTTTGAGTTGTGGTGTTGGAGAAGACTCTCGAGAGTCCCTTGGACGCAAGGAGATCCAACCAGTCCATCCTAAAGGAAATCAGTCTGGATATTCAGTGGAAGGACTGATGTTGAAGCTGAAACTCCAATCTTTTGGCCATGATGCGAAGAGCTGACTCATTGGAAAAGACCCTGATGCTGGGCAAGATTGAAGGCAGGAGGAGAAGGGGACGACAGAGGATGAGATGGTTGGATGGCCTCACCGACTCGATGGACTTGAGTTTGAGCAAGCTCTGGGAGTTGGTGATGGACAGGGAAGCCTGGTGTGCTGCAGTCCATGGGGTCACAAAGAGTTGGACACAACTGAGCCACTGAACTGAACTACATTTGTATCCATGGAAGTTCATCTCTCTAAAATAACTTTAGGTAATGGTAGTGAGGGGCCATCATCTGGGGGCTAAGATAGAGCTCACATGGGGATATATCTCTAAAAGTAACAACCATCTGAAGACAGAGTGTATGAGTGGACAGGTGCAGGGTGGGAGAGCCTGTGGATGAGGAGTGATGACAGGAGGTGAGGCTCTGGGAGCAGACAGTCNCTTACAACTCAACATTCAAAAAACTAAGATCATGGCATCCAGTCCCATCACTTCATGGTAAATAGATGGGGAAACAGTGACAGGCTTTATTTTCTTGGGCTTCCAAATCACTGCAGATGGTGACTGCAGCCAAAAGCTTCTTGGAAGAAAAGCTATGACCAACCTAGACAGCATATTAAAAAGCAGAGACATTACTTTGCCAACAAAGGTCTGACTAGTCAAAGCTATGGTTTTTCCAGTAGTCATAAGTGGATGTGAGAATTGGACTATAAAGAAAGCTGAGCACTGAAGAATTGGTGCTTTTGAGTTGTGGTGTTGGAGAAGACTCTCGAGAGTCCCTTGGACGCAAGGAGATCCAACCAGTCCATCCTAAAGGAAATCAGTCTGGATATTCAGTGGAAGGACTGATGTTGAAGCTGAAACTCCAATCTTTTGGCCATGATGCGAAGAGCTGACTCATTGGAAAAGACCCTGATGCTGGGCAAGATTGAAGGCAGGAGGAGAAGGGGACGACAGAGGATGAGATGGTTGGATGGCCTCACCGACTCGATGGACTTGAGTTTGAGCAAGCTCTGGGAGTTGGTGATGGACAGGGAAGCCTGGTGTGCTGCAGTCCATGGGGTCACAAAGAGTTGGACACAACTGAGCCACTGAACTGAACTACATTTGTATCCATGGAAGTTCATCTCTCTAAAATAACTTTAGGTAATGGTAGTGAGGGGCCATCATCTGGGGGCTAAGATAGAGCTCACATGGGGATATATCTCTAAAAGTAACAACCATCTGAAGACAGAGTGTATGAGTGGACAGGTGCAGGGTGGGAGAGCCTGTGGATGAGGAGTGATGACAGGAGGTGAGGCTCTGGGAGCAGACAGTCCGGGTGCCTCTGAGGCAGATCCACCTCAAGAAGCAGAAACAGCTTCTTGGAACACTGCCACCTGGATTTCCTGGAGGAATGCTTCTGCTTGTCTGCTCATCTGCCAGTGAACTGCAGAGAGCTGCTGGGACTCAACGCACCGTAGGTAAGGGTGTCTCCGTTAATTGAGCCCTGAACTGCAAGAGAAAAAAGCTGATAGACTCCCCTAATAGCCCTTCTGTGGCTCTTTGATGTTCCAGTTTTCTTCTCTGGGTGGAGTTATGTATGTAGTTTCTTTTTTTTTTTTTTTAAGGAGGCTAAAGCTCTCTTTCTGTACTCAAAACACTTTTGACATCAAATATGCATTTTTTCCCATTATGCAATTCTCCAGTTCTCAGCAGACACCAACTGGGTCACCTATCAGTTCAGATCAGTTCAGTTCAGTTCAGTCGTTGAGTTGTGTACGACTCTTTGGGACCCCATGAATCGCAGCACGCCACAGTCTCACTCAGTTTTGACACTAACTGGCTGGAGTTAGCAGACTCCACAGGGCAGGACTGTGTCCCTCTAGACTGTCCTCCACTTTGAATGCCAGTCACAAATCCCAGGTTATGACTGAAAGTGAAAGTGTTAGTCACTCAGTCATGTCGGACTTTTCAACCCTGTGAACTGTAGCCCTCTAGTCTCCTCTGTCCATGGGATTCTCCAGGCCAGAATGCTGAAGAGGGTAGCCATTCTCTCCAGGGGATCTTCCCGACCCAGGGATCAAACCCAAGCCTCCTGCATTGCAAGTACATTCTTTATCATCTGAGCTACTAGGGAAGCCTGCTAGCTGTAAATGAGAGTCCTCATGATCCCCTCCTCAGGTTTGATAATTTGCTAGGGCAGCTCATGGAACTCATGAAAGTGTTTGGCTTACTATTACTAATAAGTGTTTGGCTTATTTTGGAGTTTGGAGGCTACAGCTCGTGAGCAGCCAGATGGAATAGATGCACTGAGCAAGGCATGTGGTGGGGGCGCCTGGAGGTTCCACATCCTCTCTGGATGCACGACCCTCCAGCACCCGTGTGTGTTCAGCAACCTGGAAGCACTCCAGGCTCCTTCCATTAGGCTTTTTATGTAGGTTCATTTGTACGTTTTTCATATGTACATTTTTTATGTAGGCACAATTGATTTAATCAGTGGTCATTGGTGATTAACTTAATCTCTGGTCCTTCTCTCCTCCCTGGAGGTTCAGGGGTTCCCTGGAAGCTGAAAATCCGAACCCTTGAATCTCCTGGTTGGTTCCATCCTCCACGAGTCACTTCAGCAGCAGAAACTCAGGTTTGGCTGAAAAGAGCTTGCTGTGAATCGCAAAATACACTCCTTTCACTGCTGTCACTCAGGACATTCCAAGGGTGTTAGGAAGTCTGTGCCAGGAATGGGGAATGAAGACCAAGCAGTATTTCTTATTATATCACAATTTCCCTTTCCTCTGATTTAAGCAAAAGGGTGTGTAACAAAGAAAATTATTGCTAATCGTAATTACTTTTTTTAACATTCAAAATCAATACGCCCATGCTGGTATAACCCAGATGTCCCTTGAGGGAGGCTGCTTCCTGGTCACCTCTGACTTCTAATCCTGTTTATAAGTCAGCTCACTGTTGCACACATGTTGTCCCAGTATTGCAGAGTCAGCTCAAATGGAGATCAAAATCAAAAACACCTTTTTGTTTTTGACAGTTCCTCATCCCATATCCATTCCATATCCCATATGCCAAAAGAATGACCAAAGCCAATCTCCTAAGATCTTTGAGTATGAGGAAGACCTTATGGAGACTCAAAGGGGGGGGGTTCCATTTTGCAGTAACATTAATAAGTTGATATTAATTTTGATATTTCCCTAAAATTTTTTTTTTGATGTGGATCACTTTTAAAGTATTTACTGAATTTGTTATAATATTGCTCCTGTTTTTTGTTTTGGTGTTTTTGGCCATGAAGCATGTGGAATATTAGCTCCCACAGGGATCAAACCCAAACCCCCTGTGTTGGAAGGGAACTCCTAATCACTGGACTGCCATGGAAGTACCAGAATTTAGATATTTGCATTCATAGAAAGTTTCTTGGCCATTTCCTCCAACCTGAACTCCAGTTTTCCTCCATTTTCTTGGTTTTCTATTTCTCAGGTTTTTTTTTTATTTTTAACTGTCTCTAGATACTCTTCAAAGTTCTTGCATCTCATTGTCTACTTTTCTCTACCTACTACCTTCAAAGTCAGCTCCAGTCCTCTCTCAAAACTAAAGACCCATTCCAGTTCAGTCCAGTGCAGTCGCTCAGTTGTGTTTGACTCTTTGCGACCCCATGAACTGCAGCACACCAGTCCTCCCTGTCCATCACCAACTCCTGGAGTCCATCCTAACTCAGGTCCATTGCTTCGGTGATGCTATCCAACCATCTCATCCTCTGTCATCCCCTTCTCCTCCTGCCTCAATCTTTCCCAGCATCAGGGTCTTTCCAAATGAGTCAGCTCTCCGCATCAGGTGGCCAAAGACCCATTAATAAACTCTGAAACACCCGGGCCTTTCCTCCTCCTCCTCTGTGCATCTTTTATAGAGGAAGAGATAGTGCAGAATAGATCCTCAGTGATATGAAATGTGCACCCATGCACATTTTTAAAAAAGAGTATGTGTAACTTGAGCAGAGGGGAGATGGGGTGGCAAACCATCACGCCCTTCTAACTAGTAGGGACTGCTGAGATCTACACAACAGCATATCCAAGTGGGCTTAGGTGTGTTCACAAAGGGTATCCAACCCGCCCCACCCCACCCCGAGTAGAATGGGCTCACTCACTTTGGTTCTGGTAACATTTGATTTGATTTTCCATTTTCATCTAGAACAAACATAATTCTAGAATTTGCTCAAATGCAGTTTGGTTGTAGAATAAGTAGGCATGGTATAGCTGGAGAGATCATTGCATGACATGATTGTCTAACTCCACAATCTGTTGTGTCTCTTGGGGGCACAATCTCATTTGTGTTTTCTTATGTCAGTGTTGGTTTTATCCTTTAAATCCATTCATTAGCATAAGGGTAGATTTGACAGAATAGATTGTAGAGTTGTCTGGCAGCTTAATAAATTTTGAAAACCCTTATCAAAATTTATTAAGCAGTATGTCCAGGTGTGTTTGGAGGGTTGGATACCCTTTGTGAACACACCTAAGCCCACTTGGATATGCTGTTGCATAGATCTCAGCAGTCCCTACTAGTGAGAAGGGCATGATGGTTTGCCACCCCATCTCCCCTCTGCTCAAGTTACACATACTCTTTTTTAAAAAAATATTTATTTACATTATTTAACTGCACTGGGTCTTAGTTGTGGCATGTGGATTCTTAGCTGTGGCACGTGAGATCTAGTTCCCTGACCAGAGATCGAACGTGGGCCCCGTCTATTGGGAGCAGAGAGTCTTAGCCACTGGACCACCAGGGAAGGCCCCTCGCACATAGTCTTGATACCAGGTTATAATGAATCATACTGAATATTTTTCCCTCATGAAGGTGCTTACTAGCCAGCACTAGTCACTGAGCTTGTGCTGTGAGTGGATGAAGCTCCAACTCTGTCCTTTTTGGTCACCTGAAAACATCTTGCAGGTAAGGTTTGCCTGTAGTTATTGTAGCGCGATTCCAGTGTCAGGATTCCGTGAACTGCTGGGAAACCAAAAATCTGCTGATGCACTGCCTGGGCACAGGACGTTTAGAAATTAGGCTACAACTGCAGGACTTACTGTTCGGCTTCCCAGGTGGCTCAGTGGTGAAGAATTCACCTGTCTATGCAGGGGACGCGAGAGACACCGGTTTGACCCTTGGATCAGGAAGATCCTCTGGAGAAGGAAATATCAACTCACTTGATTGTTCTTGCCTGGAGAATCCCATGGACAGAGGAGCCTAGTGGGCTACAGTTTGTGGGGTCATAAAGATTCGGGCACAACTGAATATGTAACATTGTAGGACTTACTATATTATTATATTGGTTTTCATGTATATCTAAGTGGGTGTCCCAGATCATCTGTTCTGAATATTTCTAATTTCACCAATGAAAACCCTCACCAAAATTTGTTAAGCCACTTGCCAAAACCTCTGGTGTTGATCAAAGATAAGGATAGCTGAAGAATTGATGCTTTTGAATTGTGGTGTTGGAGAAGACTCTTGAGAGTCCCTTGGACTGCAAGGAGATCCAAACAGTCAATTCTAAAGGAAGTCAGTCCTGAATATTCATTGGAAAGATTGATGCTGAAGCTGAAACTCCAATTTTTAGGCCACCTAATGTGAAGAAGTGATTCATTGGAAAAGACCCTGATGCTGGGAAAGATTGAAGGCAGGAGAAGGGGACAACAGAGGATGAAATGGTTGGATGGCACCACTGACTTGATGGACTTGAGTTTGAGCAAGCTCTGGGAATTGGTGATAGACAGGAAAGCATGGAGTGCTGTAGTCCATGGAGTCACAAAGAGTGGGACATGACTTAGCGACTGGACTGAACTGAACTGAAGGATAACTGAAGGCTTGTAGTACTTCAGTTCAGTTCAGTCACTCAGTCGTNGAGGATGAAATGGTTGGATGGCACCACTGACTTGATGGACTTGAGTTTGAGCAAGCTCTGGGAATTGGTGATAGACAGGAAAGCATGGAGTGCTGTAGTCCATGGAGTCACAAAGAGTGGGACATGACTTAGCGACTGGACTGAACTGAACTGAAGGATAACTGAAGGCTTGTAGTACTTCAGTTCAGTTCAGTCACTCAGTCGTGTCTGACTCTTTGTGACCCCATGAATCGCAGCACGCCAGNACAGGACAACATTCTCAAACTGGACTATTAAACGGGGCCAACGGTTTGAGGAGGTACAAGAGACGCAGGTTTGATTGGGAAGATCAACCTGGGTTGGGAAGATCCCCTGGGGTAGGAAATGGCAACACACTTCAGTATCCCTGCCAGGAAAATTCCATGGACAGAGGAGCCTGGCGGGCTACAGTCCATGGGGTCACATAAAGTCAGATATGACACACACACACACACCCCTTCACACACACATACACACATATACCAAGGAATCGAGAAGAAAGAGAAGTCCTGTTATCAGGACTGGGGAGCAACAATGAATCTGGGTGGGCTGCAAGGAGAGTTTGGTACCATTCCCTGGATTAACGAGAGAGAAAGCAGAGAGAGAAGGCCATCTTCACTGGGTGCCTGCTCTGTGCCAGGGACTGTTTGGTATTTTACAGGCTTGAGCCGATTATGCAGGCAGTTCCTGCAGTTCCTTCTGCCCAAGAGTCGCTTGATTCCTGGGCCAGATGCCAGCCAGGCTGCAGAGGCTGAGCGCCAGGCCAGAGCCATCGCTTGCCACCTACCCACATCACTTGTCTTTTAAAAATCTCTGACTGGATTTCTTTTCTTTTTGGCCACATGATGCAGCTTGCATGTGGGGATCTTACTTCCCAGATCAGGGATGGAACCTGGGCCCTGGCAGTGAGAGCGCCGAGTCCTAACCACTGGGCCTCCAGGGTAGTCCCAGCCCAGACTGGATTTTAAGCATTTGAGGGACGAGACTGAGCCTTCTGCTTCTTTGTATTCTCCTCGTGTCCTACCTCCCTTAGACGCTCAGTAAATATTTGTTCATTGATTGCTGCCTCCTCATACACATGGCATCTATTTTAGGAGAAACCTATTTCTGGGGATTGTGTCTTCAAGCTGATCTCTGTAGACCAGACCCTGATTGTCCTTGAACCGCTGTCTTGTGGAGTCACTGCGTGAGCCGGTAGCGAGGGGAAAGTGTGAAGTCCAGATTTGAATGTGTTGTAAGTAACAGGGCAGAGTCCTCCCAGTGGATGCTTTCAACACTGAGTTTCTATACAAGGAAGAGTTTGGGCTTAAAACTACAAAAGCCATGAAAGGAAACAGTGCCGAATTCTTGGTGGGGTTTCATGAGTCCCAGGATGTGTCCTCCCCAGCCTCGTTTCACCTCAATGTGCCTTTTGTGTTGTGTGAAATTCCCATAGTACTTAAAGTACTTACCTGTTGTTCAGTCACTAAATTGTGTCCAACTCTTTTCTGCCTCAAGGACTGCAGCATGTAAGGCTCCTCTGTCCTCCACTATCTCCTGGAGTTTGCTCAAATTCATGTCCATTGAATTGGTGATGTTTTCTAACCATTTCATTCTCTGCAGACCCCTTCTCGTTTTGCCTTCAATCTTTCCCAGAATCAGGGCCTTTTCCAATGGGTTAACACTTTGTGTCAGGTGGCCAAAGTATTGGAGCTTTAGCATCAGGCCTTCCAATGAATATTCAGGGTTGATTTCCTTTAGGATTGGTTGGTTTGATCTTGCAATCCAAGGGACTCTCAAGTGTCTTCTCCAGCACCACAATTTGAAAGCATCAGTTCTTCAGGGCTTAGCCTTCTTTAAGGTTCAACTCTCACATCCATACATGACCACTGGAAAGACCTTAGAGTTGACTATACACAACTTGCTTACAAACTGCTTACCTGTATGTTTAGGCAAATCCTTGTGAGTATATGTTAAAATACAGTCAATGTGTGGAAGACTTAAATTAAACAAATATCAGCCCTTTGTTTTGCAAAATCAAGATTATGATATTCTTTAAGTTAGAGAAAAATATCATAAATTAGTGTCTATATGTGGAATCTAGAAAAATGGTCCAGACGAATCTATTTGCAAGGCAGGAATAGAAACACAGGCATAGAGAACAGACGTATGGATATGGCGGGGATAGGGGTGGAGTGGGATGAATTGGGAGACTAGATTTGACATAGATACACCACCGTGTGTAGCGTAGATAGCGAGTGTGAACCTGCTGAATAGCACTGGGAGAAATCAACTCTGTGCTCTGAGATGGGAGGGGGAGGGGAGCTCCAGGAGAGAGGGAGTGTATGTATACATATAGCTGGCTCACCTCATTGTACAGCAGAAACTAACATGACATTGTAAAGCAATTATATTCCAATAAAAAAGGTTATGATACTCTTTTCTATTAGGGCTGTCAGGTTAAGTTTGGTACAGCAAAATGATTGGAGAGGAAACTTGTGTGTAAATTAAAAATAACCCTAAAAGACAGGTCCAATTATCATTTCTCAATCTGGGCCATCTTCCTTTAGGTATTCTTGGTGGGTGCTGAGACATGCAGGTGAAATAACAAGGCTTTGACCTTAGATGGTATTTTTCCTTTGTCACTTACCTAGGCAAGGTAATTAACCTCTCTGATTCTCGGTTTCTTTATCTCTAAAATGAGGATAACAATGCCTGTGTGCCCAATTTTTATAAGGATTTAAGAGAATGCTACAAACTGTGTAGCATGTAGTGGATGCCCAGTAAAATGTGGGTGTTATTAAACTTTTGATTGGTTTTTGAAATGAGACAACCCTATTCTCATCTGTTTTTATTCTTTTCTGACTTTTCATTTATCTAAAAATCAATAAATCAAGAAAGTACAAAGTCATTCTGATGCATTTTTTTGGCCTCTTTATTCATTGGATGTGGAGGTTTTGTCATTTCTCTCTTATCCCTCAGGCCACATATACCGCAATGTACGTGCAAATGCAAACGCTGTAGTTCATACTTAGAGCATTTTGTGGAAACCATTAGGGAGCTCACAGTAGAGAGACAAGGGCAAGATGAATCTCTGATCTATAGAAGCTACTGAGAGAAGCACATGTGAATTCCAAGATGCAGATATTGAGGCTGTTTGCCCAACATCATCTCTGCCATGTTCTTCTTTACCATTATAGTTTTGAGTATATATTCTAGCTTTCAGCCATCTTTCAATCCTAAGTGATCTTCTCATTGAGGAGCCGTCTCCCATATCTCTTAGGCAGCCATGACAAATTGAGTGAGATGTACTAAGGAGATTCTAACCCAACAGTATCTTGGCACACTTTTTTCACTTAAAGAAAAATATAAACTCATGATGAAAGAGAACCTGCTATGCTGTATGTATATGTGTGTGGCCCCAGTCACTACAGAGCTGTTTAATATTCTGTGAAAATATTTTTACAAGCTTAGTTCCAGTTACTACAATCATGATAATAAATTTTCACACCCTGGCACCTATTAAATTAGCAACCAAGTTCTTTTCTTGAGCCATTATTCAAATGGATTCTGTCTGCATTCAAATTAATCTCAAGATCATAGAAATTAACAATGGGAAAAGTATATTAAATCACCGACTCTATTTCTTTGCTAGGGGAGAATTGATCTTTACATCATAATCTCTCGTGCTTTGTCCAGTCTGTTTTAAACATCTTGAATAAGTGTTATTCTGATTCTGGGTGGTCATCTCATCCAATTCCAGGGGAAATACTTTTTCACAGCCTACTATAATATAGATGGATTTTCTGATGCTATGCAATTTACCAGTGTTAGAGCTGCCAGGAATGGGGCAATGAATTTTCCAGAGAAGTATGTGTGTGCATGTAGGAGTGTGCGTGAGTGTGCATTGAAGGGAGTTGGACAGGCCTTGTTGGGGATGGGAGACAAAGTCAAAAAGAAGGCATCCTGAGAAGGATGGTACCTTTGATTCTATTTGAGATTTGACTGTTGTTTGTTTTCATTTTGTAATATCCTGAGTGGCTTGGGGAATTCAAGGGAGAAGTAGATGCCTTGGGGAATTTAAGGGAGAAGTAGATGTAATCCCAAAGCCAAGAGAGGGGCAGTGAAAAATGTGGGTGAGTCTGATGTCCATTTAAATAGTAATTATGAAATTATTATGAGATAAATATCTAGAATCCAGAGAAAAAATTCTGTACCTTAAGGTTATATTTTATTAATCTTACATATGGAAACTTTAAGATATAGACGCTAAAGTAGAAAGTCAGAGTGTAGACATTTTACTGTTAGTTATTTTTCTCTCTTTATAATTCAGTTGCAGCATTCTAATTAAACAGCTAGAAAGGTACATAGTTAGACAGACAGGTAGAGAGATAGATAAAATAGGCTTCTATATTCAGCATCCAGCTCAAGAAATAGGATATTGATAGTACAACGAATCCTTGCTTGATTGTTGTCTTATTGAACTCAAATGGCCTCTGTTTTCTTATTTTTAAAATGAGATAAACATAAAGGATGAATCAAACACTTTATAAATGTTAGGGCACAGCAAAAATAAAGCAGATTTTGTATTTTCTTATAACACATTCATTGTTCAAATTTAACAAGTGTAACAGGGAAGGAGTTGGTGCCCCAGAACTGACATTAAAAGCATAAGGATCTTTTCTTTCAGAGTCTCATGGAATATGAGGATCAGAAACTTCCCCACCTCCCCCTTTTCTTCCCTGCCATGGTGCAAGCATGTGGGATCTTAGTTCTTTGACCAGGGATGAACCTCCGCAAACCCATGCCCCCTGCATTGGAATCTCTGATTCTTAACCACTGGACAACCAGGCAAGTCCCCAGAAAGCACTTTAAATCCATTTATTCTCTGTTATGCTGCTTGAATCCCCACTTCAGCTTCCAAGACAAGTAGTTATTCAACTCCTAGTTGAATTCCTTCTGTGGTGAAAAAATCATTAGTACTTAAGACTTTAGTAAAAATGGTTTGAAGGTTCTTATTTCCAGTGAGACCCAAACTCTGCCTCCTTGACAGTTTTATCCATGGATCCAACACTTAAGGACTGAACAGAACTAATCTAATTTCTTATAACAGCTCTTCACACGTTTGAACACAGTTGTCATTGCCCCTTCCTTAACCCACCCCGGTTCTTTAAGCTAATTCACTGTTGCCCAGAAAAGGTCATCGCTTGGTTTGCACCAGTCTTAAGTGGTGGCTCCAGGCAAACTCATGCTTCACTGTCTTCCTGAAATACATTCCTTCAGAGACATAACAAGGGCTTACTGTATAATTGCTAAATGGAAAAGCTTTGTCTAGACAATCGCAAAGCGTATTTATCTATATTGTAAACCTTAGCTTTGAAAAACTTGTTTTCTTTGATATTTCCCACATCATTCTCTTTCCAAGTCTGTCCCCAGAAAAGATGAAAATGGTGCCAGAAAAGATGAAAATGGTGCCAGAAAAGATGAAAATGGTGCCAGAAAAGATGAAAACGGTGCCTTTGGTTCCAGTGGCTTCAGTCTTTCAGTAACTGATGTATCCTTTCTTATTTTAAATTTTTGCTTATTTACTTATATATTTGGCTGCTTGCAGGGTTTCTCTAGTTGCTGTGTGAGGGGCTTCTCTCGCTGGGCTCTAGGGGGCTCGGGCTTCAGTAATTATGGCCCACGAGCATACGTGCTCTGTGGTGTGTGGGATCCTTCTGGACCAGGAATCGAACCCATGTCTCCTGCGTTGGCAGGTGAATTCCCAACCACTGGACCACCAGGGAAATCCCAATTCATCCTTTCTGATAAGCCCAAAACACAGCAAGCATTATTTCAAGACTTCCTGTTCTCCCCACCTACTCTTTAAAAAAGGAAGAGTCTGCACTGAACATAGAACATTGAACAATGGCCAACTGAACTGTACCAGGTCTGAGTTGTCCGCTCACTACAGAGCCCTTCTACAACCTCCGGAGCCGGATGTGGCCTAGATTTTACAGCGATGGCTGGTGTTACTCAGGCTACTGCTGATGTTGGGGAGGGAGGTCTTTGTGCAAAGCAGGAAAAGGTGCCTGCCCCTCTGGTGCCTCTGACAAAAGCCCCCTGCCCCCAGTCTTCTGGTGGCCCCACCCCCTTCTCCACCAGGCACCTCTGGCTGCACTCTCAGATAAGCCAGTAAATCAGATGACTGATAATAGAGAAAACTCTTGGAAACATTTGTTGGTTAGAGGGTGATGTTATGAAAAGAAACAGACCAAATGCCAGTAATCGCTTTAAGGAAAATGAACCATATGAATATGCTTACATTTGGCCATGCCTGCAAACGCAGACTGCTTGGCTCAAGACGTGTGCACTTCTTCATAGAAAAGTATGAACAGAGCCCTGAAGGATGGAGAAGGTTTGTCATCTGAAAGGGGACTTGCTGTGCTTCCCAATGCTATGGAGCCCGCTGACCACAGGATCGCCAGCTTTGTCTGTTTAGTTAAGGGTTGCTGCACAGGCAGGGGGCTTCCCAGGTGGCTCTAGTGGTAAAGAACCTGCCTGCCAATGTAGGAGTTTGATCCCAGGGTCAGGAAGCTCCCCTGGAGGAGGGCCTGGCAACACACTCCACTATTCTTGCCTGGAGAATCCCATGGACAGAGGAGCCTGGCGAGCTGCAGTCCATGGCGTCACAACGAGTCAGCCATCACTGAAGTGCCTTGCCACGCACAGACGGGAGCTGGAGGAACCACCCCAGCAGGTTGCCTGGTGCTTGATGGTCCCAAAGCTCAAGCCCAGATTTTGTGTGGTGATGAAAAGCTGAGCTCAGAAGGAAGCAGAGATGCTGAAGAAAGCATGAGCACCTCTCTCCTGCTGCTGCTAAGTCGCTTCAGTCGTGTCCGACTCTGTGCGACCCCATAGACAGCAGCCCACCAGGGTCCGCCGTCCCTGGGATTCTCCAGGCAAGAACACTGGAGTGGGTTGCCATTTCCTTCTTCAATGCATGAAAGTGAAAAGTGAAAGTGAAGTCCCTGAGTCGTGTCCAACTCTCAGCGACCCCATGGACTGCAGCCTACCAGGCTCCTCCGTCCATGGGATTTTCCAGGCAAGAGTACTGGAGTGGGTGCCATTGCCTTCTCTGACCTCTCTCATAGGGAGGCCAAATATTAGGTCAGTCCTGTCTTCCTGCTGCTGGAGTGACTGCAGGGGAATGAGAGGTTAATTTTTGCACATGGCTGTCAGCAGCCTGGAGGTGAGTTCTGTCATCTGTCTGATTCTCAGGCCCAAGTAGCTGCTACTCTGTAACCTTTGGGCTCCAGTCAGGGACACACCCCTCCACTGCCATTGTTACCACTGGGATGAGCAGACCAGGCTCTATTTCCTTACTTCCTTGTTCCTCTCCACGCTCTGCGAGTTCTTCTTTCCTTTGTTGTTGTTCAGTCGCTAAGACGTGCCTGACTCTTTGTGACCCCATGGCCTACAGTACGCCAGGCTTCCCTGTCCTTCACTGTCTCCTGGACTTTTCTCAGATTCAAGAACATTGAGTTGATGATGCCATCCAACCATCTCATCTTCTGCCGCCCTTCTCCCTTTGCTTTCAGTCTTTCCCAGCATCAGCTGCTGCTGCTAAGTCACTTCAGTCGTGTCCGACTCTGTGCGACCCTGTAGACGGCAGCTCAGCAGGCTCCCCCACCCCTGGGATTCTCCAGGCAAGAACACTGGAGTGGGCTGCCATTTCCTTCTCCAGTGCATGAAAGTGAAAGATGAAAGTGAAGTCTCTCAGTCGTGTCCGACTCTTAGCGACCCCATGGAGTGAAGCCTACCAGGCTCCTCTGTCCATGGGATTTTCCAGGCAAGAGTACTGGAGTGGGGTGCCATTGCCTTCTCCGTTCCCAGCATCAGGGTCTTTACCAATTAATCGGCTCTTCATATCAGGTGGCCCAGCTACTGCAGCTTGAGCTTCAGCATCAGTCCCTCCAGTGAATATTCAGGGTTGATTTCCTTTAGGATTGACTGGTTTGATCTCTTTGCAGTCCAAGGGACTCTCAAAGAGTCTTCCTTTCTTCCCCCTGTACAAATCTGAGATGCCCTTGTAGTAGGACCATACAGAAAACTTTGCATCCACATAGGACAATTGGTGACTGACTGAAAATGCTTTTCTACAGTCCATAGGGAATAGATAATAATGTGTGTTAAAATGAAATAGGTTTATTGCATGTGGTTTTAAGAGACCATTTGGAACCACAGAAAATAGCACCCAGCTTTAAAGTACTGGAAGGTTGATCTTGCAGTTTGTTTATGATTTCTTTCCCCCAAGAAAAGCCTGTAATTTGTCTTTTGGGGGGAAGGGAATGGAGAAGAGGTAATGGAATGATCAGCAAGAAAACCAGAATTCACCCCCTAGCAATATGAATAATTGCAAGTTCTTAAATGGAACTGGCAAGGTTACAGATGACATAACATTTGTTGGTATAAAATGGGGTATCCCCAGGGGCATAGATAGCTTTAATTGTTCTTGAGAGCTTTTATGAACCCAGGAATAGCTGTAATTTTATAGTATCTTTGTGGCAGGTGCCCTGGATAGCAGCAAAGATATGTTTAATAAAGTTCTCTTTGTGACAGCGCCCAAAGACTCTCAGGCTGTGCGCTGCCTTGGGAGTGTAAGACGCCAAAGCTAATTTCCGTTTGCTTTTTGTTTGTGTTCTATCGCATATAGGGTGCCCTGTAGAGTTTAGCCATGTGCTTGACCTCAGTGAAATTAACTATTCATGTCCTCATCTCTGCAAGTGTTTCTTCCTTGGAGGTGCTGGGAGGAGAGGTGACATGATAGGAGTTTTAGGGAGGGGGGATGGGAGGTGTTTGTTCTTAGCCAGACATGTGGGAAGGTTGGACTGAGCTGACTGAGTGAGGGCCTTCTTCTGGGAGACCTCTTGTGCTGATAGCTCCTGTCCCCCTCTAAGGGCTTGAGAAAATGCTATGGCTGTAGGTCGTGGAGGACCGCTTTGTGCCATTATTTTCAAGGCTCATTGGTTCTTGATGTCAACTTGCCACTGTTCATAGATTATTCACAGAATCACAAACGAAGAAGCACAAACCTCAGGCCAGGGAGGCGGGGGCGGAGTCTCTGCAGTGTGTCCAAATTCATATTCACTAATTTCTTTTTAAAATTAATTATTTTATTTTAGTTGGGGGATGATCACTTGACAATGCTGTGATGGTTTTTGCCATACATCAACATGAATCGGCCACCAGTATACATGTGTCCCCCCGTCCTGAAACCCTTCCCACCTCCCTCCCCACCCCACCCCGCTGGATTGTCCCAGCGGGGCACAGGCTTTGGGTGCCCCGCTTCATGCATCAGACTCACACTGGTCATCTATTTTCCATATGGTAATGTACGTGTTTCAGTGCTATTCACTAGCGTCTAAGCCTTTATAGACCATGTCTCGGTAGAAATCATCTTTGAGCATACTGCATCATCCACTTAATGTTCACTTGTCTTCTCTGTGTTCCAGTATAGCAGTGAAGAGACTCCTGGACTGTGAGAAGTCCACTTCCATGGCTCCACCAGGGCAGGACAGGCTTTAACAAGCACTGGTCCGTGTCGGAGGCCTGGACACTGCGCTTGCCGCTTCATACACTCTCTTTGTGTTGCTGTGAATCTAACATACTGGCTCTTTGATCTCTGATATGGCCACACTCTAGTGCCTCCTGAACTTGTCAGCACTCTGATCTCTACCTTTTGGTCTATCCAGGCTACATTTCATGGTTGTCTCTTCATTCAACACTGTTCTAATAGCAAACGAATCTCTGTCCATATGGAGCTTATATTCTAATTGAGAAAGAGAAAAACAATCAATATATGTATGAATGCATATGGGTGGGAAGGTGGCAGGGTTAGATCCTGTGGTCATGGGCTGCCCTTTGTCCCACACTGAAGGACTCAAGCCTGAGTACCTACCACCTTCTTTCTGGGTAACCAGAGAACTAGCCTGCCTCATCCTTCTTGGAGTTCGAACTCCTATAGAAACTGAGTCAATGGGGAAATTTTGCTGAAGATGGAGAGCTCGTCCAGTATTGGCACAGAAATAGACACAGTGTGGCCATCTGAAAATATGCAGCCTTGTCTTCGTCCACATCTAAGTATTTGATGTGGATTGATTGACTTAATTAATTGTAGCACTGAAATATCGTGCTCACTACTGCACACGTCCAAATGAAATGGATGGACATATTACAAATAATACAGATGGGGCTTTGCCATCTAAATAAAATGTTCTTACGAACACAGTCTCATTGTAGCCTTGCAAGAGTCCAAGAGGAAGACAGAGTAGATAGCATCTTCCACATGGCAGTATCATACCTGTAAAAATAGTCCTGTGTTTTCTGGGCAAATTCCTTAAATCCAGTCTTTCTTCATCTCTAAAATGGGAATAATAATAATGATGATACTTAGTCTTCAGAATTCTGGGGAGGGTTTAATGAAAAGACGTAGGTAAGGTTCCTAGATCTTGCCTGATGTGTCATTGAAATGCTGAATGCCAGCCGTTGTCATTATTACTGTTTACGGTGGAGAAAATTGAGGCTCACAGGGGAAAGCCACTGGACTAAGGCTGTTAATGATGGGCTGGAACCCAGATTCAGAGGCTGTTGTTTTCCCCCTTGACACCAAATGTCTGTGAGTCTGTCACGTGCTGGTTACGAATCTCTGTGCACCATCCACATTCAGTTTCAGACACGTGGTCTTTTATGCTCCCCAAATAGTGCTGCTGATCTTGTGAAATGATGCTTGTTTCAGGGCAGATGACGTCTGTAGTCAGAGATACTGAGTTTTTCGGGCCTAGGTGCTCTGTTTAGGTCCTAAGGCATCCTCATGGACTCAGGTGAAGAAAGCACCAGGAAAGAGTATGAGAGTGAGAAAGCGCCGGCTGCCTTGGGAGGTCAAGAAGGGGGCCCCATTTCTTTCCAACTCATTGGGGAGCTTCATTTGCCTGTTCCCAGAGGGTATTTTCTAAGGAAGAGCATCTCCCCTCTGAGGCATGTAAATGAATGGATTCCCTAAGTGTGAATGATTGAGATACCTTACTCTGGGCTCTGGTCTAAAAAAAATGATCAGGATAGACATACTGCTTGATGGAAATTGGCATGAGGAAGCACTGAAAAACTGCCGCACCTGCCAGATTTTATCTGTTTTCACTGTTTTCTGCAATAGACATTGTATGCGTGTGTGGTCAGTTGCTCAGCTGTATCTGACTCTTTGTGACCCCATGGGCTGGAACCTGCCAGGCTCCGCTGTCCATGGAGTTGTCCAGGCAAAAATACTGGAGAGCATTGCCATTTCCTACTCTAGGAGATCTTTCTAACCCAGGGATCAAACCTGTGTCTCTTGCATCTCCCGCACTGGCAGGCAGATTCTTTACCATTAGCACTACCTGGGAAGCCCGGGCACCGTATAAATGAGTACTTTTTTTTTAAAGGCCTAAAATTCTGAGTTTCAAATAATCGGTTTTATAGCTTTATGATGTATGAAGTACCTTTAGCAAACTTGATCTTATTTGAGCAACAGTTTTGCCACATAGAAGGGCAGATGGTATTCTGCCCACTTTAGACTTTAGTGGTGGGGGGTGTGACCCCTGGAAGGTGACCAGAGTTGCAAACTCAAACCCCATCAGTTGTGAAGACAATAGGGCGTGGGTGGCAATTGAAGACTGCCTGGTCCAAGAATGTTTACATCTAAAAATTAAAACAGGGACTTCCCTGGATGTCCAGTGGTCAAGAGTCCACCTTCTAACACAGGAGACTTGGGTTTGATCCCTGGTCGGGGAACTAAGATCCCACATGCCGTGAGGCAGCTAAGCCAGGGTGCCACAGCTAGAGAGCCTGCGTGCCACAGCAAAAGATCTCGCATGCTGCAACTGACATCTGGTGCAGCCCATAAATAAATATTAAAAAAAATAAAAATTGAAACAAATGAGCCCTGTGTTGGCCTATTAAAACATATCTGTGGCTCATCTCATTAAAACAATGTGGCTCGTCTCTTTATATCGTTATTGATAAAGTCATAAAACTTGCAAGTGGTAGAGGTAGGTCCACATCCTAGATCAGTGCTCTTTCTATAGAACCTCATCCTCTTACATGATTGATCCCTTGGGTTTCTGTGAATAAGAGCAATAGTAAAATTTATTGAGCATTTTATCGTTGCTGGGTCTTTTTCTCCTTCCTCTGGTGCATTCATTCATGTAAATCTCACAACAGCCCAGTGGGGTTGGTACCTTATTGCACCCACATTGCAGGTGAGGATAGTGAATCCCTGCAAGGGGAAATAAGCTGCCTACCAGCCTCATGTGGTTCAGAAGCAGAGGAGCCAGGCAGGCAGTCCCAGCTCCAGATCATATGTGTGCGTGCATGTGCTCAGACGTGTTTGACTCTTTGCAACCCCACAGACTGTAGCTCACCAGGCTCCTCTGTCCATGGGATTCTCTAGGCAAGAATAGTGGAGTGGGTTGTCCTTCCCTTCTCCAGGGGATCTTCTCGACCCAGGGATCCAACCCACGTCTCCTGTGTCTCCTGCACCGCAGGCAGATTCTTTACTGCTCGGGCCATTTGGGAAGCCCTTCAGATCATCTGTTGCATGCTTTTAATCACTGAGTAGTATGAGAGCACTAACTCTTTCTCTGAAAATGGAAAGACAAAAACAACCGAAATATTTGTTAACCTGAGTCACAGGCACAACATCTTCTTCATACAAGTGTACTGTTTTTGAGAAACCTCTTTGTGATCTAAAACGCAAGGTAATGATTGAGCATCTTTCTCAGGGCTCTGGCTGGCCCACCCAGCATAGGCAAGGCTGGCATCTGTAAGTCAGGACCCTCTGGCCTTCAGGTAGCAGGAATGGAAAGGGGCGTGAGAGCCCTGAGAGTACGTGCTTTGGGTTGGTAAGAGACATGATCACAAGTATAATGGATATATGTCCTCAAATTGACTTACATAGTTTTCATATCTTTCCCCTCTTAATCAAATGTTCCACTTTACATTACAAAAAAAATATGTGGCTGCTTTGGGTCTTGGTTGTGGCACACGAGATCTTTTTGTGCACATGGACTCTCTAGTTGTGACTCTAGGGCTTCCGTAGTTGCAGCAGGCAGACTCTCTAGTTGCAATGTGAAGGCTTAGTTGCTCTGCCCTATGTGGGATCTTAGTTCCCCAGCAAGGGGTTGAACCTGCATCCCCTGCATTGCAAGGCAGATTCTTAACCCCTGGACTACCGGGGGAAGCCTCTCCATTTTGCTTTTTAAATAAATTTTAAAAAGTGGGTCCATCACTTATTTGCTATAGTTGGTGATGTGGCCTAATCTTCATGTGGGAGATTGTGCCCATTTAATCCCTCTCTGTAGTGATATATCAGGAATAATGTGAGGAATAAATGAGTGTATACAAAGCTCTTTGTGTAGTTCCTGGCATATCCATTATAAATGCTCAGTAAATGTTAATTGTCATCTTCATTGCTGAAGCTGAAGCGCCAATACTTTGGCCACCTGGTGCGAAGAGCCAACTCATTGGAAAAGATCCTGATGCTGGGAAAGATTGAAGGCAGGAGGAGAAAGGGATGCCAGAAGATGAGATGGTTGGATGGCATCACCAACTCAATGAGCATTAGTTTTAGCAAGCTCCAGGAGATGGTGAAGGACAGGGAGGTCTGACGTGCTGCAGTCCATGGGGTTGCAAAGAGTCAGGCATGACTGAGTGACCTAACTACAACAACATCACCATTATCATTCTTTTAAAAAGTGCTGGTAAACTCTTATGACTGATATATTTCAACTCGAGCTAAGTTAGAAACATATAAGCTGATCACTTGGGTTGGAGATTTATTTCCTTCCAATTAAAAATAGTAAACCAAACACTAATTGAGCCTCACTGTGCCTCAGGCCCTCTGCTAGGAGCTGACATCTTGTTTAGTGACTTGATCCTAGTCCATGAGCTAGCTAAGCAGAGACACATGTTATTCCTATTTGACATGTGAAAACTGAAACTCAGAAAAAATAAGTGATTCTCAAAGTTATTCAGCTAATAAAAGGCAAGTCCAGACTAAAATTCATGTTTTCTGACTTAAAACCTGATGCTTTCTCCATAGTACTGCCCTGTCACTTTCCCCTGACCTGCGTCCACCCATCTCTACTGATTGATTACCATGCTTTCGCCAAGTTCTGGCTTGGTGTAACAAGCTCAATTCTTTTGCCTGTGGTCTTCAGGATCTTCAGGCAGATCTTCAGGCATGAAATGAAATGCTTTCGTTTCAAAGATTTTGGAAATCCTTACTTTACAAAGATTTTTAGTGCTTAAAAAAGTTTTTTTCTTTGGCACGTGAAATTTCTTGCTTTCATTTCAGTTCAGTTCAGTCACTCAGTCGTGTCTGACTCTTTGTGACTTCATGGACTGTAGCACTCCAGGTTTCCCTGTGCATCACCAACTCCCTGCCAGAGCTTGCTCAAACTTGTGTCCATATAGTCAGTGATGCCATCCAACCATCTCATCCTCTGTCATCCCCTTCTCTTCCTGCCTTCAATCTTTCCCAGCATCAGGGTCTTTTCCAATGACTCAGTTCTTTGCATCAGGCGCATTTCTTGCTTTGCAGTTGCCCAAATCTATAAGTTCAATGTCTTATATTTTATATCTCGTTAAAGAATTGGATGATAGCTATATTGAGTAATCTGAAGGGCTTATGCTGAGTAACTTGGAAACAGTCATATTAAGATGAAGGTAAATTCAGAGCTGGTGACTGTGCCATCTATGAGAAAGACTCAGAATGCCACAGTGCCCAGTTGGGTGTTTTAGGTAATGAATGAAAATTTGCCCAATTGTTCAGTTGATTGTAGCAAGAATAGATGGGAGAATGTTTCCTTACAAAGTGAAAATTTCGCTTTGCAAAACTCAGTTTTGTTTGATTTTTGGCCTGGTTTTCATTCTTGCCTTTCTTTTTCTCTGGGCATGGCTCCATCCATTGTAATTCTCAGTGTCTCAGTTGCCTGACATTCCACCTGGATTAATCGCACAGAGCTCTGAATGGGTTAAGCACAGTCAGGTTGCTGCTGCGTGCCCCATGGTCACACTGGCTGCAGAAATGCAACAGCTTGAAGTGGATACACGTGAATTGGGTCCTGAGTGGGATGAGGTAACCCTCTCAAATCTCTTTGTCATAGGCTGATGTCAGAGAATTATTTAGTAATCTGGACAGTTTCTAGGCTGTTTTTGTGGGGAGAAAAAACTAAGGATTTGTATATAAGTGAGTCATGTGTAGATTCATCCATTCATCAAAACATTTGCTTTTTAACTTTAAAAAATTTATTTATTTTAATTGGAGGACAGTCACTTCACAACACTGTGGTGGCCCCTGCCACACATCAACACCAATCAGCCATGGGTGCACATGCGACCCCCCAATCCTGAATCCCTCCCCCCCACCTCCCTCCCCGCCCCATCCCTCTGGTTTTGAGTTGCCCTGCTTCATGCATCGAACTTGCATTGGTCGTCTGTTATACATATGATAATATACATGTTTCAATGCTATTCTCTCATATCATCCCACCCTCGCCTTCTCCCACGTAGTTCAGTAGTCTGTTTTTCACATCTGTGTCTCTTTTGCTGCCTTGAATACAGGGTTGTCATTACCATCTTTCTAAACTCCATATATATGCATTAATATACTGTTTTGGCATTTCTCTTTCTGACTTACTTCGCTCTGAATAATAGGCTCCAGTTTCATCCACCTCGTTAGAACTGACTCAAATGCGCTTTTTTTATAGTTGAGTAATATTCCATTGTTTATATGTACTACAACTTTCTTATCCATTTGTCAGCTGATGGGCATCTAGGTTGCATCAAAACATTTTCAAGGGGCTTTCTAGTTGTTTCCCTTTAGGCTTCCACTTTTACTCGGCACAGACGACTCATTGGAAAAGACCCTGATGCTGGGAAAGATCAAGGGCAGAAGGAGAAGAGGGCGTCAGAGAATGAGATGGCCAGATCGCATCACCGATGTGATGAACATGAACTTGGGCAAACTCTGGGAGACAGTGAGGGACAGGGAGGCCTGGTGTGCTTCAGTCCACAGCACTGACACAGACACGACTGGGCGAATGAACAATGGCAACTCAGCATCGTGCCTTACATGATCGTTTCTCTTGACTCAATGAATGAATGAATGAATGAGTGGAAGAAAAAACACCGTGCTGTGGGAGCATGCAGAAAGGAGGCTTCATTCCTCAGAGTTGACTCCAGGAGGAAGAGATACGTAAGAGGAGCCTTGAAGGACGAGTAGGTGTTAGTCATGAAATAAGGAAATGTTTGTTTGCAAATCTTTATCTGCTGGAATCCTCATCATAAGAAAGAACAGAAAATGGCAAGGAGGGGCACAGCCAACTATAGAGACAGTCCAGAGTGAGAGCAGCTGGCCACATGGGAAAAGCACTGGGCACGGGGCAGGAGGTAGCTAGATTTATTTTCCTTTGTTTAACAAATACTTATTAACATAAGTAGTAAGTAAGCCCAACATAACAATATGAGTTGGGCACTCTTGGGCCCCAAAATCACTGTGACTTATTTGACTGTGTTGGGTCTTACTGCAGCGTGCAGTTTCTTCAGTTTTGGCTCACAGGCTCTTTGTTGCAGCATATGGGGTCTAGTTCCCTGATGAGAGTTCAAACCTGGGCCCCCTGCCTTGGGAGAACAGAGTCTCAGCCACTGGAGCACCAGGGAAGTCTCCAGCCAGACTCTGTTCATTCCCAGAAAGTGATTCCTACCAAGATGCTCCTGTGTGCCCACATCTGCTTGTTACTAAGTCTGGGCTGTCCCTGCTGCCCTACGTTGCTTCAGGCACCATCAGAATCTCCAGATGATGATTTTTTAAAAATTGTATTGTGGTAAGAACGCTTAACATGAGATTTACCCCTCTTAACGAATTTGCAGTTGGATAGTCCAGTATACATTGCTATATATGTAATAGATAGCCAATAGATAATTATCAGGGCTTCCCTGGTAGTTTAGCATTAAAGAATCTGCCTGCAATGCAAGAGACGTGGGTTTCATCCCTGGGTTGGGAAGTACCCCTGGAAAAGGAAATGGCAGCTCACTCTAGTATACAGGCCTGGGAAGTCCATGCACAGAGGAGCCTGTCAGGCTACAGTCTATAGGGTAGCAAAGAGTTGGCAACTGAAGTGAGTGAGCAGGCACACACCTTGGTGCCTATGATGGAGTCAAGAGGCATGGCTGAAATGCCAGTGTGGATAAAATTCATGCTATGAGCCCACTGAAGGAGGCTTGGTGATTCAGATTTGCTAGGCTGGATTGACAGATGTGACTTTGGATGAAAACAGCATGTGGCTATTGTTTCTGATAGATTCTGTTTCTAACCTGTATTTAGTGAGTAGTCCCTGCAGCCAATGGGCTGTTGGCTTCTGGACCCAGGAGCTCAGGCTCATTTTTCTCTCCCTAAAAGCTCAATCATTTCCAGAGGGCAGCACATGCTAGAAACCTGTTCCTGGGGGCTGCTGTGTCAGGAGAGGGAGATACAGTAAGAGTCTGTTGGGAACAAACAAAGACATCCTTGACAATGGCGATTTATCTTGCTACCTGCAACATGCCCTCTGGTGTGATAGCAGCCTGGGCTGGCTGGGATTATTTATCTTGAGCGCACACTGATATATGGAAGCGAGCTCCTGGCAGGCTTCCTTCCTCTCTTCCCTCTCCGCCTGGCCAGTCTTCTCTGTTCACTCTTCCATATCAGAGGGCTGTCAGCCAGCATGTTCCTGGGGAATAAGAGGGGAGGGCAAGTACCTTGAAATATCTTAGGAGAAATTATCTTCTTTGTAAGCAGGACTTGATCTGGTTTCTTCTTTCCTGTTGGTTCAGCCCTGGGAAATCAGAGATGCTGAGGAGAGGGTCTGGCAGGTGTAAGGAGTACAGAAGTGGGCTCCTCCCCAGCAGTTATCTCCTTTCAGCAGACCCTCCCTCCTCTTCTGGCTTTTCAAAGAACGTCTTCCTTCTGCTGCTTGGGCTCATTGTAGGTGATGCTAACACATCACTGCTATCACGGTGACAATTGCAGGAGAACCCCGGGCGGCAGTTCTCCCCCATTTTGTGCCTTGGAAAATACTACTCCCTCTGTTAAGAGTCTTGCTTTCTCCCTAACTTCCCCTGGCTGACCCCTGCTGGATATTATACATTCAGCTCAGGCGTGACCTTTTTTCTCAGCATCACTTGTCCGGTTTCCCGTCTCAAACTGTGCCGAAGATTTTTCAGGGCCATCTAGAGAAAGAGTTACTATTCAGGGGCCCTGGTATTTTTTTCCGCACGCCCAACACAGGTGTGCAGTGGAGGCAGATGCACACACGCGCACGCGTGCACGCACACGCACACGCACGTCCGCACTCTGCCACCCAGTAGAATGAGGTCGTAGCCTAAATGGCTTAGTCTACAGATCGTGAACTCAGTGTCTGTAAGTGTTATCAGGATGGCAAGAAATGGAAATTGTTCTCTAAAGACTTAAGCTAAGCAAAGTTTAATGAAGGGACTTTTTAGCAGCGTGGGTGAGCCAGTAAGGGGTAAAATACTCAGGAACTGGTGATAGGAGGAAGGGGCAAGGCGTAGGAGTCTAAGGTGCTTCCATGTCCTGGCTATTGTAAATAGTGCTGCAGTGAACACTGGGGTGCATATATCGTTTTGAATTATGATTTTCTCCAGGTATATGCCCAGGAGTGGGATTGCTGGGTCATACGGGTTCCTAGTTTTTAGGGAACCTCCCTGCTCTTCTCCACAGTGGCTGCGCCAGTTTACATTCCCACCAACAGTGCAGGAGGGTTCCCTTTTCTCCACATCCTCTTCCACATTTACTGTTTGTAGAGTTTTTGATGATGGCCATTCTGATCTGTGTGAGGTGATATACCTCATTGTAGTTTTAATGTGTATTTCTCTAATAATTAGTCATGTTGAGCCTCTTTTCATGTGTCCGTTGACCATCTGTATGCCTTCTTTGAAGAAAGGTCTATTTAGGTCTTCTGCCCATTGTTTGATTGGGTTGTTTGATTTTTTGATACTGAGCTGCATGGGCTATTTGTATACTTTGGAGATTAATCCCTTGTCAATTGCTTCATTTGCAAATATTTTCTTCCATTCTCCTTATCTTGTTTATGGTTTCCCTTGCCATGCAAAAGCTTTTAAGTTTGACTGGGTTCCATTTGGTTTTGTTTGTTTTTGGCTCTGGCATGTGGGGTCTTAGTGAGGTATGTGGGGTCTTAGTGAGGCATGTGGGGTCTTAGGCATGTGGGGTCTTAGTGAGGCATGTGGGGCTTAGTGAGACACGTGGGTCTTAATGAGGAATGTGGGATTTCAGTTCCCCAACCAGAGATGGAACCTGGGCCCCCTGCAGTGGAACCACTGGACCACCAGGGAAGTCCCTACTTTTTCTTTTCTGAATGCACTTTGGCAATCTGGAAAGCTGATAGACCCTTTTTCAAAATAATAGTTCTAAATGCAAAAGTAGGATACATAGGATTACAAAAAAAGCCAGTTATTTTAAAATACAGTTACCAAAATGCTAAAAATACAAAATTGTGGTATAGTCATATATTTACTTATTAACACGTGTACTGCAAAATCTAGTGGCAGAATGAGCAATTGTCAGACTTTCTGCATAATGATACCTGTGATAGCTAAAATGAATATGAAAGTTTCTGATGTTTTTTGTTGGTGATAAAGGCTCGCTAACNATTAAAGAATCTGCCTGCAATGCAAGAGACGTGGGTTTCATCCCTGGGTTGGGAAGTACCCCTGGAAAAGGAAATGGCAGCTCACTCTAGTATACAGGCCTGGGAAGTCCATGCACAGAGGAGCCTGTCAGGCTACAGTCTATAGGGTAGCAAAGAGTTGGCAACTGAAGTGAGTGAGCAGGCACACACCTTGGTGCCTATGATGGAGTCAAGAGGCATGGCTGAAATGCCAGTGTGGATAAAATTCATGCTATGAGCCCACTGAAGGAGGCTTGGTGATTCAGATTTGCTAGGCTGGATTGACAGATGTGACTTTGGATGAAAACAGCATGTGGCTATTGTTTCTGATAGATTCTGTTTCTAACCTGTATTTAGTGAGTAGTCCCTGCAGCCAATGGGCTGTTGGCTTCTGGACCCAGGAGCTCAGGCTCATTTTTCTCTCCCTAAAAGCTCAATCATTTCCAGAGGGCAGCACATGCTAGAAACCTGTTCCTGGGGGCTGCTGTGTCAGGAGAGGGAGATACAGTAAGAGTCTGTTGGGAACAAACAAAGACATCCTTGACAATGGCGATTTATCTTGCTACCTGCAACATGCCCTCTGGTGTGATAGCAGCCTGGGCTGGCTGGGATTATTTATCTTGAGCGCACACTGATATATGGAAGCGAGCTCCTGGCAGGCTTCCTTCCTCTCTTCCCTCTCCGCCTGGCCAGTCTTCTCTGTTCACTCTTCCATATCAGAGGGCTGTCAGCCAGCATGTTCCTGGGGAATAAGAGGGGAGGGCAAGTACCTTGAAATATCTTAGGAGAAATTATCTTCTTTGTAAGCAGGACTTGATCTGGTTTCTTCTTTCCTGTTGGTTCAGCCCTGGGAAATCAGAGATGCTGAGGAGAGGGTCTGGCAGGTGTAAGGAGTACAGAAGTGGGCTCCTCCCCAGCAGTTATCTCCTTTCAGCAGACCCTCCCTCCTCTTCTGGCTTTTCAAAGAACGTCTTCCTTCTGCTGCTTGGGCTCATTGTAGGTGATGCTAACACATCACTGCTATCACGGTGACAATTGCAGGAGAACCCCGGGCGGCAGTTCTCCCCCATTTTGTGCCTTGGAAAATACTACTCCCTCTGTTAAGAGTCTTGCTTTCTCCCTAACTTCCCCTGGCTGACCCCTGCTGGATATTATACATTCAGCTCAGGCGTGACCTTTTTTCTCAGCATCACTTGTCCGGTTTCCCGTCTCAAACTGTGCCGAAGATTTTTCAGGGCCATCTAGAGAAAGAGTTACTATTCAGGGGCCCTGGTATTTTTTTCCGCACGCCCAACACAGGTGTGCAGTGGAGGCAGATGCACACACGCGCACGCGTGCACGCACACGCACACGCACGTCCGCACTCTGCCACCCAGTAGAATGAGGTCGTAGCCTAAATGGCTTAGTCTACAGATCGTGAACTCAGTGTCTGTAAGTGTTATCAGGATGGCAAGAAATGGAAATTGTTCTCTAAAGACTTAAGCTAAGCAAAGTTTAATGAAGGGACTTTTTAGCAGCGTGGGTGAGCCAGTAAGGGGTAAAATACTCAGGAACTGGTGATAGGAGGAAGGGGCAAGGCGTAGGAGTCTAAGGTGCTTCCATGTCCTGGCTATTGTAAATAGTGCTGCAGTGAACACTGGGGTGCATATATCGTTTTGAATTATGATTTTCTCCAGGTATATGCCCAGGAGTGGGATTGCTGGGTCATACGGGTTCCTAGTTTTTAGGGAACCTCCCTGCTCTTCTCCACAGTGGCTGCGCCAGTTTACATTCCCACCAACAGTGCAGGAGGGTTCCCTTTTCTCCACATCCTCTTCCACATTTACTGTTTGTAGAGTTTTTGATGATGGCCATTCTGATCTGTGTGAGGTGATATACCTCATTGTAGTTTTAATGTGTATTTCTCTAATAATTAGTCATGTTGAGCCTCTTTTCATGTGTCCGTTGACCATCTGTATGCCTTCTTTGAAGAAAGGTCTATTTAGGTCTTCTGCCCATTGTTTGATTGGGTTGTTTGATTTTTTGATACTGAGCTGCATGGGCTATTTGTATACTTTGGAGATTAATCCCTTGTCAATTGCTTCATTTGCAAATATTTTCTTCCATTCTCCTTATCTTGTTTATGGTTTCCCTTGCCATGCAAAAGCTTTTAAGTTTGACTGGGTTCCATTTGGTTTTGTTTGTTTTTGGCTCTGGCATGTGGGGTCTTAGTGAGGTATGTGGGGTCTTAGTGAGGCATGTGGGGTCTTAGGCATGTGGGGTCTTAGTGAGGCATGTGGGGCTTAGTGAGACACGTGGGTCTTAATGAGGAATGTGGGATTTCAGTTCCCCAACCAGAGATGGAACCTGGGCCCCCTGCAGTGGAACCACTGGACCACCAGGGAAGTCCCTACTTTTTCTTTTCTGAATGCACTTTGGCAATCTGGAAAGCTGATAGACCCTTTTTCAAAATAATAGTTCTAAATGCAAAAGTAGGATACATAGGATTACAAAAAAAGCCAGTTATTTTAAAATACAGTTACCAAAATGCTAAAAATACAAAATTGTGGTATAGTCATATATTTACTTATTAACACGTGTACTGCAAAATCTAGTGGCAGAATGAGCAATTGTCAGACTTTCTGCATAATGATACCTGTGATAGCTAAAATGAATATGAAAGTTTCTGATGTTTTTTGTTGGTGATAAAGGCTCGCTAACTCACTTCAGTCATGTCCGACTCTGTGCGACCCCAGAGATGGCAGCCCACCAGGCTCCCCCTTCCCTGGGATTCTCCAGGCAAGAACACTGGAGTGGGTTGCCATTAGGCACTTTTAATACTGCTGTTTCCCTGGTGGCTCAGTGGTTAAGTATCTGGCTGCTAGTGCAGGAGACACAGGTTCAATCCTTGGGTCAGGCAGATCCCCTGGAGCAGGAAATGGCTACCTGCTGTAGTATTCTTGCCTGGGAAATCCCATGGACAGAGGAGCCCGGCGGGCTACAGTCCCTGAGGTTTCCAGGAGTTGGACACGACTTAGTGACTAATCAACAGCACTACCACTATTGCGCTTTGTTGCCTACCTTCACAGTTGAGGAAAATGCAAAATTTCAGATGAGTAGAGTTTAGTGGTAGAGATCAATATATTAATTTTTTTCCATCTAGGTTCACTGACCCCTGAATTCTGTCCAAGTGCTCCTTAGGGTTCTGAAGGTCTCAGGTTGCGACAATTTGCCTTACCTATAAGTGCAGGGATGTTAAGTTCTGGTGCCTGGTGATGTAAGCTAGAGAGAGGATGAGAGGGTGTAGACGGAATCCAGCTTCTCAGCAGGACCAGAATCCTCCCAGTGCAGTGTCCCAGGGCCCTCAAAAATCCAGGCTAAGAGATGATGCGTCTGCTCAACTCCTCAGTTGTCATCTACATCTGTTAAATACTATTAATACATCACTGGCTCTGCTAGAATGTAAAACTTCATGAGGGCATAAAATGTTACAAACTTGCTATTGAAATATTACATAAATATAAATGTATATTTCATCCACTGCACGGCTTGGTGAATTTTCATGAACTGAACACACTGGTCTAGGTGGAACCTGGATCATTATCTGCATCCCAGAAGCCTCCCTGAGGTTGCCTTCCTGACAATGCCATCTCCCCTAAGGATAATTGCTCTTCTGATTTCTAACAACCTAGAGTAGTTTTGCCTGCTTTTGTTATTTCTGTAAGTAGAATAATACACAGTCTACTTTTTTTGGTGTCTGGCTTCTTTCTCTCAATGTCACACTTGCGAGATTCACCCATATCCTTCCATGTAATTGTAGAGAATTCATTCTCATCTCTCTGTAGCATAAATATGCCATAATTTATCCATTCTGTTGTGAATGAAGCTATGGATAGTTTTGAGGTTTTGGCTCTTCTGGATAACATGTGTGTGCTCAGTCGTGTCCAACTCTTTGTGACCCCATGAACTGTAGCCCACCAGGCTCCTCTGCCCATGGAATTTTCCAGGCAAGAATACTGGAGTGGGTAGCCATTTCCTTCTCCAATTATGGATAATACTTGTTATAAATATTCTAGCACGTGCCTTTTGGTGAGAATATTGAAGTACTTCTGTTAAGTATATACTTAGGAGTGAAACTGCAAGGTCTTGACTCTGAATTTAACTTCAGTAGGTATTGTCAGTTTTCCAAAGCAGTTGTATTGATTTATATACTTCTACTGGTTCCAGTTGCTCCAGATCCTCACCATCACCCCCATTCTCTTCTTTTTCATTGTGGCCATTCTGGGGGTTTTTGTATTGGTGACTCTTTGAGGTTTTAGTTGGCTTTTTTCCTGGTGATGAAAAACCTTTTTTAATGCAGGGTATCCTCATTTATGAAGTGTCTGAGTTTTTTGTCTATCTTCCTATGGCCTGTACTTAGATATCTTGAGCAAGTTATTTAATTAGTCTCTTCGTTTTTTAATGTAAAGACAATTTTGTTTATTTATTGTTTAAATATTTATTTGTTTAGTTGGCTGCACCGAGTCTTAGAGGCAGCTTGTGGGACCTTTAATTGCTGCATACAAACTCTTTAGTTGTGGCACATGGGATCCAGTTACCTGACCAGGGATGGGATCTGGGCCCCCTGCATTGGGACTGCAGAGTCTTAGCTACTGGACCACCAGGGAAGTCCCAGTTTCCTCATTGTTAAATTAGGACATTAATAGAATCAATGAAAAAGGTTATTGTGAGGATTAAGAGAGATAGCCTATAAAATGTTTAGCCTGCTGCCTGGCTCCTGGCCTGTGGTAAGTGCTCAATAATTTCTAACAGTTATGATTAATCACTGAAGCAGTGCATATCATGGATGCTCCATCTATGCCTGCTGCATAACTGAATTTAAAAATATTACTGTAACAGCATTATAAATAGAACCTGCTAATCTTGCCTATAGCTGGGTGGGGAGCTCAGTGGCTTTGGGATGGGATGAAGGAGAATTTCTTATTTTTTATTCTCTTTAGTACTTTTTGAATTTTGTACGATGGAATGAATTTCCTATTAAAACACGTGAAACTAAAATCCAAAAAGAATAGCTGAAATAGAAATGGAAATAATCTAGAGTTCCACTGTACCATGAGCTGTAATCCCTCTGCTGCTGCTGCTGCTAAGTCGCTTCAGTCGTGTCCGACTCTGTGCAACCCCATAGATGGCAGCCCATTAGGCTCCCCCGTCCCTGGGATTCTCCAGGCAAGAACACTGGAGTGGGTTGCCATTTTCTTCTCCAATGCATGAAAGTGAAAGTGAAGTTGCTCAGTTGTGTCCGACTCTTAGCGACCCCATGGACTGCAGCCCTCCAGGCTCCTCCATCCATGGGATTTTCCAGGCAATAGTACTGGAACACCCACTGGAGTGGGGTGCTATTGCCTTCTCTGGTAATCCCTCTACTGCCATGTATATCTAGGATGTACATGGAGAAGGGACATGTTTAACTGTGGTGAAGAGGAAACTCTTTGAAGAAATAGATTTAATCAGGAAGGTATGATGTCCGTGTATTATGTAAAAGTTATGATAATGGAAGGAGAAATAAATTATGACATATGATTAATGTTTGAGTGTTCCCACACCTCCAGGAGATGGGAAGTGAACTTAACGTTGGGAGAGAAAAAAATATCAGGGGACTGAAGTGAACAGAATGCTTTAAGTCATGTTCAGTCCAGCCTCTAAGGAGTCCATGCAGTTTGAAAAGACATTATTTTGGTCCAGAGTTCTTGAGGATGAAGGCACACATTTCCGTGTCTCTTGGAACTTTGTCATGCATAATAAGGCATTAGCCTTGGTGAATTTTATGTTGCACTTATCCAAGATAAGTCACTTTTGAGTGACCCAGGAGATAGAACTCTCTTAGGGTGTGTTTCTAAATTATTATTACTGATGACAGTACTGAAATTAATGTCAGAGTGGACTAGAAAGAAAGCTGAGCGCTGAAGAATTGATGCTTTTGAACTGTGGTGTTGGAGAAGACTCTTGAGAATTCCTTGGACTGCAAAGAGATCCAACCAGTCCGTCCTAAAGGAGATCAGTCCTGGGTGTTCATTGGAAGGATTGATGTTGAAGCTGAACTCCAATACTTTGGCCACCTGATGCGAAGAGCTGGTTCATTTGAAAAGACCTTGATGCTGGGAAAGATTGAAGGCGGGAGGAGAAGGGGATGACAGAGGATGAGATGGTTGGATAGCATCACCGACTCAATGGACATGAGTTTGAGTAAACTCCAGGAGTTGGTGATGGACAGGGAGGCCTGGTGTGCTGCAGTCAATGGGGTCGCAAAGAGACACGACTGAGTGACTGAACTGAACTGAACTGAATTTGCATAATGTTTTCCACAACATATCAAGTGCTGTTAAAATCCATGGTCTTATTTGCTTTTCATGCTAACTCCTAAAAGGATAGCTGTTGTTATCTCCATTTTACAGGTGGAAGAACTAAGGCTCAGAGGGGTACAGGAAATGAGGGAGCCAGGACCAAAAGCTAGGTTAGTGCTGGAAAATGTCCAAAGTACAATTCTTGAGGTGACTGTTGTGCCTGTCACAGGTATGAAGGTTGAGATGAGACATCTGAATAGAGAATGATGACTGGAAAATTTTGAGAATAATGAAGGGAGATGTTTGAATGGTGAGGTCAGCAACTGCCACCACCCAGAGGGATGGTTATGGGGCCGTGTTGTGTGGTCCACCTCTAGACCTTGTCAGTTCTTAGCTTAGGTGGTGTCCCAGATGGCAATTCTGCACCAACATTCACTTTTGTGACTTCTGAAATGTTCTACTTTTATGTTTATATGGTATTTTTGTGTGATTGTTCTTACAATGTAAAGAATCTGCTTACAATGTAGGAGACCTGGATTCGATCCCTGGGTTGGGAAGATCCCCTGGAGAAGGAAATAGCTACCCTCTCCTGTATATTGCCTGGAGAATTTCATGGACAGAGGAGCCTGGGGTCAGAAACCGTCAGACAGGACTGAGCGATTAACATAGTTAAATTCTTACAATGTATATTCCTTCAATTGCAACATCTGCCCTTAAAAGATAATCACATTTGATTCTACCTGATTCCCCAGGTAGTTTAATGGTAGACCTGTGCGACAGATTCAGGATCGCTTGTGACAGCCTCCTTAGAATTTTACAAATGAGGGAACTAAGACCCAGAGAGGCAAAGTGACTTGTTCACCATCACAAAGCTAGTTGATGTCGAGGATGGAATGAAATAAGTGGGGGGACAGTAAGAGGGCAGAGTTAACTGTCAACAAGGGAGATTTTCTGTAGAAGTTGATTACAGAAGATGAAAGTTCTGGGAGTTCTATGGAAAGAGAAAGATTCCTTTCCAGATCAACAGGAATTTTACCCCTCTAGCTGCCAGGTGATGATGGCAAGTGGTCGCCGTAGGGTTATTATAGATATGGATAAAGAAGGTCTTTAGTCACCATACTCGCTGATTCCCTGTCAGCTCAGCACTTTGATCCTTAACCAGTGCTGAAAATAGAAACTCCTTCCGAAAGGACCTGGCAGGATACTGAGATGGCTCCAGAGATTATTGCCCTTTTGCACACACTCTTTATAACGGTTTTCCCCTTGAGGAGGCACAGATCTGTTTATATGACCGATTTCACTCCCATGGTGAAGTTATATTACATGACAAAGATGAAGGAATTTTGCAGATATGATCTCAGATCAGTTGGTTTTGAGTGAGGTCAGAAGGGAGGTAATCCGGGATGGATTTGAGATTTATTCAAAAGGGACTGAGATTCAAAGGGAAAGCACTGAGATTCAAAGGGAAAGCAATTCTCCTGCTGGCTTTAAAGAAGTAAGCCTCTATGTTGTGAGAGACTTCTACAGCTAAGACCTGAGACAGCTCTGCTCGTAGCTGAGGTAAGCTCTAGGAGCTGAGGCAATTTCTGGGTGACAGCTGGATCCCTGGGTCAGGAAGATCCCCAGAGAAGGGGCTGGCCACCCACTCCAGTATTCTTGCCTGGAGAATTCCCATGGACAGAGGAGCCTGGCAGGCTATAGTCCACAGGGTTGCAAAGAATCGGACATGAGTGAAGTGACTTACTACACATTGGGTGACAGCCAGCAAGAAACTAGGCTCAGTCCTACAACCAAAAGGAAGTATACTCCACTAACAACTTGTATAAGCTTGAAGAAGATCCCCACCTCTGGACTTTCCTGGTGGTTCAGTGGTAAAGGATTCGCCTGCAAATGCAGGGGTCATGGGATCAATCCCTGGTTTGGGAAGATTCTACATGCTGTGGAGCAACGAAGCCCGTGTTCCACAACTATTGAGCCCTCGAACTTAGAGCCTGTGCTCTGCAACAAGAGAAGCCACCACCGTGAGAAGCCCAAGGACTGCAATAAGAGTAGCTCCTGCTTGCCGCAACTGGAGAAAACCCATGAGCAGCGATGAAGACCCCGTGCAGTCAAAAATCCGTAAACAAATTAATGAAAAAGAAGATCGTAGCTGCTGATAAGGTCATAGCCTCAGCTGACAGCTTGAGACCTGGGGAGATCCAGGTGAGACCTGGGCAGAGGACCTAGTTAGACTGTGTCCAGTAGTGATGTATGGATGTGAGAGTTGGACTATGAAGAAAGAATTGATGCTTTTGAACTGTGGTGTTGGAGAAGACTCTTGAGAGTCCCTTGGACAGCAAGGAGATCCAACCAGTCCATCCTAAAGGAAATCAGTCCTGAATATTCATTGAAAGCACTGATGCTGAAGCTGAAACTCCAATCCTTTGGCCATCGGATGCAAAGAACTGACTCATTTGAAAAGACCCTGATGCTGGGAAAGATTGAAGATGGGAGGAGAAGGGGACAACAGAGGATGAGATGGTTGGATGGCATCACCGATTCAATGGACGTGAGTCTGAGTGAACTCTGGGAGTTGGTGATGCACAGAGAGGCCTGGCGTGCTGCAGTCCATGGGGTTGCAAAGAGTCGAACACGACTGAATGACTGAACTGAACTGAACTGAACTGAGACTTCTCATGTACAGAGGTTGTGAGATAGTAAATTTCTATTGTTTGGGAAAAAATAAAAGAATTTTTGAGTCTAAGTACCACCTCTCTGGAACGTCCAAGTTCAGAAGCATAAATTCAGGCAAGAGAAGCCCCTTGGGGGACACCTTGTTTCTACTTGGGGTCAAGGCCGTTGTATTCCTTCATAGTATAACCTGTGAGCTAATAATGGCCAGTAGTAGCAGATTATCAGAGAGTTGGCTCATCACAGTTTCTGTGAATCATTTTACAGAGAAACTGTTTTCTAGGAAGACAAATCAAATTTTGTTAAAAGCTTTAGGGAAGATAATATCCCTGGAAACCTGTCAAAGATTCAAAGTAGATCTCCCGCTCTTGGAGACAGCATTCTTTCAATTTATCCAAAATCTTCACTTGCTTAAAGGAGGCAAAAAGTCTTTCTGATGGATGAGGGAGCTCACTTCTGTTTTTCTACCCTGTTACCTTGTTTTGTAGAATACTTCTGAATTTTTCCTGTACTTACTGAACGTGCTGTGTGCTCAGTCGTTGTCTTGTCTGACTCTTTACGACCACATGGCCTGTAGCCCACTGGGCTCCTCCATGGGATTTCCCAGGTGAGAGTACTGGAGTGGGTTGCCATTTCCTACTCCAGGGGATCTTCCAAACCTAGGGATCGAAGCAGTGTCTCCTGTGTCTCTTACATTGCTGGCAGATTCTTTTACCACTGAGCCACCTGGGAAGCATTTACTACACAGAAAAAAATAAACAATATTTGTTTCTCCTTGGTGTGTGGTGTACTGGGGGGAGGAGGACTGAGATGTTTGAGAGGGACTGGCCTGTTTCTTTTTTTCTTTTTTTCCTTTCCTTTAAAAAGTTTTCTTGGGGTATAGTTGGTTTACAGTGTTGTGCTATTTTCTCGTGTGCATCAAAGTGAATCAACCTAGTGTGGCAATCACTCAGTTGTGTCTGGCTCTTTGTGACTCTATGGATGGGAGCCCCCAGGCTCCTCTGTTCATGGGATTATTCAAGCAAGAATACGGGAGTGGCTTGCCATTTCTTCTGGGGGATCTTCCTGACCCAGGGATCAAACCCAGATCTCCTGCATTCTTTACCATCTGAGCCACCAGGGAGGCCCAATATGTGTATATATCCCCTCTTTTTTGGATTTCCTCTCCTTTTAGGTCACCACAGAGTACTGAGTAGAGTTCCCTGTGATAAACAGTAGGTTCTCGTTAGTTATCTGTTTGTATATAGTAGTATATATATGTTGATCCCAAGCTCCCAAGTCATCCCACCTCCTCCCCCCCCACCCCTTGATGTCTATACAGTTGTTCTTTACGTCTGTGTCTCTATTTCTGCCTTGCAAATAGGTTCATCTGCATGATATTTCTAGATTCCACATATATGCATTAATGTAAAGTGTTTCCCAAGCCCTTTGTTGAATGGAGCTCTCGTAGTCAACTGCGTTTATGGTGGTCTGCCTGCTGCATTGTCTGCTCCACAGCCCCCTCTGCTATAAGGGCAAAACAGGGGAGTTGGCAGGATTCTTGCTCAGGAAGATCCACCTGGGGGGACTTATTTGTGACATTTCTAGTAAACACATTTAGAAACACAATTCCTTATTTCAACTCTGTCATGGCTGAACACCTGTAAAGAAAAGATGGTTGTAGTCATGTTCAGTTGTATCTTCCAGATTCTCTTAGAAATGGTGAATATCAGTCCAAATCAAAGCTAAAGACATCTAGTTTGTGGGTCTCACAGAAGGGGACTTTGAGGAATCATGTCTGTAATCGGGGGGTTTCCCAGTGGCTCGGTGGCAAAGAATTCGCTTGTAACACAGGAGACACAGGAGATGCTGGTTCAGTCCCTGGGTCGGGAAGGTCCCCTGGAGGAGGGCACGGCAACCCACTCCAGTGTTCTTCCTGGAGAATCCCATGGACAGAGGAGCCTGGCAGCCTACAGTCCATGGGGTTGCAAAGAGTCAGACATGACTGAGCGTGCTCACAGGCACATCTGTAATCAAGGGAGCGCTGAGATGTGGGGTGCTGCATGTCCCGACAGGGCGGTGTCCAGGCTCTTTTGTGAGATGCAGGTGATGAGGGCAAAGGGATGAAGTGAGGACATCGCCTCCGAGGAAGCACGCCGGATTGATTCAAGCTCGTTTGGCAGTCGGAAATAAATCTCTAAGGATCCCTGTGAGTGACTCCACTCAGGAGAGCAGGAAGAACACTTAACTTGTGCCAGTTCATAGAACCGTTCAGAGCCTCAGTGTCCTTGGGTGTTAGTGTGGGTATTTCTGTAGCAGTCCTTGTCTCTAGGGAGCAGAGGCTAGCTCTCACCAGCTTAAGCAGAAGACTGTTTGGAAGGTGCTGGGCTACTCCCGACACCTGTAAAGGCTTGAGACCCTGGGTGGGCAGGAAGGGCAGGAAGCAGAGCAAGCCTGAGGTCTGCAGAGTGGCAGCATCTGCCACGGTAACGACAGTGCTCAGCCTTGGTGGCTCTTGGTGGGAAATGTACTTCTTTCCCATGTGAATATAGACAGTCCAGGGCTAGAATGGAGGCTTCACAATCACTGAGGATCCTCCTGGTTGAGTCCCTGGTGTTTGGCTTCCTCGTATAGAACTTCAGATTCATGATGTGTGCTTGCTAAGTCGCTTCAGTCGTGTCTGACTCTGCGATTGTGTGGACTGTAGCCCTCCAGGCTCCTCTGTCCATGAGCTTCTCCAGGGAGGATGCTGGAGTGGGTTGCCACACCCTCTTCCAGGGGATCTTCGTGACCCAGAGACTGAACCCACCTCTCTTGTTTCCTGTATTGGCACGCGGGCTCTTTAACACTAATGCCACCTGGGAAACCCTCAGATTCATGGTATGAATATGCAATTTATATGAAAAAAAAGATGGACATTTCCAGTCTTTCTTTTCTGGAACAGTTTCTTCTGGAATACATGCATTTGTTCAGCAAAGTTTTGATTTGATTGAAGTTAATACCAGACCACCTGACCTGCCTCTTGAGAAACCTATATGCAGGTCAGGAAGCAACAGTTTGAACTGGACATGGAACAACAGACTGGTTCCAAACAGGAAAAGGAGTCCGTCAAGGCTGTGTATTGTCACCCTGCTCATTTAACTTATACTCAGAGTACGTCATGAGAAATGCTGGGCTGGAAGAAACACAAGCTGGAATCAAGATTGCCAGGAGAAATACGAATAACCTCAGATATGCAGATGACACCACCCTTTTATGGCAGAAAGTGAACAGGAACTCAAAAGCCTCTTGATAAAAGTGAAAGAGGAGAGGGAAAAAGTTGGCTTAAAGCTCAACATTCAGAAAACAAAGATCATGGCATCCGGTCCCATCACTTCATGGGAAATAGATGGGGAAACAGTGGAAACAGTGTCAGACTTTATTTTGGGGGGCTCCAAAATCACGGCAGATGGTGATTGCAGCCATGAAATTAAAAGACGCTTCCTCCTTGGAAGGATAGTTATGACCAACCTAGATAGCATATTCAAAAGCAGAAATATTACTTTGCCAACAAAGGTCCATCTTGTCAAGGCTATGGTTTTTCCAGTGGTCATGTATGGATGTGAGAGTTGGACTGTGAAGAAGGCTGAGCACTGAAGAATTGATGCTTTTGAAGTGTGATGTTGGAGAAGACTCTTGAGAGTCCCTTGGACTACAAGGAGATCCAACCAGTCCATCCTAAAGGAGACCAGTCCTAAGTGTTCATTGGAAGGACTGATGCTAAAGCTGAAACTCTAGTACTTTGGTCACCTCATGCAAAGAATTGACTCATTGGAAAAGACTCTGATGCTGGGAGGGATTGGGGGCAGGAGGAGAAGGGGACGATAGAGGATGAGATGGCTGGATGGCATCACTGACTCAATGGACATGAGTTTTAGTGAACTCCAGGAGTTGGTGATGGACAGGGGGGCCTGGCGTGCTGTGGTTCATGGGGTTGCAAAGAGTCGGACATGACTGAGTGACTGAACTGAACTGAATATACTTGCTACCAACCTCAAGCCTGAAACATTTAATACAGCTCTAATTTTATTATTAAATGCTATAAAGAAACCAAGACAATATTGTAATTATTCTCCAATTAAAATAAATAAATTTATAATAATAAAAGAAAGTAGAGACAGCTCTAGGCTTGACATTCTTGACATTTAAATCTAACCTTGCAAAAGAATCTACTGGGCAAGAGAAATATTTCCTAGGCTTCTCAGGTCTGCCTGAATATGTTGTTATAAAATGGTAATAAGCTTCCCTAGAAGGGGCTAAGTGCACATTTGAGGTTGCATTTTTATTTTCTATTTTATTGAAATAGATTCTTTAGATCTACATTAGAATTAACGACTTGGGAAATATTTTTAAGGAAGTACACTGGCATTGAATACATCAGACCCTTCTCTCTGCTATTCTGAAAGCCAATTGGAACTCAGCTGAGAGAAGTGCTGGTTTTAAGGAGCTCACATTCACGCCGTTCGTTCAGTTTACTGCATAGTAATCACTTACTTGGGATTTTAACCATTTCAGATCATTTTCTTCATTTAAAAATGACAGAATATTTGTGTGCTGACACCAGAAATATTTTTCATCGGCATAATCAGATGTCTTAATCAGCAGGTATTAAGTAAACTCAAAATATCGACTTAACATATTTGTTTGTTTAATACCAAGAGATGGGTGAGGAGTATAAGAGCCTCAGTCTTGGCTTTACAGTCAAGTTTAGGAGACGATGGTTTATCTCCATATTTAGTACTCTCAGGCATCATTGCCCTCTCAGCTGTTAGTGCCTGGGATGTGTTGTAGAAACAGGGCTTTTGTTTTCCAATCAGCTTCCCCAGGGAGCATCTCTCTCAGGCATATCATGTATGTCCTAGTGATGGAGAGCCCACTGGATACCCATGGGAAGAATGTGGCAGAGGGGGCTAGCTGTACCCTCAATTCATGCTCCTCTTTCTGTAGTACAGAATTGTCCCTGCTAAGTAGCTATCCATCTGAGGCTAAATTTCCCCGCCCTTTTTGCACCTGAGCAGGGCCATGTAGCTATTTCTAACTAATGGAATGTGAATGGGAGTGATGTGTGTCACTTCCTGGCCATAGCGTGTAAGAAGAAGGATGCTTCCTCCATGTTTCTGCTTTTTTCTACTGACTGGATACAGATAACACCCCTGCCCTTGCCCCCTCCCCCACCCCCAGCTGCCTCGGGCTTGGTGGAACCGCAAGATGGAGCCACTGTGAAGAGCGGCTCCACCTATCAGCTGGGAACATCCACCTTGAATTCTTTTCTTTTGAAAAAGAGTCATTATTTTAATTAATTAATGTANACTGGATACAGATAACACCCCTGCCCTTGCCCCCTCCCCCACCCCCAGCTGCCTCGGGCTTGGTGGAACCGCAAGATGGAGCCACTGTGAAGAGCGGCTCCACCTATCAGCTGGGAACATCCACCTTGAATTCTTTTCTTTTGAAAAAGAGTCATTATTTTAATTAATTAATGTATTTTTTACTTTACAATACTGTATTGGTTTTGCCATACATTGACATGAATCCGCCACGGGTGTACATGAGTTCCCAATCCTGAACCCCCCTCCCACCACCCTCCGCATATCATCTCTCTGGGTCTTCCCAGTGCACCATTTATTTGTGTTATTTTTGGCTGTGCTGAGTCTTTGTTGCTGCACAGGCTCTTCTCTAGCTGCATCCAGCAGGGGGCGCTCTCCAGTTACTGCACACAGACTTCTCACTGCAGCGGCTTCTCTTGCTGTGGAGCACGGGCTCTGGAGCACAGGCTCAGTAGATGTGGTGCACGGGCTTGGTTACTCTGCTGCATGTGGGATTTTCCCGAATCAGGAATTGAGCCCATCCCTGTCTCCTACGTTGGTAGGCAGGTTCTTTACCACTGAGCCACCGGGGGAGCCTGACCTTGTATTCTTACTTTAACAAGAAATAAGTTTTTATTGTGCTTGAGCTTTTGTGCTTGTGTGGGCTTAGTTGGCATATCTGCTAACTTTACCCTATTATAGGAAAGAGATTCCCTTGGGTCACCTCTGATCTTGCTGCCCCATATTTGGTCTATCTTTGAAATCCTTTGCCATTTTGAACTTACAGTGGAAAGAAAAGACTAGTCCACATCTTTGGTGCTTATCCAGTCTACAGGCATGTGAATGAAAGCAAGGGAAGAGTGGGAAAGTCACACGGAAACTTACATTCAGGTCAGCTCAGCCGCTCAGTCGCGTCCGACTCTTTGCGACCCCATGAGCCGCAGCACCCCAGGCCTCCCTGTCCATCACCAACTCCCGGAGTCCACCCAAACCCATGTCCGTTGAGTCGGACATGGGGCCATCGCATCCTCTGCCGTCTCCTTCTCCTCCTGCAAATACATAGCCAATGGGAACTTGCTGTATGACTCAGGGAACTCAAACTGGAGCTCTGAAACACCCCGGAGGGGTGGCATGGGGAGGGAGGTTCAAGAGGAAGGTACACCTATGGCTGATTCATGTTGATGTTGGGCAGAAACCAACACAATACTGTAAGGCGGGTATTCTTCCATTAAAAATAAATACATTTAATTAAAAAATTGTCACTTCGCAGATTTATCAGTCATCTTCCTAAATGCTTCTCCTGAAGTTTTAGCCCGTTGAGAGACAGTGTGACCTAGTGGTTACGTGTGTAGGCTGTGGAGCTAGCACATCGGTTATAAATATCACCTCTGCTGCTTACTATCTCTGTGAACCTGAGTGAACTGCGTAACTTTTCTGTGTCTCTGTCTCTTCATCTGCAAAGTGGGGATAACAGCACTGCCTTCCTCAAATGAGGGGATTAGGAGAATTAGTGCAGCTTCGTGCTTATGGTGGTTTCTGGCTCAAAGTAAGCACACAATAAATGTCATTTCTTGTGATTACTGAGGGTCTTTGTTGCTGTGGTTTTGCCTAGGATTTCTGAGGACCTTTGCATTTATATGTGGTTCTTTTGTCTTAGGAGAATCCTGGAAGCTTATGTATGAAGGGCGATGCCTTTGTTAACAGCACAGAGGGAAATCTCATATTAAATAAAACGATCTGGAAACACCAGTTACCTTGTGGATTGTGCTGTGCTTAGTTGGGTCAAGTCTCTTTGCACACCCATGGACTGTAGGCTGCCAGGCTCCTCTGTCCATGGGGGTTCTCCAGGCAAGAGTACTGGAGTGGGTTGCCATGCTCTCCTCCAGGGGATCTTCCTGATCCAGGGATCGAACGCAGGTCTCCTTCATTGCAGGTGGATTCTTCACCGTCCGAGCCACCAGGGAAGCTACCGTGTGAAGTAGAAGATCTAAAAACATGATGGTGATGATGATACTTTAGGTTAGTGCATAATAAATGTCAGGCGTTATTTTAACTTTGCATATGTTAGCTTATATAATTATCACAGAGCCTCCATGGTGCACAATGCTCTTTTGAGCTGGATATTATAATTTTCCCTATTTTACAGATAGGGAAATTGAGGCACAGTGAGGTTAAATTACTCACCTCAGGTCACATAACTGGTAAGTGGTAAAGTTACTCCTTCAAATACAGGCAGTGTGACTGCAGAGGCCATGCATAAGAAACTCCTGTTCACCTTTAACATTTAGTCAAGGGGCCCCTCTTCTGTGAAGGTTTCTGTGAATTCTTCCCTGGTCTGTTTGAGCTTCCCATGTGGCGCTACTGATAAAGAACCTGCCTGCCAATGCAGGAGACATAAGAGTTGCAGGTTCAATCCCTGGGTTGGGAAGATCCCCTGGAGGATCCCCAGAATCCAGGTGTGATGGTTAATTTCAGGTTTCAACTTGACTGAGTTCCCAGGTATATAGTAAATAGAGTCAAGCAGATGGCCCTGTCTAATGCAGATGGGCCTCATGCAATTAGTTGAAGGCCTGAGTAGAACAAAAAGGCTGACTCTTCCCCAAGGAAGTGAGAATTCCTCCTGTTTGATTACTTTTGAAGTTGGACAAAGGTGTCTTCCTGCCTTTGGACTCAAATTGATTCATCAGTTCTTCCTGTATCTCAAGTCTGTCAGCTTTGAACTCGAGCTACACCATTGGCCCTCCTGTGTCTCTAGCTTGCCAAGTCACCCTGTGGACCTTGGGACTTGTCAGCCTCTATAACCGTGTAAGCCGGTTCCTTATAATAAATCTATTTCCTCCTGCCTCCCTCTCTTTCTGTTGGTTCTGTTTCTCCGAAGAACTCTGACTACTACAGAGGATCTGAGTGAGGTCTGAGATTCTGCCTTTCCAGCAGATTTCCAGGGGACATCAAAGCTCCCAGGCCATGGTCTGTATTTTGAGGAGCAAAGACAAGATGGTCTCACTCACCTTTTTATCCTTGGTCTCTAACACACAGAGGGCACCCAGTAAACTTCTTTTGAATGTTTTGGATGAAGTGTCTTACCAGGCGAAAGATTCTCTAAAAGAAAAGTGAAGGAAATAGTGATTGGACGAAGTAATTTTGAAAACTCTGACTTCAAGTTTAATATAGTCCAAATGTGACCTAAATAGAGAGAAGAAAAGGGAAGGGAAAAATCAGGAAAATTACAGATCGTAAGAGCTAAGCATCTAGGAAGTGGAAAGTAAGATTAATGAGGCTGATTGAGACTGACTGACGCCATCAGCATAGAGCATAGAGGAGATCAAATTCCTTTTAGCACTTGTGGTTTTAATAGCAGGGATTTGAAACTGTGCGCTGCCTGTGTATCTTAACGTTATAGAAAATTTACTTCTGCGTGTTCATGCATCGAAAGCCATTTTAATCATTTGTAAGTATGATAATGTATCCATGAAGTCTGAGCCTGATAACCTTCAGTTAGTTTCATGGGTCATTATGTTCTGATGTGGAGATGGTGTGGTTCGTTGGCTGTGTTTTCTCTTGGAACTCTGTTCCCAAAGTTTGGTTACACTGCAATCAGCTCAACAAATGCAGGGCTTGATTTCTGTACGGTGAGTGTTGACATGTTTCATCATTGCCTTCATTTGTTTTCTCCTAGTAATGAAGGTTTATTTACCAGATTTATAGACCTCTAGGTTTGAAAGATGACACAACCCTAATGGCAGAAAGTGAAGAAGAACTGAAGAGCCTCTTGATGAAAGTGAAAGAGGAGAGGGAAAAAGTTGGCTTAAAGCTCAACATTCAGAAAACTAAGATCATGGCATCCAGTCCCATCACTTCATGGCAGATAGATGGAGAAACAGTGGAAACAGTGACTGACTTTATTTTTCTGGGCTCCAGAATCACTGCGGATGGTGATTGCAGCCATGACATTAAAAGACGCTTCCTCCTTGGAAGGAAAGTTATGACCAACCTAGATAGCATGTTCAAAAGCAGAGATATTACTTTGCCAACAAAGGTCCATCTAGTCAAGACTATGGTTTTTCCAGTAGTCATGTATGGATGTGAGAGTTGGACTATAAAGAAAGCTGAGCACTGAAGAATTGATGCTTTTGAACTGTGGTGTTGGAGAAGACTCTTGAGAGTCCCTTGGACTGCAGGGAGATCCAACCAGTCCATTCTCAAGGAGATCAGCCTTGGGTGTTTATTGGAAGGACTGATGTTGAAGCTGAAACTCCAATACTTTGGCCACCTCATGCAAAGAGTTGATTCATTTGAAAAGACCTTGATGCTGGGAAAGATTGAGGGCAGGAGGAGAAGGGGANAGTCATGTATGGATGTGAGAGTTGGACTATAAAGAAAGCTGAGCACTGAAGAATTGATGCTTTTGAACTGTGGTGTTGGAGAAGACTCTTGAGAGTCCCTTGGACTGCAGGGAGATCCAACCAGTCCATTCTCAAGGAGATCAGCCTTGGGTGTTTATTGGAAGGACTGATGTTGAAGCTGAAACTCCAATACTTTGGCCACCTCATGCAAAGAGTTGATTCATTTGAAAAGACCTTGATGCTGGGAAAGATTGAGGGCAGGAGGAGAAGGGGACGATGGAGGATGAGATGGCTGGATGGCATCACCGACTTGATGGACATGGGTTTGGGTAAACGCCAGGAGTTGGTGATGGACAGGGAGGCATGGTGTGCTGCGGTTCATGGGGTCGCAAGGAGTCGAACATGACTGAGCGACTGAACTGAACTGAACTGAAGATTGAAATTGTTCCAGGAGTTGGTGATGGACAGGGAGGCCTGGCGTGCTGCAGTTCATGGGGTTGCAAATAGTTGGATATGACTGAGTGACTGAACTGAACTGAACTGAAGATTGAAATTATCCCAGGAAGCACATAGTGCTAAAACAATAAAACAAGACAGTAGGAGTAAGATACACACAGAAACATATGTATTCAACTTAAGATCCTGTTGATTGTAAGATGCATCATTACAATATGTACTGTTAAAACTGAAAAAAATGCTGCACTGTAATACTTATATGTATAATACAATAATATAATATATAAATATGTAACAGTATATTATATTATATTATAATATATAATATACTACAATATAATAATGATTAATATATAATATGGTTATATTATTATGTTATAAAATGTCACATTATTATTTTATAAGATGCAGTTTCAGAGATGTTAACATAGAAAATATATGCATTTTAGAATTTATGGCATACATTATTTTTTTAATACATGTGCATATGTGTGGCTTTATAAATAAATATGTATTTATTAACATTTATACATACCCACTTAGGTGTATCAATTCAGTTCAGTCGCTCAGTCATGTCCAACTTTTTGCATCCCCATGAATCACAGCACGCCAGGCCTCCCTGTCCATCACCAACTCCCGGAGTTCACTAAAACTCATGTCCATTGAGTCAGTGATGCCATCTGACCATCTCATCCTCTATCGTCCCCTTCTCTTCCTGCCCCCAATCCCTCCTAGCATCAGAGTCTTTTCCAATGAGTCAACTCCTCTCATGAGGTGGCCAAAGTATTGGAGTTTCAGCTTCAGCATCAGTCCTTCCAATGAACACCTAGGACTGGTCTCCTTTAGGATGGTCTGGTTGGATCTCCTTGCAGTCCAAGGGACTCTTAAGAGTCTTCTCCAACACCACAGTTCAAAAGCATCAATTCTTTGGTGGTCAGCCTCTTTATGGTCCAACTCTTACACGCATATATGACTACTGGAAAAATTATAGCTTTGACTAAACTGACCTTTGTCAGCATAGTGGTGTCTCTCCTTTTAATATGCAGCCTAGGTTTGTCAGCTTTCCTTTTAAGGAGCAAGTATCTTAATTTTGTGGCTGCAGTACCATCAGCAGTGATTCTGGAGCCCAAGAAAATAAAATCTGTCACTGTTTCTACTTTTCCCCATCTTTTTGCCTTGAAGTGATGAGACTGCTTGCCATGATCTTAGTTTTTTGAATGTTGAGTTTTAAGCCAGCTTTTTCACTCTCTTCTTTCACCTTCATCAAGAGATTCTTTAGTTCCTCTCCACTTTCTGCCTTTAGAGTGGTATCATCAGCACGTCTGAAGTTGTTGATATTTGTCCTGGAAATCTTGATTCCAGCTTGTGCTTTATCCAGCCTGGCATTTTGTATGATGTACTCTGCATGTTAGTTAAATAATCAGAGTGACAGTACTCTTGTGCCTTGTGGTACTCCTTTCCCAATTTTAAACCAGTCAGTTGTTCCTATGTCTGATTCTGACTGTTTCTTCTTGACCCACATACAGATTTTTTAGGAGACAATTAGGTAGTCTGGTATTCCCATCTCTTTAAGAATATTTCATAGTTTGTTGTGATCTACACAGTCAAAGGCTTTAACATCGTTGATGAAGCAGAAGTAGATGTGTTTTCAGAATTCCCTAACTTTCTGCATGATCTAAAGAATGTTGGTAATTTGATCTCTGGTTCCTCTGCCTCTTATAAACCTAGCTTGTATATCTGAAAGTTCTTGGTTCATGTACTGTTGAAGACTGGCTTAGAGAATTTTGAGCGTTACTTTACTAGTGTGTGAGATGAGTGTAATTGTGTGGTAGTTTGAACATTCTTTGGCATTGCCTTTGGAATTGAAATGGAAAACTGACCTTTTCTAGTCTTGTGGCCACTGCTTAGTATTCCAAATTTGTTGGCATTTTGAGTGCAGCGCTTTCACAGCATCATCTTTTAGAGCTCAGCTATTTCAAATGAAATTCCATCACCTCCACTATCTTCGTTCATAGCAATGCTTCCTAAGGCCCACTTCACACTCCAGGATGTCTGGCTCTAGGTCAGTGATCACACCGTCATGGTATTTCTGGGTCGTGAAGATCTCTTCTGTACAGTTCTGTGTTTTCTTGCCACCTCTTGTTAATATCTTCTGCTTCTGTTAGGCCCTTACTGTTTCTGTCATTTATCATGCCCATCTTTGTCTGAAATTTTCTTTTGGTATCTCCAATTTTCTTGAAGAGATCTCCAGTCTTTCCCATTCTATTGTTTTCCTCTGTTTCTTTGCATTGATCTCTTAGGAAAGCTTTTTTTTATCTCTCTTTGCTATTCTTTGGAACTCTGCATTCAGATGGGAATATCTTTCCTTTTCTTCTTTGCCTTTCACTGCTCTTCTTTTCTCAGCTATTTGTAAGGCCTCCTCAGACAACCATTTTGCCTTCTTGCATTTCTTTTTCTTGGGAATGGTTTTGGTCACTGCCTCCTGTACAGTGTTACAAACCTCCGTCCATAGTTCTTCAGGCACTCTACCAGATATAACCCCTTGAATCTATTCATCATCTCTACTGTATAATCATAACAGATTTGATTTAGGTCATATCTGAGTAGTCTGGTGGTTTTCCCTAGTTTCTTCAATTTAAGTCTGAATTTTACAGTAAGGAACTCATCACCTGAGCTACAGTCAGCTCCAGGTCTTGTTTTTGCTGACTGTATAGAGCTTCTCCATCTTTGGCTGCAAAGAATATAATCAGTCTGATGTTAGTATTAACCGTCTGTTGATGTTCATGTGTAGAGTCATCTCATGTATTGTTGGAGGGTGTTTGCTATGACCAGTGTGTTCTCTAGACAAAACTCTGTTTGCCTTTGTCCTGCTTCATTTTGTACTCCAAGGCCAATCTTTTCTGTTACTCCAGGTATCTCTCAACTTCCTACTTTTGCATTCCAATTCCCTATGATGAAAATGTTATCTTTCTTGTGTGTGTGATATTTCTAGAAGGTCTTGTAGATCCTCATAGAACTGTTCAACTTCAGCTTCTTCAGTATCAGTGGTTGGGACATAGACTTGGATTATTGTGATGTTGAATGGTTTGCCTTGGCAACAAACCGAGATTATCCATTGTTTTTGAGACTGCACCCAAGTACTGCATTTTGGACTCTTTTGTTGACTATGAGGGTTACTCCATTTCTTCTAAGCGATTTTTGCCCACAGTAGTAGGTATAATGGTCATCTGAATTAAATTCACTCATTCTTGTCTATTTTAGTTCACTGATTCCTAAAGATATCAGTGCTCAATCTTGCCATGTCCTGCTTGACTATGTCCAATTTACCTTGATTAATGGGCCTAGCATTCCTAACAGTATGCAGTATTGTTCTTTTTAGCATCGGAGTTTACTTTCACTACCAGACACATCCACAACTGAGTGTCATTTTTGCTTTGGGCCAGCCGCTTCATTCTTTCTGGAGCTAGTTACAAGTGCCCTCTGCTCTTCCCTGGTTGCACATTGGACACTTCCTGACCTGCGGAGCTCATCTTCTGGTGTCATATCATTTTACCTTTTAATGCTCTCATGGGGCTTCTGCAGCAAGGATACTGGAGCAGGTTGCCATTTCCTCCTCCAATGGGTCACGTTTTGTCCAAACTCTTCACTGTAACCCATCTGTGTTGGATGGCCCTGTGTGGCATGGCTCATAACTTCACTGAATTATGCAAGCCTCTTCACCACTACAAGGGTGTGATCCATGAAGGGGTTAAACTGTTTTAGGCTTCAAAAATAATGTTTATTTTGACCTACAAAATTGAGGCTCTCTGATTAACAAAGGAAATTATAATTCAGATAAAAGCTATTTGGTTATTCATATGAAAAATATGCTCTGTGATGTCTTCCTGCTATCTTGATTTTTTTTCCCAGACATTTTAGTACAAATCTGCCACTTTGTAAAATTGTATTTGATCTGAGGTGTCACTCAGATGGACCCTGTTAATCAAATCAAATTGCCAAGGCTTTCTCTGTGTGACCTTGGTTAAAGTTTCAGAGCAAGTTGAGAATTGCTTCAAGCATATAGAGCTCCCCAAAGTTCAGTAATGGTCTTTAGGGTATGTGGATTTAGTGACAAGTAGCCATGGATTTTACGTGAGGAACAATTAAAATAACATCGATACCCACTAATGTCTTGAACCTAGGGATCAGATTTGTGAAAAAGCTATGAACCCCAGGAACATGATGGATATCGTGGGCAAGCCACAGTTGTCATGGAAAAGCTAATGATCATTATTTTTCATGGATGAAACTTTCACACTGCCAATAAAACCTTTCAAATGGCAGACACAGGTCCCCCAGGAAACATGTTTAGGCACTGCTAGAATCTTTTTCCTTTTTTCTGTCTCCCTAAAGTCACTTTAAGAGATTGATTATTTAATGTTGAGCCTTGTTTTATTTCATGTTGCTTTCTGTTGATATCTTGTATTTGAATTAAGGAGGCTATCTTATTTACTGCTCAAGCAGGAAATAGAACAGGGACCTTTAGGGGTTACCAGGACTATAGGGGTCAGTGACAATAAAACTTCATTTTAGAGGACAGAAGTCCATATGAATTTCATAAAATATTATTATTATACCAAGTAAAGAGTATTTTTTGTTTTGAAAAAAGAATCCATGCTATTTGAATACTGGAGTGGGTGGCCAATGCTTTTCTCAGGGGATCTTCCTGACCCAGGGATCAAATACGGGTCTCCTGCATTGCAAGCAAACTCTTTACTGTCTGAGCCACCAGGGAAGCCCCACTGAATAGCAATAGGAGATGCAGTGTACTTGCAGTTAATAAGAATTGAATTTCCCTTTGAAAAAGGGAAATTTTTTTCCACTGGCTACAATCCTATAAGCAGATAGTCTTACTAGACAGTGTTACCAACAGACACTGGGACACAGAAGTGTTGGATAACTTACCTAAGTGTGCAGTTAAGGCCCTGACAAGAAACACCTTCAAGTTGGGTAATCAGAGGAGAGTTTATTAAAAGGATTATTAAGACTTTTAGGGAATTGCCTGGTGGCTCAGCAGTTAAGAATCTGCCTGCATTACAGGAGACTCCAGTTTGATCCCTGGGTCAGATCCCCTGGAGAAGGAAATGGCAGCCCATTTCAGTATTCTTGCCTAGGAAATCTGATGGACAGAGGAGACTGGTGAGCTCCAGTCCAGGAGTTCACAAAGAGTCAGACACAGGTGGGCAACTAAAGAAGAGCAAGAATATTGTAGGGTTTAGGGAAACCAACACAAAATTAGCAGCATCAGGGGTCATTTCTACTCCTAGGATTGAGGGGGTAGGGGAATGGAAAGTTCCTGGATCCAAAGCTACGTAAGAGGACTGACAGGATCTGTGGATTTGAGGCGGAAGGAAGGAAGGTGGGGCAATAAATAGCAATCCCCACTCTGCTTCTGCACTTGGATATCCTGCTGCTGCTGCTGCCGCCGCTGCTAAGTCGCTTCAGTCGTGTCCGACTCTGTGCGACTCCATAGATGGCAGCCCACCAGTCTCCTCCGTCCTTGGGATTCTCCAGGCAAGAACACTGGAGTGGGTTGCCTTCCATTGACTGAATCTCACTGGAGCTAGAGGGCAAGAGAGCCCATGGATGCAATTGGTCCCTAAGGCTCAGCCTCCTAGTGCATGGAGTGGGATGGAGTGTGGTCTAATTCCAGCACCAGTGCTCCTGGCCCCTGACTCGTGGTAGATGCCTTTAGTTCACCTTCAGAATGAATCTAGGATTGAAAAAAATCCCATAGAAATGTCTTAAATGTCCCAAACATCATTAATTTGTTCTTTATTATTCACTTGAAATTTCACTTCCATTTCTAGTTAAGTTTCACTTAACTTCCATGTTCTGGTTCTACAAAGAACACATCCTTCTTTCCCCAGGTTGCAGGAAGTTCAGACTTATCTTTTGACTCTCACTATGTGTTTCATTGCTTCTTCATCCCTTTTGCAGAAGTTCATCCCTAATAACTGTTTTATTGTTGTTTAGTCGCTCAGTCACATCCGACTCTTTGGGACCCCATGGATTGTAACCTGCCGGGCACCTCTTCTCAGTGGGATTTCTCAGGCAAGAATAGTGGAGTGAGTTGCCATTTCCTTCTCCAAGGGATCTTCCCAACCCAGGGATTGAACCTGCATCTCCTGCACTCCAGGTGGATTCTTTACTGCTGAGCCACCCAGCAAGCCCTGATAATTGTTTTATTTGAAAAGAAACAAGTTCTTAAAGTGATCCTTAAGTCTGTTAGATTTGAGAGTATTTTGAAGTATCAAGAAAGTATCTATTTCTAAGAAAGCAGAGAAATTGCCTTTTAGTGTTTGTGTCAAAAAGCTGAATCATCTTGAGAAAAATCATCCAGATAAATGAATAAATGATCACCTATTTTTGTATTGAAGTGTAGTTACTTCCATAGATACCAATTCATAAGGATTACTTATACAGCTGTGTTTTCCAAAGTCTGTTTGAATTATATTTGGCAATGGTGTAATAAACTTCTAATTTCCTACTCTAATACTTCATGTTTTTCTTTCAAAAATTAATAAAGATTAGTTTAATAGATTCAGCTTTCCATTTTTATATTCACTTGCTACGGGATACGTTTTAGAAGTATGAGTGTGTGTGCTTAGTCGTGTCTAACTCTTTGCAAGCCCATAGACTGTAGCCCCTAAGGCTCCTCTATCTATGGAGTTCTCCAGGCAAGAGTACTGGAGTAGGTTGCCATGTCCTCCTCCAGGGGATCTTCCCTACCCGGGGATTAAATGCATGTCTCTTGCATCTCCTCCATTTTTAGGCAGATTCTTTACCACTAGTACTACTTGGGAAGCCCTTGGAAATATTTTAGAACTTATTAGTTACAATAATCTTATTTTTTATTGTTGAAAAAAGTGTAATGAAGGTTTTATTTGTTGAAATGGGCTGGTATTATGATGATGTTTTCACCAGAGCAAGCTATTGTAGTGAGTACAGAGCCCCATTTTAGCCAGGAATCTACATCTGGTCTTAGAGTGTACAATAGTCACGGAGCTTAACATGGCTTCTGGTAGCCCTGGGGGACTGCCAGTTTGGTGGATGTCCTGGTTAATAATAGCAATAACTAATATTCCTATGTAGATTTAAAGCTTACAATACTTTTACTTCTATGTGTTGTTTGATACTTATTGAAGAAGTGATGGTCCTTGGAAATACTTGTGGTGTAGTCAAGGTACTTGCTTCAATAGGTGTCCTGAGATAGTAAGTCATGCTAATAAGGGCAGTGGGTTAGAGAAATTATATAACTGTAGACAGATCTCTGTGCTTGTGTGTGTTTTTGTGTGTCTATGTGCAAAGATAGGTAATTCCAAGGTAGTTCCTCGATGTCTAAGTGGTGCATCGGAGGTACAGTAGTTCCCCCTTATCTGGGGGAAATACGGTCCAAAACCCACAGTCAAAGCTTGAAACTGTGAGTGGTACTGAACTCTGTATTATAGTATGTTTTTTATATACATACCTATGATAAAATTTACTTTATAAATTAGGTACGGTCAGAGGTTGGCAACAATACCTAGTAGTAAGATAGAATAATTATGACCGTACACTATAATAAAAATTGTGTGAATGTGGTCTTTCTCAAAATACCTTTTCCATCTTAACTATTTACTTATCATATGTTGTGGCCTTAACCTTTTTTTTTTTTTTTTTTTAAATTTTGGGGTATAGTTGCTTGGAGAAGGAAATGGCAACCCACTCCAGTATTCTTGCCTGGAGAATCTCCGTGGACAGGGGAGCCTGGCGGGCTACAGTCCTTGGGGTCGCACAGAATCAGACATGACTGAGTGACTAAGCACAGCACAGGTTACAGGGAGGTTAAGATTCCCAGAAAATTCTGTTTACATAAATACTATGTATATTTGCATGGACTTTAAATTAAGCTGCATTTATGAAAACCCTGTGAGCTCTCTGGATTAAATGCTACATTTCAGTCCTAAGAATTATGCCCGTGCCTAGAGTGTACCCAGAGGAATACTCTTTTTCTGATTGCTTATGCAACCTCCCCATCCTAGCTCAGCCCAGTTTCATTAAAATCTCTATTAGTGCAACACAGTTATGATTAAATATTCTCCTACTTTTTCATGAAGAAAAAAATGCAGCTAACTCTTGATCGCCTGTGTCAACCGGGGACATGGATCACAGGGATAAATTAAATCCATAAATAATCCAGAACCTTCATTTAAGCCAACAGCTTCAATCTCCACCCTCAACAAACCTTTTCCAAGAGCTGCTAACAAAGAATTCAAACTGCCTTCAGCGAGACTCCTTTGTGCAGGGTCAGCTCCAGGTAACACTGGGAGGTGACTGCCTGCTACCCTCTACCCCCCAGAACCCCCGCTGCCTCTGTGCTCTGTGTCTCACTCATAATAAACCTCCTAAATGCCAGTTGCTGTCTTCATCTTCTCAGACCTTTCTGTAGCTCCTGACAATGCCGACTACTCCCATCCTATTTTCCCGAGTCTCTTCCGAGAGCCTTTATCTCTTCTCTCCACTGTTCTCCTCCCACTTTGTCAATACACTGTTTCGGCATATCTTTATGTCAGTGTTTACCACCATACCCAGTTCATTTTTAAAAATAATTTTTGAAATTTGTTTATTTTTGGCTGTGCTGGGTCTTCATTGCTTCGTGGGCTTTTTGCTAGCTGTGGTGAAGGGGGCTGCTCTCTAGTTGTGAGGCGCAGGCATCTCATTGCTGTGGCTTCTCTAGCTGTGGAGCACGGGCTCTAGGGCATGCGGGCTATGATAACTGCAACACACGTGCTCAGCGGTTGCAGCTCCCGGACTCGAGAGCACAGTCTCGGTAGTTGTGGTGCGTGGGCTTAGCTGCTCTGCAGCCTGTGGGATTTTCCCAAACCAGGGATCAAACCCATGTCTCCTGCATTGGCAGGAAGATTCTATACCACTGAGCCACCCGAGAATCCCCACAGTTCAGTTTTTCTTTGTTTGGTTTTCCTGGAAGATATCTTTCATACCTGTGAGTTTAACTATGATGTCATATAAATGTAACTCTCATCTGAGCTCTTTTTTTGACACATATTAGATGTTTAACAGACACCTATTGTTAGTTTATGGAGAAGGCGATGGCACCCCACTCCAGTACTCTCACCTGGAAAATCCCATGGATGGAGGAGCCTGGTGGGCTGCAGTCCATGGGGTCGCTAAGAGTCGGACATGACTGAGTGACTTCCCTTTCACTTTTCACTTTCATGCATTGGAGAAGGAAATGGCAACCCACTCCGGTGTTCTTGCCTGGAGAATCCCAGGGACGGGGGAGCCTGGTGGGCTGCCGTCTATGGGGTCACACAGAGTCGGACACGACTGAAGTGACTTAGCAGCAGCAGCAGCAGCAGCAATAGCATTGTTAGTTTAATAAACACCTATTGTTGCCTATTGACCAGAAGTTGGGTTCTACCCTACTTTTCCAGCCCATTTCTTAGTAGAACCCCCCCTCCCTGTACTTCACACATCAGACCAAGCAGTTGTCTAACAGACTGTGACTTACAGCTTTATGGCTTTGCTAATAACTTCATCCCCTTCTCAACTCCAACTCATCTTTCAAAACCCACTACAATGAGGTATCACCTCACACCAGTCAGAATGGCCATCATCAAAAATGTCTACAAGCAATAAATGCTGGGGAGGATATGGAGGACCCTCTTGCACTGTTGGTAGGAATGTAAAGTGATACAACCACTATGGAGAACAGTATGGAGTTTCCTTGAGAAACTAGGAATAAAACTACCATATGACGCAGCAATCCCACTACTAGGCATCTGCACTGAGAAAATCATAAGTGAAAAAGGCACATGTACCCCAATGTTCACTGCAGCACTATTTACAACAGCCGAGACATAGAATCAACCTAAATGTCCATTGACAGATGAACGGATAAAGAAGATGTGGTATGTATATATATAATGGAATATTACTCAGCCATAAAAATGTATGAGATGGAGTCCTTTGTAGTGATGTGGATGAACCTAGAGTCTGTCATACAGAGTGAAGTAAGTCAGGAAGAGAAAAACAAATATGTATTAATGCATATATGTGGAATCTAAGAAAATGGTGCTGATAAACCTAGTTTCAGGACAGCAATAGAGACATGTATGTAGAGGACGGACTTGTTGACACAGTGTGGGAAAGAGAGGGTGGGATGAACTGAGGCAGTAGCACTGACATATATACACCACCATGTGTAAAACGGATAGCTAGTGGGAAGCTGCTGTGTATGCAGGGAGCTCAGCTCAGTGCTCTGTGATGGCCTGGAGGGATGGGAGGAGGGATGGTTGTGGGAAGGAGGCTCAAGAGGGGATGGTATATGCATACATATGGCTGATTCACATTGTTGTACGGCAGAAACTAGCACAACGTTGTAAAGCAACCATCCTCCAACTTAAAACACTTCTTTTTAAAGTCCACTTGCAATGTCAGGTCTTCTGTGAATTTTTATCCAGGTCTTTCTTTCTATTCGTGAAGAATTAATAACCTTGACCACTGGACTCTGAAGACACACTTCATTTGTGCCAATCTGTAACGGCAGGGAGCACACTAAAAAATACTGATGGAATAATGGACCATCTCCTTAGCTGTATTGAAAGCTTCTTGAAAGTAGGGACCATATTTTATTCAATTTTGTTTCTCAAGTGACAAGTTCAGTGCCCGTCATGTAGGGATCCCATCCACTCTATCTAGGTAAAGGCCTTTGACTGAATGAAAAGGATGGATCCTTACGGGTGGTGCTGGGCAGGTTTCAGGTTGAGGACTTGGAGTGAATGTTTAGGTCAGAGGAATGGGGCTGGTAGTTGGAGAGAGGATGTTATGAACTGAGACAGGTATTGGAGCTGTAGACCTTTTCCTGCGTGCGCAGATTCCTCTCTGAGGGAATATGCACAGCTCATGGCACCTGCTGCCTCCATGATGGTGTTCCCATCGCATGACCTCACGCCTCACCTCAGGCACAGATGGCTGGCCCAAGGATGGACAGGTGGCCCAATGGGAAGCCAGTAGACAGGCTGGAAAGCAGTCTAAAGCCTGACTCAGAAAGATGAGGATGGCCAGTAAGATGTCTTTCTCCCTCTGTCTGCCTCCCTGCCCCATCCCTCAGAAGACGGTCTGAAGCATTTAGTAATGGACACTAAAGCTTAACAGTTATGGTATAAGAGGATCCTAGAAACTGTTGGCCATGACAACTTTTTAAAAACATGGGTTGTAAGTCAACAGAGTAAACAAGGCAACAGAGAATAGCACATATAACAGAGAATAGCTGGGACCACAAGAGAGAGAGAGAGAGAAAGAAACTGAGATTTTTCTCAGCAGCTTCCCAGTTTGTATTTCTGTGAGATCCAGTTCCTTCCATGGTTGCCCATTTTATAATCTCCTTTTTCTTGGCCTTTCTTAAGTAAACCTCTGTCCCTTACAACAGTCAATATAAAATAAAGAAGGCTGCAGGAAAGGAATTATAAAAATGATGAAGATAAACTTTATCAGTTTTATACTTTGCCTACTGCTAAATCTGTATGTAAGAAAGTGAAAGTGGACCCCTACCTTATATGATACACAAAAATTAACTCAAAATGGTTAAAAAAAATTGAATGTAAGACCTAAAACTGTAAAAATCCTAGAAGAATGTGAACTTCTTGATATCAGTCTTAGTGATGATTTTTTTTGGATTTAACACCAAATGTAAAGGAAACAAAAATAAACAACTATTAACAGGATTATATCAAACTGAAAAGCTTCTCCACAGTGAAAGAAACCCATCAACAAAGTGAAAAAGCAGCCTAGTGAATAGAAGACAATATTTGCAAATGATCCAAAAAATATAGGCATCTCACATAGGCATCTCCTACAACTCCGGAGCAAAAAAAAAAAAAAAATCCAATTAAAAAATGTGCAGTGGACATTTTTTCAAAGTAGACATGCAAATGACCAATGGGTCCATGAAAAGGTGCTCAATATCACTAATTACCAGGGAGATGCAAATCAAAACCACAATGACTTGTCACCTCATGCCTGTTAAAATGGATATCGTAAAGAAGATAAGAGATAACAAGTGCTAGCAAGGTTATGGAAAAAAGGGAACACTTGAACACCATTGGTGAGAATGTAAACTGGTGCCATCACTATGGAAAACAGTATGGAGGTTCTTCAAAAATTAGAAACAGAACTGCCATATGACCTAGCAGGTCCACTCCTTGATATATATTTGAAGGAAATGAAAACACTAACTCAAAAAGATACATGCACTCCTAAATTTGGTGCATTATTTACAATAGCCAGGATATGGGAACAACCTAGATGTCCATTGATAACAAAATGGATAAAGAAGGTGTGGTGTGTGTGTGTGTACGTGTATGTATATATATGTATATATATATATATATATATATGATATTATATGACTATAAAAAAGAAATCCTGCCACTTGCAACAACATAGATGGACCTTGAAGGCCTTATGCTAAGTGAAATAAGACAGACAGAGAAAGACAGATAATATAGGATCTCACTTATATGTGGCATCTAAAAACAAAAGAAGGAACTAAAAAGAAAATGAAGAAAATGAACTTATGGGTACAAAGAACAGATGGGTGGTTACCAGAGGCAGGGATAGGGGAAGTATATGAAATGGTTGAAGGAGGTTAAAAAATACAAACCTCCAGTTATAAAATAAGTAAGTCATGTAGGCGTAATATACCGCATGATGGCTATACCTAGTATTATGCACTGTATATTTGAGAGTTGCTAAGAGGGTAAATCTTAAAAAGTTTTCATCACAAGAAAAAGGGGAAAAAAGAAAATGAGAGTAAATTATCCTTCTCCTTTTTTAAAGCCCCACTTCATAGTCCCAGCCCTCAGAACCCATAACTCAAGCCACTAGTCTTAGAGCCATGGATAAATTATGTCTTGAAATAAATAGGCTTTTATGGAGTGCCTGAGAAATCAACTATTATTTCTGACACTTCTGTGGGACAGTGAATTCCAAGATGATTCACTCAGCAGATATTTACTGACCACCTGCTGTGTGCAAGACACTAAGCAACGAACTTGTTCCATGGGAATAGACTTTGTTCTTGTGGAATTTACTTACTGGTTAGGAAGAGAGAAATACATAAGCAGGCAGACAAAGAAAGGTAATTACAAACCCATGTGTTATAAATGAAACTACAAGAAACTGAGAAAGGGAAGAACCAGAGAAGACTGTAAGGCAAGGCCACTCTGAAGAACTAACATCTGAGCCCACACAGACAGGAGGGAGAGCAGTGAGCCTAGCATACACATGTGATGTGGGAATGACAGCAGAACCGTAAGGCAGGATGCCCACTATGTGTTCAAATCACTGGGCAGTGTTGGCTGAAGACTGGAGAGTGAGTGGTTGACCAGAGGCAAGAGCCATATCATCTAAGAATCTGTAGCCCCTTAAAAGGATTTATTTTTATTTTATTTTATTTATTCCAAGTACAATGAGAAGTTACTAATGAATTATAGCCCGGGGGATAAAATGGGTGGATAAATATCTTTGGAAAGTCATTCCTATCGGTGGATAATTGAGGAGGGGGGACCCAAGGTTGGAAGAAAGGAAGCCAGTTAGTACACCAGTGTCATAGTAGAGGGGAACAGTAAGAATGTGTTAGACTAAGAAGATGGCAGTGTCCATAGGTCGAGTGTATGGAGTCAAGATATTTCAGAAGCAGCAGGACTTGCTTACAGATTGTATGTGAGTTGTATCAGAAACAGTTACATCAATAGTTGGGTGGATATGGGTGCCATCTGTAGAAACAGGGGAGACTGGAGACAAGGGGGTATGTTTGGAGGAGAAAATAGAGCTTCGTTTAGGGTATGCCACTTTTGAGATGTTTGTGAGGAATCTCAGGGGAGAAGTCAAACAGATTACCTTTTGAATATAATGTTTGCTAAATCAATGGCTGCCTGCCTTAACGTTTAGCTATTTCACTGTTATTTTTCAAAGCTATTCCAGTCTTCATTTTTCACATCTGTCTTTGTGACAGTAAACAAAGAGAGTTCAAAAATGGGACTAATTCCATGTCTCCTTCAAATACATATTATAATGGTGTAAGTAGGGATCACGGTAATAAAAAAAATAAAGTCATGAATAGCCTCTGTATTATTTATGTGACTAATTATCACCTTCTGTATTATTTATAAATGACTGAAATGTAGGAAATACAAAGTTCCAACCACAACACTGAACTCATCTATCGAGAAATCTACATTGAAACTCCCTAATTATACATTATAGCTAACTAGGGCACCATGGTTTTCATACTCTGCAGGTTGTCAATATGGCATGCTGACTGGAAGTTATAAAAACATATGATAGATCTATGATTATCTTAGTGGCAGTCTCCTTCCCCAAGAAGGGAATCATTGTTGTACTAACTGTTATTGAAAGCTAACTTCTCATTCCTGACTACAATAGCTTGTGGGGTCAACCACATAAAAACACCAAGACAGCATTACATAAAATCAGCACAGGGGACTTTCCTGGTGGTCCAGGGGTTAAGAGTCTGTGCTACCAACGCAGAGGACGTGAGTTCAATCCCTGGTTGGGAAACTAAGATCCCACATGCTGTGCAGTGTGGACAGAAGATTTAAAAATTTTTAAAGCATTAAAAAAAAAAAAAACAAAAAACCTAGCACAAGTATCCTTGATCAGCTCTGTCTGTGAGTAGAATTTTTGTAAATCAGATCTAGTTTTCACTTTGACTCACGTTTTGCCTTAAGAGAAGCTTATCTTTGTCTCTAAGTGATCTCTAATTGATAGTGGCCCCTACTGCTTCACATTTATGTTCCGTTTCTCCTTAGTCACTTTGAACTCACTAATGCTATATAAATATGTACCTGAATGCCCAAGGAATAGCTTTGTGTGAAAATAATCCTACAGTGAGTCTTTTCTTTAAAACATAGGATCCTTTGAAATGTAGATGTTGATCTTCTGATTTTCCTGTTTAATTACTTGGAGAATTTAATGTGAGTACCGAATCAAAACACCTGTGTTTTCTTAAGAGAGTAGGTGAGAACATGCTGTGGCCTGTATTTCCATCCTCTCACTACTGCGACTCCCCTTTTTCAACTCCCAAGATGATGGAAAGAAATACACACCAAGGCTGGTTTCTGAAAGCATCCGGTGGAAGCTTCATGCTCTTCCCAAGAGGTTCTTTTCCTCCATCAGAATAGTCCCTGGAAATTCTACAAGAAGGGCTCAGAGACGCCCAAAGTAGAATAAATTCCTGGCAGTCTGAAGTATATGCCCTCCTCTGCTGCTGCTGCTCAATCGCTTTAGTCGTGTCCGACTCTGTGCAACTCCATAGACAGCAGCCCACCAGGCTCCCCCGTCCCTGGGATTCTCCAGGCAAGAACACTGGAGTGGGTTGCCATTTCCTTCTCCAATGCATGCAAGTGAAAACTGAAAGTGAAGTCGCACAGTCGTGTCTTCTCGATCCCATGGACTGCAGCCTACCAGGCTCTTCCATCCATAGGATTTTCCAGGCAAGAGTACTAGAGTGGAGTGCCATTGCCTTCTCCGCCTCTGCTACCTACCCTGTAATAAAACTTCCAATTTGGATTTCTCCCATCATAAGTCTCAGCATCAGGCCTCTACTCCTACTTACACGGCAATTTCTTAGGGCTGATACATGTCCACCACTTCCTACAAATTCTGCTTATTGGTCTATTCCAAGACATAAAAGATGATTCTACTTTTTCTGGCAGAGAAGGGAATGGCAACCCACTCTTGCTTGGAGAATCCCATGGGCAGAGGAGCCTGGTAGGCTGCAGTCCATGGGGCCGCAAAGAGTCAGACACAACTGAGCAACTTCATTCTTCAAACACAAATTCTCCAATTATATATTGAAAACCTCCTTTTTGCCAGACTGTCTGGTACTTCTGTGACACTACTGTAGACATGCTGTGACCTTAGGGGATCCTGCTCACCATGTCAAGTTATTGAGATTCACTTCCAGGTCTCATAGGGGCTGCTCCCACATACAATCACTTGGATGCTCAAACTGGAATTTTTAGAATGTATTTTTAATTGGACGATGATTGCTTTACAATGTTGTGTTGGTTTCTGCCATATAAAATGTGAATCAGCTGTAAGTATACATATATCTGGGCTTCCTTGGTGGCTCAGTGAAAGAATCTGCCTGCCAGTGCAGGAGACTCAGATTTGATTCCTGGGTTGGGAAGATCCCCTGGAGAAGGAAATGACAACCTATTACAGTATTCTTGCCTGGCAAATACCGTGCACAGAGGAACCTGGCAGACTACAGTCCATGGGACCGAAAAGAGTTGGACACAACTTAGCAACTGAACGAATGAATAATACATATATCCCCCTTGCTCCTGAGCCTCCCTCCCACCACTCTAGATCATCACAGAGCACTGAGCTTGCCAGAAGCCGGCGTGAGGAATCCCACCCGTGACAAGGTCACATGGCAGGAGATTTTGATGGGCGAGGACGAGTCAAATCTCAGGTTTTCCCCCTGGCATTTCCTGAGCATGTACCCTCCCCCTCCCCAAATAAGAATCTGCCTGTTTTTCCACTCTTCTGACATTCTCTGGAAAAAGTCAACTAAGGGCTTTAGTCTTCTGCATTTGATAGAGTGTTTCAATTCAAAAACCCTCTGATGGCTTTCTAGCCTGTCTGCAAGACTCTTACAGCTGCGCATGTGATTGTTTAAGGCCTCCTGTCTGCGGGAGGCACAGGAAGCTTAAAACATCGTAGGAATGTAGGAGCTCCTGTTAAACCTAGGACCCGTCGCTCCAAAGATCACCGAGACTCGGATTCGATGCAAACAGCANCCTGTAATAAAACATAATTAAAAAAACATATAAAAAACTGAATCACTTTGCTATATACCTGAAACTAACACTGTTAGACCTTACGGTCTTTTCCTAGGACCCGTCGCTCCAAAGATCACCGAGACTCGGATTCGATGCAAACAGCAGGAGGATTTATTGGGCCGGCGTGCCGGGGTTCAGTCACCTCCAGGGAGGAACGAACCCCGAACAGTCGTTACAGAGCAGTTTTAAAACACAAAAACCACAAACAGGTACAGCTAGGGTGGGGACAGTCTGATTGGTGCGCAGGTCTTAACCTTTACAGGGATAGGCTCGTTTGTTATCAGGTCTAAACGACTGGTCGGGGCCACATTCTGACGGTTAACTGTTTCCTGGAAAAACAATTTTTTTGGAAAGTCCCCAAAGGAAAAATAACCCGAGAGAGCCTAAAGGCCATATTCTATGAGATAAGAACCTGCTCTCAAAGGTTTAGCAAAAATTTAACTTTTCCTCTCATTCCGAGGAGTCAAAATCATTAGAATAGGACTGATTAAAGGTTTCATTTGTTGAGCCAATACTTGCTGCCAAATTTTCATATCTTTTATTTGTAAGATATAATTGATATATAGAAAAACAGGTAATAGACCTGGTATTAGCAATATTAGATCTGTGAGTTAAGTACTTTCTTTGTTACAACCCACTGCACCTTTGATCTATAGGAATGTAACTTCATTTAGTATTTGGAAGGTAATGCAGAGAAAAGAAAAAAACACTTCTAGGGAAAAGGAGTTTTCTGGTTGGTAAACAATTATCCAGGAAGAGAGCAATAAAGATGTTAACAGGCCTCTTGGCCAGAAGATAATGTAAACTACCTGAGACCTTTTGTATATGGGAGGGTATGCAAAAAGAAAGCCTTGTCTCAATGAGGGTCAGGACTGCTGCCCCTGCATAACTCTGCATATTCCATTATGTACAACTTGGGGTATATGAGCTGATTTTGAAAAATAGCATTGAGAGTCTTGCATTTGGAGTTGCACCGATGCTGGGCTTCCCCTGTGTCTTTTCTTTACTCTGTTTTCAGGTTGAGTTCCCATCTGGGGCGTGGAGGCTCACCATGTCTACTTACTTGTCCCAGCTGCTAAGATCCGTAAGAGAGAGCGCCCAGGGCGGGGCACTCTCTGATATTCAAACGGACACCGGTGGCCCAACGTAGATGGTGCAAACCTCTTGTCTCGAGGTTTATTGGCTTTCCACGTAAACCAAGTTATTCAGCCTCTTTTCTCCATCTTAATTTTCCCACTGTACTATTAATCTAAATCTTATATCTCTAAATAAATGTTTTTTCCTCGTTGACGCTGTCCACGCTTCGAATTCCCTGGGCCTGCCGGGGCTAGGACCCCAGCATGAGCTAAGCTCCCTGTACCATACAGCAGCTTCCCACTGTCTATTTTCCACATGGTAGTAGTGTATATATGTAGGTGCTAATCTTCATCTCACTCTCCCCTTTCCCTACTTGTGTCCATAAGTTCATTCTCTATGTCTGACTCTCTATTCCTGCCCTACAAGTAGGTTCAACAGTACCATCAAGTTGGAATTGCTTTTTTAACACATTTTGCTGAGTCAGAGAGATTTGTCCTCAAACGTGAACTTTACCGTATTTCTGTTTGTACTTTCTTGACTATATTTCTTAAGCTTTCTGAGCCTTGATTTCTGTATCTGCAAAATGACAGTGCTAATAATAGCTACTTCATAAGGTTGTTAAAGGAGAAAATGGCAGAAGTCACTGAGCACCTGGCCTAGAGTAAGCGGACAAGAAATAATGGTTGTTGAGGCCGTGGTGCTGATAGTGGTGTTATTTTAGGTAAGGGGTAATCTGCATGTGCCTTTGTGTTACTTCTTCAGTCAACTCATGAATACACAAGTTTTCTAGCAGTAACTCAGCCCAAGATATTTTCCTCTAAGAACACACCAAAACATAGCAAGATACTCTGATGTGACTCACTAGATTGCCTCACATGGGTTATGTCCTAAAGGACAGGAATGATGTTCCAAGCTCTCAGTGTCTTTCTGTGATTCAGTGTCTCATTGTGACAGCAGCTTCGACCTTTCTGTGTCCCACATTTGATCTCTTTTTCCCCCTCCTCAAGGGTCAGTTCCATTTCTTAAACAATTATCAACATATATGAATTGGAAAAGACCCTGATGCTGGGGAAGATTGAAGGTGGGAGGAGAAGGGGAAGACAGGGGATGAAGTGGTTGGATGGCATCACTGAATCAATGGACGTGAGTACTGTTAGACCTTACGGTCTTTTCCTAGGACCCGTCGCTCCAAAGATCACTGAGACTCAGATTCGATGCAAACAGCAGGAGGATTTATTGGGCTGGCGTGCCAGGGTTCAGTCACCTCCAGGGAGGAACGAACCCCGAACAGTCGTTACAGAGCAGTTTTTAAGCACAAAAACCACAAACAGGTACCGCTAGGGTGGGGACAGTCTGATTGGTGCGGAGGTCTTAACCTTTACAGGGATAGGCTCGTTTGTTATCAGGTCGAACGGCTGGTCGGGCCACATTCTGATGGTTAGCTGTTTCTTGGAAAAACAATTTTTTTTTGGAAAGTCCCCGAAGGAAAAATAACCCCTGAGAGAGCCTAAAGGCCACATTCCATGAGATAAGAACCTGCTCTCAAAGGTTTAGCAAAAATTTAACTTTTCCTCTCAGTATGAGCAAGCTCTGGGAGCTGGTTATGGACAAGGAAGCCTGGCATGCTGCAGTCCATGGGGTTGCAGAGTCGGACATGACTGAGGGACTGAACTGAACTGATATGAAAACCCATGCAGCTGCACAGAGCACAGAGGTACATAGGTGTGCTCCGGGATTCTGATGCACTGGGGCAGCCGTGGGAACACAAAGGGGGTCAGGAGAGACGCATCCACCATGGTCAAGACAGCAGTAGACGTGACCACAGGGAACTTGTTCTAGATGTGGGGTTCGCTAGCTGTGCCATTTATTTCCAATATAATAAAAAAGGAAAAAGAAGTTCTTAATTATTTTTGTAATATATGCATTGCCTGACATATTTCAAAAAGCCCAGAATTAGTTGAAATCCTAAGTGAATTCTCAAGGGGAAACTTACTTCATTTTCTGAAAAATATTCACTACTTAGACAGGTAGTTGTGGTTTATTAAGTTGGTATATATTTGGAAGCTGTCTTCCTTTCACAGATTTTACAAGTATGACAGTTTTCTTTTTTTTGCTTTGGACATACCTAATGATCTGAATATCACAGATTTCATCGTGGGATGCCAAACTCTACCCGAGTGGCATCAAAGTGTTACAACTGTTGTTGTTGTTTAGTCGCTGAGTTGTGTCCAACTCTTTTGCAACCCTGGGGACTGTAGCCCGCCAGGTTCCTCTGACTGTGGGATTTCCCAGGCAAGAATACTGGAGCGGGTTGCCATTTCCTTCTCCAGGGAATCTTTCTGACCCAGGGATTGAACCCAAGTTTCCTGCATTGGCAGACAGATTCTTTACAACTGAACCACCTTGGAAGCCCCCAAATGTTACAGTACTGTTTGATAACCCTATAGTATTTTGGCCAAAAGAACATTGTGTAGCTGCTAATGAGTGGCCTCATATTTGTGGATGATATGTCTACTGATTACTACCCAAAAGTGAGTAGGAACTTCTTACTTTTGTAAATCCTGTCTTCTTGCAGGATTTTCCCTAATGTTCCTGTAAGCCCATTCTTACATATCAGTTTCTATTCCAAGAGAAAGGAAAAAACTGAGCCCCAAGAGGAGAACTAAGATCATAATTTCTCAGGGAAATTTTTGTTTGCTTTCTCCTTTTCTCAGACCTCTTCACTGATGTACAAAAAGTCCAGGAAAGTAAGAATCCTAGATGCCATGGTTCAGAGATTTGCAGGTGAGTTAGACAATGGGACCAAGGGGAAAGAACAAACTGGACAGACAGTGGTTCAGAACAGGGCTGCCTGAGATATACTGTTGGCCTTTTGAGGGGGACATAAGCTATTACAGAGGAAGAATGTTGTATTTGCCACCTTACAGATTTCTCTTGGGTCTTTAATAGCACAAAAAGATCCAGGAAGCAAAGGAAATTTGGAGCTAATCAGCCTCATATCTGGTTGTGTAGGCTCTTCACTTTGGGGACGTAATCTCTTTGTTTGATCTGGGCACTCTGGGCTTCTGATTGAGAAGCAGACTGCAAACTGATCACAGTACTTCTTTTGGCATTTGTGTCACGTTGTTCTGATGAGCGATCTCTGTGGGCTCTGTGTCAACAAATGATCTAACAAGGGATCACTGAGCGAAAACAGTGGGAAAACTTGATACTTACAGAGGTAGAAACAACCACCCGATACTTGATATGCAGATGCGATACCTCAAACACTGGTGAAGACCTAGATTGATCACACCCTTAGATATAAATGACCAATCCTTCTGTTCAGGCTGAAGAATGACCACAAGGGGGACATAGGGACCCCAAGGCATCTACAACAGTCCTCACTTATCTGCAGTTTCAGTTACCCATGGTCATCCACAGTCCAAACATATTAAATGGAAAATTCCAGAAATAAGCAACTCTTAAGTTTTAAATTACATGCAGTTCTAAGTAGCATGATGAAATCTCACGTGTTGTGCCTGGGCTATGACTCCTCCCTTTGTTCAGACTATCCTACACCTTAGTACTTAGTGGCATTCTGAACAATCAGATAAACAGTATCACGGTATGTGTGTTCCAGTAACCTGTATTTTACTTAATATGATCCCAAAGAGCAAGAGTAGTAATGGCCATTTGGTTATACCAAAGAAAAGCCAAAGAGGAGACTGGAAAAGCCAGCTTTAAACTCAATATTAAAAAAACTAAAACCATGGCATCCAGTGCCATCAGTTTATGGCAAATAGAAGGGGAAAAGGTGGAAGCAGAGATAGATTTTCTTTCTTGGGCTATGAAACCATTGAGGATAGTGACTGCAGCCATGAAATTAGAAGGTGATTGCTTCTTAGAAGGAAAGCTATGACACACCTGCTGCTGCTGCTGCTGCTGCTAAGTTGCTTCAGTTGTGTCTGACTCTGTGCAGCCCCATAGACGGCAGCCCACCAGGCGCCTCCGTCCATGGGATTTTCCAGGCAAGTGTACTGGAGTGGGTTGCCATTGCCTTCTCTGATGACAAACCTAGACAAGCATATTAAAAAGCAAAGACATCACTTTGCCAACAACAGTCCGTATAGCCAAGCTATGGTTTTCCCAGTAGTCATGTATGGATGTGAGAGTTAGACCATAAAGAAGGATGAGCACTGAAGAATTGATACTTTAAAACTGTGGTGCTGGAGAAGACTCTTGAGAGTCCTCTGGATTGCAAGGAGATCCAACCAGTCACTCCTAAAGGAAACCAACTCTGAATATTCATTGGAAGGACCAATGCTGAGGCTAAAGATCCAATACTTCAGCCACCTGATGCAAAGAGCTGACTCCTTGAAAAAGACCCTGATTCTGGGAAAGATTGAGGGCAGCAGAAGGGGCAACAGAGGATGAGATGGTTAGATGGCATCGTCAACTCAATGGACATGGGTTTGAGCAAATTCTGGGAGGCAGTAGGGACAAGAGAGGCTGGTGTGCTGCAGTCCATAGGTTTGCAAAGACACGATGTAGTGACTGAACAACAATAACTTAGATAAAACATAAAAGGAAGATCTTATATAAGTTTGATAGCATGGGGATTTCCTGGTTGTCCAGTGTCTAGGCCTCGGTGCTGTCACTGCTGAGGGCCCAGGTTCAATCCCTGAGCGGGAACTAAGATCCCATAAGCTGCACAGCAGCGTAGACAAAAGAAAAAAGTCTCACCAAAGAATGTTGATAAATAGAAAAACTATTTTTTTAAAAATTGATAGCTTGATCATTTAAATTCATTTACCTTCCATGGAAATCAAGGTAAAGACTGTTGATTGAAACTCCACCCTCCCCTTCTATGTATTCAGCTCTTCCTTGAGGATAAGTGAGAGGGTCTGAAGAATTGTCACCATCTAGAGCTTAGGGCGGAGAAGGCAATGGCACCCCACTCCAGTATTCTTGCCTGGAAAATCCCATGGATGGAGGAGCCTAGAAGGCTGCAGTCTATGGGGTCGCTGAGGGTTGGGCACGACTGAGTGACTTCACTTTCACTTTTCACTTTCCTGCATTGGAGAAGGAAAGGCAGCCCACTCCAGTGTTCTTGCCTGGAGAATCCCAGGGATGGCAGAGCCTGGTGGGCTACTGTCTATGGGGTTGCACAGAGTTGGACACGACTGAAGTGACTTAGCAGCAGCAGAGCGTAGGGATCATTTCAGACAACTTCCCCATTTTGCAGCGAGAAACTGAGGACCACAGAGGAGAAAGAAATGATATGTCTGAAGTGCTTATCTGTTTTATGCCCAAGCTGGGAAAAGAACTAAGTTTAGGGTACTCATGTTATACTCATAGCTCAGACAGTAAAGAAGCTGTCTGGAGGGCAGGGGACCTGGATTTGATCCCTGGGTTGGGGAGATCCCCTGGAGAAGGAAATGGCAACCCACTCCAGTATTCTTGCCTGGAGAATTCCATGGACAGAGGAGCCTGGCAGGATATAGTCCATGGGGTCACAAAGAGTTGGACACGACTAAGCGACTAATGCTTTCACTTTTACTTTAGGGTACTTACTATAGAGTGAAACCTCCATTACTACTAATGCTAGCAATAAAAAAGCGACATGCAGACGTCCCTGGTCCATTGGTTAAGAGTCCACCTGCCAATGCAGGGGAGTCAGGTTCGATCCCCAGTCCAGGAAGATTCCACATGCCACAGGGTAGCTAAGCCCCTGTGCCAAAACTACTGAGCCTGCACACTTAGAGCCCGTGCTCTGCGACCAGAGAAGCCCGCACATCACAACTTGAGAGTAGCCCCTGCTCACTGCAATCAGAGAAAGCCTACCCGTAGCAACAGAGACCCAGTGTGGCCAAAAGTAAACAGAAACAAACAAACAAAAGCAACATGGGTACAACCCAACCAACTCTCTTAAGTCCCCTCTGGGCCTCTTTAATCCTGCCAGACTTTTCTGTCCAAAACAAACCTGGCTGTGTTATTCCTTCTATATAAAAGTCTTCAATGACTGTACTTCATATGGGGTGAAGTCCGGATTCCTTTGGATAATAAACACATGCCTATTTCTCTGGTCCTGCCTGCCCGCTTCCTGCCCCTTGAGATCTGCCTTTTAGACACACTTACCCGTGTGCAGCCCCGCACTCACATTCTCACACCTTTTCTCTGTCACTTTATGGAATCCCTGTCCTCCTCCCAGTGCTTACCAATCAGTGGCAGTTCATCATCTGAACTCAGCCCAAGCACCACCTCCCTCCTTCTCATACCTTCTCCCTTTGTGTTTTCTTTCTCAGTTCAGTTCAGTCACTCAGTCCTGTCTGACTCTTTGCAACCCCATGGACTGCAGCACGCCAGGCCTCCCTGTCCATCACCAACTCCCGGAGCCTGCTCAAACTAATGTCCATCGAGTCAGTGATGCCATCCAACCATCTCATCCTCTGTCATCTTCTTCTCCTCTCGCCTTCAATCTTTCCCAGCATCAGGGTCTTTTCCGGTGAGTCAGTTCTTCGTATCAGGTGGCCAAAGTATTGGAGTTTCAGCTTCAGCATCAGCCCTTCCAATGAATATTCAGGACTGATCTCCTTCAGAATGGACTGGTTGGATCTCCTTGCAGTCCAAGGGACTCTCAAGAGTCTCCTCCAACACCACAGTTCAAAAGCATCAATTCTTCCACTCTCAGCCTTCTTTAGGTCCAACTCTCACATCATAAGTGACTACTGGGCAACCATAGCCTGGACTAGATGGACTTTTGTTGGCAAAGTAATGTCTCTCTCTTTCTAGGAGGTTGCATTTCCCTGTATAATACCTGCCACACTGACTGGAAGTCCTCTGCTTATGTGTTTAACTATTTGCCTAGGAGATCTTTGAGTTTAGAGAGAATGTCTTACTTATTTTTACATCTGAGTGCACAATGCCTGCCAGGTCTCGGTGCTCAGTATATGATTGTGGAATTGAATTGTAACAATAACTGCAAATCCCACAGTTCTGAGCCCCTAATAGAAATTTAGATGAGATTGTCCAAGGAGCTCTGTCCAGGTTGAAATGGCCCTATCCTTCCCACCTCTTCTTCACAACCTTATGGAGAAGTTGGCCAGCTCACTGTTCTCCAGGGACACCATATACATTAATTCCTCCCTCTGGGCTCTTGTTGATGGCATTACCCCTGCCTAGCAGGCCCATCCCCTTTGTTTATCTAGAAGTTGTTGAAGCTGCCAGTGTGTCTTTCCTGGTACTGGACTCTAAAGTTTCCCTGTCTAAATAGGACTCTGCCATTCCAGGTCCCTCACTCCTATTTTCACTTGCCTCTTCCAAATAATGGGCTCAGCCCTCTTTACCACTTTACCACTTCATGTAGGTACTGCATATTTGATATTTAATATTAACTACTCGTTTATGCTTAATTTTCATTCTGGGACTGTTCACATACCTATTCTACTAAGTTACAAGACTCTTGAGGGCAGGAACTGTACTGTATGTTAACTGTATATTAGGAAGTGCCTTAATAAATGTTGACCAATGATTGGGAACACTCAGGGGACTTTTTCATTGTCAGGCTCTGTGTTCTAGCTCCTGGATTCAGCTGAGTGTGTTATTCACAGAGGCAGGTCAGCCTGGCTGTGAACAGGGGTTGTGGAATTGAAGGTTGACTTTCTGAAGGATGGCTCAGGATGGTAATCTGCCTACAATGTGGGAGATCTGGGTTCGATCCCTGAGTCAGGAAGATCCTCTGGAGAAGGGAATGGCTATCTACTCCAGTATTGCCTGGAAAATTCCATGGACTGAAAAGTCTGGCAGGCTACAGTCCATAGCGTCGCAAAGAGTCTGATACAACGGAGTGACTAACACTTTTACTTTCAGAAGCATAATTGACCATGATATTAAAAGTAAATATCTCCCAGATGGAAAAACTAGATCATGTAAAGATTTCCCCAATTTGCAGTGATTTACAGACTTACTACAGTAGCAATTAAAATCTGATTGGGATGGAAAGAAGAGTTTATCTGAAAGAATAGTCAGAATTTACAAAGGAAATTCTGAAAAAGTACCTTTTGAAAGGCTATTCCTATCAGATCCTAAAGCACAAAAAATTATAGTCGTTAAAATATTTTTGTACTCAACCTAGTGTCAGATGGTAAAGAATCTTCATGTAACGCAGGAGACAGGGTTCAATTCCTGGATTGGGAAGATCCCGTGGAGAAGGGAATGGCAACCCACTCCAATAATCTTGCCTAGAGAATTCCATGGACAGAGGAGCCTGGCAGGCTATATCATTCATAGAGTCTCAAAGAATTGGACACAACTGAGCGATTAACTACCGCACAATTGCACTTATCTCATACGCTAGTAAAATGATGCTTAAAATTCTCCAAGCCAGGCTTCAGCAATACGTGAACTGTGAACTTCCAGTTGTTCAAGCTGGTTTTAGAAAAGGCAGAGGAACCAGAGATCAAATTGCCAACATCCACTGGATCATCGAAACAGCAAGAGAGTTCCAGAAAAAACATCTATTTCTGCTTTATTGACTATGCCAAAGCCTTTAACTGTGTGGATCACAATAAACTGTGGAAAATTCTGAAAGAGATGGGAATACCAGACCCCCTGACCTTCCTCTTGAGAAACCTATATGCAGGTCAGGAAACAACAGTTAGAACTGGACATGGAACAACAATCTGGTTCCAAATAGGAAAAGGAGTACGTCAAGGCTGTATATTGTCACCCTGCCTATTTAACTTTTATGCAGAGTATATCATGAGAAACTCTGGACTGGAAGAAGCACAAGGTGGAATCAAGATTGCCGGGATAAATATCAATAACCTCAAATATGCAGATAAAACCACCCTTAGGGCAGAAAATGACAAAGAACTGAAGAGCCTCTTGATGAAAGTGAAAGAGAAGAGTGACAAAGTTGGCTTAAAGCTCAACATTCAGAAAACGAAGATCATGGCATCCAGTCCCATCACTTCATGGCAAAAATGGAGAAACAGTGGAAACAATGTCAGACTTTATTTTGAGGGGCTCCAAAATCACTGCAGATGGTGATTGCAGCCATGAAATTAAAAGACGCTTACTCCTTGGAGGGAAAGTTATGACCAACCTAGACAGCACATTAGAAAGCAGAGACATTACTTTGTCAGCAAAGGTCCATCTAGTCAAGCCTATGGTTTTTCCAGAAGTTGTGTATGGATGTGAGAGCTGGATTATAGAGAAAGCTGAGCACCAAAGAACTGATGCTTTTGAACTGTGGTGTTGGAGAAGACCCTGGAGAATCCGTTGGACTACAAGGAGATCCAACCAGTCCACCCTAAAGGAGATCAGTCCTGGGTGTTCATTGGAAGGACTGATGTTGAAGCTGAAACTCCAATACTTTGGCCACGTGATGCAAAGAGCTGACTCATTTGAAAAGACCCTGATGCTGGGAAAGATTGAAGGCAGGAGGAGAAGGGGACGACAGAGGATGAGATGGTTGGATGGTATCAGCGACTCAGTGGACATGGGTTTGGGTGGACTCTGGGAGTTGGTGATGGACAGGAAGGCCTGGTGTGCTATGATTCATGGGGTTGTAGAGCCGGACACGACTGAGTGACAGAACTGTACTGAACTGGTGATGACCTTGTAGCACATAGAGATGTCTAGTTATTGTCTTGTCTGTCCTGCTCTGTGTCCCCAAGAGCATCTGCCACAAAGTGGGTTCAGTAACTACTTGTCGAATGTAGGGACATTTGGATGTCTGAATGAATGTGTAGACCTTCAGTGTGATGAGCTATGAGAGTTCTCTTCGTGTCTGTTTTGACTGCCTTTGAATTTTGGAGAGAGGAGGGAAAAAGACGTTGGGCCATCAGGCATCACTTCTGACACTTCATCTGTGTTAGTCTTCATGCCCTTTGGGAAGAGGGTGCAGGGGAGGATGAAACCTCGGAATCAAAAGATAAGACAATAAAGCTCTTTCAAGGATGTAGGATGACCAGGAAACATACTGATGGATGAGGTAAATTTCTAAATGCTCTTTGCGTGTGCGCTCAGTCGTGTCCAACTCTTTGCGACCCCGTGGACTGAAGTTCACCAGGCTTTTCTGCCCATGGAATTTTCCAGGCCACAATACTGGAGTGGGTTGCCATTTCCTCCTCCACGAGATCTTCCTGACCCAGGGATCCAACCCAAATCTCCTGCATTGGCAGAGAGATTCTTTACTACTACGGCCACCTGGGACACCCCTTGATGCTCTTTGAGTAACCTTGTTTTACATGTCATTTACACTTTCACTTCACTTGATTTCTTTTATTCTCTAAACGGTTTCTTCTTTTCTCCTTCTTCCTTGCAAATTTATAAGTGAAGATACTTTTATATTTTTAGGAGTTTCCCCATAATCTTTAAGTGATCTTAATCCTCTTCTGTTGTTGTTGTTGTTGTTGTTGTTGTTGCTGTTGTGTCAAATAAAATGGTGGCCTCTCCGGCTCATGTCCCCTCTTCTGACTAAAATAGCCAACAGAGAGTTGCAAGCTGAAAAAGGCAGTCCTTCATCTGGATTTTTGTCAGTTTCATGAATAACTGCTTGCTTTGTGCCTTCAGAGAGCAAGAGAGAAGAAGACAGACATAACCCTCGCTTTGGAGTTTATTGTGTGAAAATAACTGGTCTTTATTAATATTTTCTTTGTGGCATTGTGTTTTCAGAGAATGCTCAATATTAGACTTCAGCACATTAATTAGCTTAGGAAACATATGAATGCAGAATACATTATTGTCATTTGTCTTGGCCTTGTTTGTGCACTGCACTCACCATTGTTTTATTTTTGAGCACGGCTTCTTCTTTCCTTCTTGTCTGTGGAGTTATTAATAGGAATAGGAGCCTCCCGGCTTCAGTGAGCAGCGTGTCTGAGAGGAATGTTTGAAAGAGATAGGAAGGACTCATGTCCCAAGTAATTTGTATGCCAGGCAGTGCCACTCCGTAGAAACCCTGCCGTTTGTAGCTGACGAGTTTCCTGTTAAGGCTGGCATGGAGGGAGAACCATGGCAACCAGGGGAGAAACTGGCCCCTTAGAACTAAAGCTCCCCACCCCCCGCAACCTCCCACTATCACCCTCCATCCCAGGGCTAGACAGCTGCTAACAGTGAGCCAGGTGAATCACCAGCTGCAGTGGGGAGAAAGAACAGGCAGGTAGGCACACCACGGTGCCCAGGCAGTCACGGGGCAGTCGTGGAAGAAGGTGTGAAAGCAGAGAGCAGCAGGGCACATGGGATGTGCCCACATGTTATGCTTAGGAAGGGCAGCCATTAGAAGCAACAGAAATGTCCATTAACAGATGAGTGTATAGGCAAAATGCGGTATAGACATAGAATGCAATATTATTCAGCCTTGAAAAGGAGAGCAATCCTGACATATGCTACAATATAGATGGACCTTGAGGACATTATACTAAGTGAAATAAACCAGTCACACACACACACACAAATCAGCATATGTATGATTCCACTTTTATGTTTCGTAGAGTTGTCAAATTCATAGATAGCGAAAGTAGAATAGTAGTGGTTTCCAGGGGCTGGGGAATTGGGGAAGGAGGAGTTATTTACCGGGGGTAGCGCTTCAGTTTTACAAGATGAGAAAGTTCAGGAGATCAGATGCACCGTAGTGTGGAGTCCCTTGACATTACTGAACTGTACACTTACAAATGGCTACTATGGCAAATTTTGTGACGCATATTTTGTGTTTTATTTCATGTTGGTGTTATTCAGTTTACAAATTGAGAAGAAATCAGAGATGGTCTAAAGGGAAAAAAGGAAGGCAGCTTTGAAGACAAGCCACCTGAGTTCAAATGCTGGCACAGACGCTGGCTAGATGTGTGCGTGTGTGTGTGTACTAAGTCTCTCAGTTGTGTCTGACTTTTTGTGACCCTCATGGGCTGTAGCCCCCCCACCCAGGATCCCCTGTCAATGGGATTCTCCAGGAAAGAATACTGGAGTGTGTTGCCATGCCCTCTTCCAGGGGATCTTCTTGACTGAGGGATTGAACTCGTGTCTCTTGCATTGTGGCAGATTCTTTACTGCTGAACCTCCGGGGAAGCCTGACTAGATGAGTTCCTTTGGGCAAATCAGGTGATCTCTCTGAGCTCTCTCTCTCTCTTTTTTTTCTCTATGGGATTGAAAAGAATAGTACCTGTACTATAGGATTTGTTGTGAGAATCAAGTGACATACTATATGAAAAGCCCATGGCACTTAGAAGAATACAAAGGTGTTACTTTTCACCATGATTATCAGAATAGTCTGTGACATTTTAAGTGTACAGGCAGGCAGCTTTCTTTAGGGTGTCTATGAGCATTCTGAGGGAATAGGGGCCAAGATACTAGTTTCAGGTCGAGGGCTATAACTTTGGTTCATAGTGGGCCCTAAGGAACAAGGTATGACCCCAGAGTTAGCATATATTCATGGAGTACACGCTAGGGGCTGGGATCTGCTCAAAGTGTAGAAAGACAGTCATGTAATATCGTTCACACAGTATGGTGGGTGTATTGTCAAATTATTAGGGGGAAAGTCCAGTTATATGAGTGAACTATGATACCTAATAAAGACTTAGTATTAGATATATTGCAGAGCCCCAGTCAGTTATTATAGAATTATACCACAATACAAAAAAATAGATTAAAAATGAAGGTAATGCTATTTATTAAGACGTTGCCAATTGCTAGTGACATAAATCCCGATTGAAACTAGCTTGAACACATAATTTAATTATTGCTTTACATAGTGAAAATCTGGTCATATATCTGGCTTCAGGCATGGCTGGATCCAGATGTTCCTGTGATATTGGAAATCTGTCTCTCGGCAGCCTTTGTGTCCTATCCCCATATTGGCATTTTTCTTAGGCAGTTCTTTGTGATGGGGGTAGCATGGCCGCTAATGCCCTTTGGCTTATATTCTATCAAGTTAATACTCGTGTTCTTTCTCTTTCTGTTTCTTTCCTTCTTCCTGTCTTTTCCTTTCTGTTGCTGAGCCATCCGCTCAAAAACCATTAATTGAGATCTAGCAAGCAGGAGACTTCACTGCAGGCAGGGGTTGGGAAGCCAAGGTGGCACAGAGCAGGGTGTTGTACCCAGTTGGGGTAAGGAGGGCACCCCGAGGGAGAGTGATCTGTACAGGGTGTTAGAGTCCAAGGGGGTTAACGAGAGCATCCAGCAGGAGGGCTGATCAGTGTGTTGTGTCAAAGCCTGTGTGGGGTGAAGCAGCGTCCACCCCGTGCAGGTGCTGGAAATCAGGTGGGACGAGGGGGATGTCCAGATGGAGAATGGCCAGGCCCGGAGTGTTGGGGCCCAGGTGGATGAGGAGGGTGTCTGTGAGTGTAGGTGGCCCAGAGTGAGGTGTCAGCTCCTGAGGAGGCTCTCCCTGTGGGGGACAGTCAGCACCAGGAGAGGGTCCAGGCCCAGGCAGGGCAAGCGAGAAATGTGGTACACATATGTAAAGGGAGAAAAAGTAAAATCAACTCTCTGGCAGTGGATCTGGAGGTATTGGTGGGAATTCGTGATTTTCTTGCTGTGGATGGACAGGTAGATGGATGGATGGATAGACAGATGGAAAGAGATGTAAAGTACAAATATAAACGTGTATCTCTGCAGTGGGTATTGCTTTTTAAATGTATATATTCTATGGCTTCTAAATACCATTCTCCACTGAAAGGAGCCAGGGGTCTTGGAGAAATGGCTGATTGAAGAATGGGGGCGGGAAGGCGCAAGCTGAGACTGCAGCATTTTGTACATGAAAGTGAGGAGGCGCTCAGAGGATGAGAAGAGCGTGTCCAAAGGACTCAGGAGCAGTTTGAAGGGCCCCGCTGGCCGCCTCTGGGACCATTTGAGCTTTAATATAAATAGCATGCATGCTCAGTCGTGTTTGACTCTTTGTGATCCCATGTAGCCCGCAGGCTCCACGGTCCACGGGATTCTCCAGGCAGGAATACTGGAGTGGGCTGCCATTCCCTCCTCCAGGGTATCTTCCCAACCCCAGGATGGAACCTGCATCTCCTGCATTGGTAGGTGGATTCTTTACCACTGAGCTACTTGGGAAGCCCCTGGAGGCAGATACCCACTGACTAAAACAGGCAACCGTGAGTTCAAACTGACACACATTGAACGTTGATGAAGAACTTTGAAGAATGGACACATGCGTAGTCTCACCACAAAATGCTTATTTATGAACAAGGGAAAAGGCACGGGAAGGTGGCATTTCCTAAAGAAGGGCTGAAGTGCTGATGTTCAAGATGTTAAGGGGAGGCTAACCTCTGCAGATGCTGAGTCCCCTGTCCTCCGGCTTCCACCTGGTTTTGTGACAGGTGCTGGGACAGGGTGGGCTTCTCTGCCTCTTTACCTGCTGGGTTGCCCTGTGGAAGCTCCCTGTGGTGACCTCCCCTAGGATATAGCTTGCCCTGCGGTCAGTGGTGATAATTACTAACCGCTGATATTAGCCAAGGTGCGTCCCCACTCTTATTACTGGTTTCCCTTGATCCTATCCTCACCTCCATGCAACTCTCTTTAGGATGCCCTCTGTCTCCTGCTGGGAGCCCCACTGATACAGTGATAAGGCACTGTTATCAGAGAGACAGACAGACAGATGTCCAGCAGCAACTGATGCTGACTCACCATGACAAGGGTGAGGTCCACAGATGGGGCTGAGTCCACAGCTGTCCAGTGACCCAAAATGTGGAAAGAGAATCAAATCAGAGACAGGACTCTAGAAGGACCTGACAGCAGCTCAGTGACCAGAGAGGAATTTTGTCCCGGTTATTTATCCCAGAAAGGAGAGATGCCTCAGTTTTCTGTTGAAGAGTCAGAAATTTCTCCTCTCCCTCAGTTAAGGAGGTGGTGGTCCCACATTATGAAGAACTGCAGTTCGGAACGTCATAGGCCTTTTGAATTCAGCTGTCTGCCTGATTTGTTCCAAAGATAACTAGATTAAAAAACAATGCACAGGGCAAGGTAATATCTTCTTTCAGTACTGTGCAGTCTCGACTGCATGGTTATCACCTGAAAAATCAGGAAGTGCCAGACGCTCTTATGTCGCGAACCTTTCGGTTTCAGCCATCTCTTCTTTTGTATTCTGGAAGGCAGGCACAGACAAGGACATGAAGTGGAAGGCTTTCTTATGTCACATCAGCTCAGAGGTGTCCCTTGTTCCAGCCTCTGAACATGGGGTGACACTTCTGGGTGCAGCCTGCTAAGAGAGTCAGCTTGTACTCACATGACTTATTGGGTTGCTAATCACACCATTTGCAGATTGAGCCTGTAAAAATAGCCTGCAGCTCCAATTAAGGGAACTCAGACCAGAGCCCATGTTCAAGAATCCTCCCTTGTCAGTTTCTTCCTGGGGTTTAAACTGAATTCTTCATGTTGGTAGAGAAAACTGAAACATGTCCTAATTCTGCTAAAAGTAGCAGAAAAAAAGAGGCCCTTTTCCGAGGTGGACAGGATCACTGGCAGGCCATGGGGGTGATATGTACTGGGAGGTCCCTTCAATTCCCTTCCGGTTTCTAAACAAGCCCTGCGTGTTATATACTCAATCACAACTGCAGACTTAGATGTCAGAATGCCCATTTCCCTAAGCAGCTCTGGAAAACACAATCAGATTCACCTCTTGCTATTTTTAACTTTGGAGTAACTTACAGAACCTACAGGTTTAATGAACACTGACTTACAAGAGTTCAAGTCAGAATCCCAGGACAGCTTGGTGTCATTTAACTATAGAAGAAAATCATGGATTTCTTTTATATTTTCTTCACCTTCTACTGCCTCGTTTTTATGAACATTGTGTGTAGTAAGGGTAGAGGCTTAGCCTTATGGGTAGGCTGCTGCTGCTGCTGCTGCTAAGTCGCTTCAGTTGTGTCCGACTCTGTGCAACCCCATAGACGGCAGCCCACCAGGCTCCCAGCCCTGGGATTCTCCAGGCAAGAACACTGGAGTGGGGTGCCATTTCCATCTCCAGTGCATGAAAGTGAAAACTGACAGTGAAGTTGCTCAGTCACTTCCGACTCTTCACACCCTCTGGACTGCAGCCCACCAGGCTTATCTGTTACCTTTTCCCTACAACTTCCTTTCTTTCTCTTGAAGCAATTATTTGTCAACACAGTTTCTGGGTATTCTCTGATTTTTGCTACCCTAGACTGTTCTAAATTCTTCCTTTGGCATTTATTCTCATATAAATAGTAAAGTGCTTGCATGTGCTAAATCACTTCAGTCATGTCCATCTCTGTGACCCTATGGACTTTAGCCCGCCAGGCTCCTCTCTTCATGGGATTTTCCAAGCAAGAATACTGGCGTGGATTGCCATTTTCTACTCAAGGGGATCTTCCTGACCCACAATATACAATTTTTTTTTTTAATTGTACTTGCAGAGCATTTTGATTATATCAGAGGTTAAATAGGTCTTTGTGTTATAGTCTATAAGATTACTTCTAAGGGGAAAATAAGCTCCAAGTCCTCAACATTTAACTAAAGAAAGAAATTTTTAGAAGGTCAGAAGTTTTTAAGTAGGGACTGAATGTATAGCTTGATCTGTACCATGCAGGTGATATTTTATCAGGCCCAACCTCCATTCTGCCTAGATAAGACATTTACCAAGAGAGATCAAAGAGCTCATTTAATGTCAAATGAAAATGTTATTTCTCTTGAATTGGATTGGCTTTTGTATTAGTCAGTGTTCTCCAGACAAACAGAACCAGTAGGAAATATGTATGTATATATTAAAAGTTATATTTGTATATATAGATAAATTATATCTGTATATATAGATATATCTGTATATATAGAGCTACATATACACACATACCCAGTTCCTCAAGAGCAGGAGGAGATGAGTATCCCAACTCAGGAAGACAGGGAATTTGCTTTTCCTTGGCCTTTGGTCCCATTCGAGGCCCCAGTGGGTAGGCTGGTGCCCACCCATACTGATGAGAATGGATCTTGTTTCTTAGTCTGTTGAATCAAGTGCTAATAATCTCTTCCAGAAACATTCTCATAGTCATACCCAGAAATGATGTTTTACCAGCTATCTGGGCATTCCTTGGCCCAGTCAAACTGACATAAAATTAACCATCACAGCTTTTTATCCCTTTTATAAATGGAAGTCTTGTGCTTTGGGTCATGTCTGCTATTATGACTTCGAGTTCAGTACAAAGGCCACATTCAGGGATGTTTATGGCATTTACGATAATATAGAAACCCAACCACATTTCTAAAAATATAAATAAACACAGATTTTTTGTGCTTATGTTTATAACCTGGAGAGGTTAAAGAATTGTTGTAGATCTGCTTTTGGACTAGTTTGAGTAATTTACCAACATTCAGCCTGTTTCACTTATCCTGGCCCACCCACAGGTTCAGTCACATTAAGAATTTTAACATCAGACATTTAAAAGAGAAAGAGAAAGTGGTTCATTTATTTGTATTCTTCAAAGACAAAGAGAAAGGGAGAGGAATTTAACACCATTTTCGTATTTTACTACTTCTCACCCCAAGTTACCACCATCCTTGGCAGGCAAGTGGTCCATGTATCTATTTGAATTTCTATGTATCTATTTGAATTTCCTTAGCTGCTTGTTAACCTGCACGTTGCTGGGAGCTACTCCACACCTCCTGACCTGAAATTTCTGGAGTTGGGTTTCAGCAAATTGCATAGTTAAGAGCGCCCTCAGTGATCTTTGTGAACTCTAAAGTTTGAGAACCACTGGTCCAGACATTTTTCCTTAGGGTGTTTGTGGTTGACTAGGAATGTGATGATAACGATAATGGTCTCTCGATTCAGGACTTGGTTTTGCTGGGCCTCCATTTTTGGATTCTTGACTTTTTCGGGTAGATTTGTTAGGGTCTATGTAATATCGGTTTGCTAGGGTTACAAAGCAAAATACCACAGGCTGGGCGGTTTAGGCAACAGAAATTTATTTTCTTACATCTCTGGAGGCTAGAAACCCAAGAACAAGGGGTCAGCAGAACTGGTTTCTGGTGAGATCTCTGTCTTTGGCTTAAAGATGGTGTCTTCTTTGTCTTTACTTTACTTCTCCTCTCTGCATGTGTGTTGTCTATGTTTTAATCTCTTCTTCTTATAAGGGTGCCAGGCATATTGGGTTGATTTTCATTGTTTAGTCACTAAGTTGTGTCTGACTCTGCAACCCCATGAACTGCAGCACTCCAGGCTCCTCTGTTCTTCACCATCTCCCGGAGTTTGCTTAAGCTCATGTCCATTGAGTCCGTGATGCCATCCAACCATCACATCCTCTGTTGCCCCCTTCTCCTCGTGCCCTCTGCCTTTCCCAGAATCAGGGTCTTTTCCAGTGAGTCGGGCTCTTCACATCAGGTGGCCAAAGTATTGGAGCTTCAGCTTCAGCATCATCCTTCTGATGAATATTCAGGGTTGGTTACCTTTAGGATTGACTGGTTTGATCTCCTTGCTGTCTTTGGACTTTACCTTCACCACCAGACACATCCACAGCAGAGCATCATTTCCACGTTGGCCCAACTCTCTTTCTGGAGCTATTTCTCTGCTCTTCCCTGGTAGCATATTGGATACCTACCAACCTGGGGGACTCAGTCTTCTGGTGTCATATCTTTTTTGCTTTTTCATACTGTTATTGGGTTAGACCTACTCATAGAACCTCGTTTTACTTTATATACCTCTTCACAGGACCTACCTCAAAATATGGTCACATTCTAAGGTGTTGGGAGTTAGGAATTCAGCATATTAATTCTGGGGGGGAACAATCCAGCTCATAACAGAAGCAAGTATACTCCTAATTGGCCCCTTGGTCTCTCTTCTAAGGCAGCAGGAAGGAGGTAGGGACAATGACCCCTTGCTTTTCATTGGTTTTGTTCCTGCTAAGTTCCATTTTTTTGAATGTCTAGTTACTTTGAGAGTCTAATTACCACTGGCTTAAGTGCTTTAAATGACTAAGAGTGGCAGTTCCCAAAGGAAATCTGAGAAGTCAAAACTCTTCTTTTTTACTGAGTAACATCTGCACTGATTGTGCAAGAGCCATGGTAACTAAAACTGTTGATACTTTAGCGTGGATTAAGGCAGTAGCACCAAGCTGTACTGGTAGTCATAATTTCACCATGGTGCATCTGTATTGCAGGAAATAAAATACCAGTTTCACTTAAAAATACCCTTGATGAAGTAGGACAAATTATTAGGTTGACTAAATTTCAACCTTTGAAATTTTAGTATCGTCTTCTTAGTATTTTATGTGACATAATGGGATGCGTGCATAAAGCATTCCTACTGCATACAAACATTCAGTGACGGGAAGAAAAGCCCTTCTGTGATTGAATTGTGAGCCAAACTCGCCTCTGTTTTCATAAAACACCATTTTAACTTCAAAGGATAAGTGATAGGTGAGCTATGCTTATTCAGACTCACGTAGCTGGCAGACATGTTCACAAAAATAAGTCAAGTGAGCCTGTCACTTCAAGAAAAGCAACTGACAGTATTTGTTGCTCATAATAAAATTCAAAGCTTTCAAGTGAAAATTAGAATTTTGGAAAACTTGTATCTGTTACTGTGAGCTTGATAGCTTACCAAGAGTTTATGATTTTTCTGGTGAGGCTGTGTGTGTGTGTGTGTGTGTGTGTGTGTGTGTCTGTGTGCACTCAGTTGTGTCCGACTGTTTACAACCCCATAGACTGTAGCCTGCCAGGCTCCTCTGTCCATGGGATTCTCCGGGAAGAATACTGGAGTGGGTTGCCATTTCCTACTTAAGAGGATCTTCCTGACCCAGGGATGTAACTCAAGTCTCTCATGTCACCTGCCTTGGCAGGTGGGTTCTTTACCACTAACGCCACCTGAGAAGTCCTATGTATTCATGATCTGAAAGCTAAACATAGTAAGCTTGAAAAATTCCCTACCAAAATATTCTTGATCAACGGTTGTTTTACCTTTCTAATTGCAAGTAAGATTAGATAATCATGAACAAGCTGGAAAATAAAAAAAGCCCTCTATAAGAACTAATTTGTTTTGAGAGCTTTGTTTCTGTCTGCTTAGAATTCATTTAAATCAGCAGAGATTAGAATCTGTCCTGTTGAAATGCTCTTGGAAATCTTGCCATAAATGTCCCCTTCTCCATTCTGCCTCTGTTTCATCTTTTGCTAATATTTATAGAGCCTTTTTTTCCTCTTTTCTCCTTCATTTTTCCTTTCCTCCTCTTTTATTCATTTGCCCTCCTTTTGCTTTGCCTTATTGTCCCTGGAAGTATTTCCTCATATGTTGCAGTTTTCAGTTTCTGCCCATGGCCTCTAGGAGAGATGCTGAGTCGGTACGTATGAGGCAGGCATTGACGAAATGTGGGTACATCTCTGCCATCTCAGCTCCAGGACTTGAACAGTCTTCCATTCAATATGCAGAACTCCACACTGGAATCTTAGCTGGGTTCTATTCTTAGATTTCTAGAGGGTGTGAAGGAAGGTCAGGGGAAAGGATTTTAACCGAAAATGTATACCTTCTAGAAGTGACTTCAGAATCAGTTCTACCATTATATTGCCTTCTTTATAAATTTCTTTCTCTTTCTTCCTCTAGTCCACAAGTCATTCCCGAGTTGGCCTGAAAGCAAGCACCAAGCAAAAGGTATGTTTTGTCCTCTGCATTGTTCCTTTCAAAAATGATTATTTTGGTGAGTGCTTATATATATTTTTCCTGTAAAGAGTGACTTGATTTTGGAAGGCAGGGGTATACCCAGAAACAAAGTGTTTTTGATTTTCATTTACTTTGCCTCCATAATAGCAAAACTGAAATTGGAGAGAGATCCTTGAAATGAAATGGAATGAGAGGTAATCTAGATACCCCGTGACAGAAGCTCAGAATTCTCCATGGCTTACAAAGAATTCTGAAACAATTCTGAAAGCAAGGTCAGAAGGTACACTCCTGGGTTCAACTCTTATATTTTCTTACCCCTTCACAGTGAAGGAATTTGTTCCTGTCTCCGTCCATATTTTTACTAAACTTTGTTCCCTCAGCATCTGCTTTGCAGAATGACCCTCACCTATGACCTCACCTATGACCTTGAATTGGCTAAATCATGAGCTCAGAGTCAGAAAGAATTGGGTTCAATTCATGAGTCTGTCATTTTACTACTTATGTGACCTTGGACATATTTGTATGAAGATGATTGTATCTCGTAACATAGTATATTTTAACCATAAAAGGAGATAATATACGTGAAAATACTGATAACCCAGTGCCTAGCACAAAATGGGTACACCATGATTTTTTTAAATTATACAATATATCATTGATATTTACAATGTAGAAAACAATATAAAATTTGAAATTCCAAAATTTTAATCCTTGAATGCACACACATTGTGTTTATATTATGCTCATTGCCGGTGACACGTAGGGCAATGATGCAAACAGGTGTATTAGGATTTGGAGAAGTTTGTGCTAAAAAATTATTCTTCTAGTGTAGACATTTGCTCTGTTTGGATTACTTGCCAAACCTCTCAGGATAATGGATATCTTAGCTCAGAGGACCTTTCTTGATGTCAGTTGTTAGAGGAAAGAAACATCTGAGAGGTGTTTAAGCATATTAAAAGAGGTGACTTCTTGGAAAGCACTAAGGCCAGTGCCTGAGCATATTGTAGCTTTATTTAGTAGAGAAACATCATGTTGACTGGAAAGAAGATGGGCAGACCTGGGCTCTAACCCAGGTTCAACACTTTCCAGAAAGTGATAGCTGACCTCGATATGGCCAGTCCTGTGCTCCAGACAGTTATGAGCACTTTACAAGGTCCAATTCATTTAATACACTAGGTAGGCGTTCTTGTGTCCCTCAGGGTTGGTCAGGAGAGTAAATCGCACCAATAATTTGAGCAGAGAGAATTTGATGTGAAGAACGGTTAATCTGTTATAAAGTTGTCAACTAGGTAATGGAAAGAATGAGAAGAGAAGTCTAAGGCAGTGGTCCCTCAACCTTGTTGACACCAGGGACTGGTTTCATGGAAGACAGTCTTTCTGTGGGTTAAGGCGAGGGGGATGTTTTCGGGATGATTCAAGGGCATTACATTCATTGTGTATGTTATGTACATATTATTATTACATTGTGATATATAAGGAAATAATTGTACAACTCGCCATAATGCGCAATCAGTGGGAGCCCCGAGCTTCTTTTCCTGTGATTCGATGGTCCCCTCGCGGGGTGATGGGAGACAGTGACACCCGAGGTGCCCAGATCCTTCGCATGCGCAGTGCACAGGAGGGCTCACGCTCCAGTGAGAATCTCCTGCCATCCCTGCTCCGGTGGTAATGTGCGTGATGGAGAGCGGGTGCAAATACACACCCGCTGCTCACCTCCTGCTCTGCAGCCTGGCTCCTGACAGACCACAGAGCAGTACCAGTCCCTGGTCCAGGCCTTGGGGGCCCCTGCTCTAAGGTATAGGAAGCAGCCACCACCCCCAGGGCGGAGGGAACAAAGGAGAGAGTGGGGACTACCAAGACTCCTCACGCACTTAGAGGAAGGTCCATACGGAGCTGAAATGCAGGCCTCTGAGGAGAGGGTGCTGGCAGCAAGGCTCTGGGGCTGATTCTACAAGAACCCTACAAACGGGTTTCAGTGGTTCCACAATAAGGAGAAAAAGGCGAGTTCCTTCTTGCTCCTCCATCTCTGTAGCCTTCGCTAGCGCCCCCTGCCGATAGAGCTAAAGAGAAACCAGCTGACTGAGCAGGGATGTGGTCTGCAGAGTCCCAGCTTCACATCATAAACTGGTTACAGAAAGATGCATTTGGCCGTGAGAGAGTGGCATGCTTCCTAGCTCCGTTTTGTAGATGAGGAAGCTGAAACACAAGTGTGTTACACTGTGTTTCCCCAGTGCTATCGTCTGAATGTTTGCATCCTCCCTCCAAATTGAAATCCTAGCCTCCAAAGGGGATGTTATTAGGACGTGGGGCCTTTGGGAGGTGCTCACGTCCCTGAGGGCGGGGCTCTCATGAGTGGAATTAATGCTTTTTTAAAAGAGACCCTTCTACCATGTAAAGAAACAGTGGGAAGTCTGCAACCCTCACCTGAGCACACTGGTACCCTGATCTCGAGCTTCCAGCCTCCAGAACTGTGAGAAAAAAAATTCTGCTGTCTAGAAGCCACCCAGTCTATGGCACTTTGTTATAGCAGCTTGAATGGACTAAGACACCCATCTAGGAATTTAAACCCAGACAGCCTGGCTCCAAAGGGCATGCTTTTTAACCTCTTGAATAAGTGAGTCAACACTTATTCTAAACATAGGTCAAAACACTTCTCTAAAGCTTACTTACTGGAGCTGATTATACAGAGTGAAGTAAGCCAGAAAGAAAAACACCAATATAGTATACTAACATATATATAGGGAATTTAGAAAGAGGTAATGATAACCCTGTGTGCGAGACAGCAAAAGAGACACAGATGTACAGAATAGATTTTTTGACTCTGTGGGAGAGGGCGGGATGATTTGGGAGAATGGATTTGAAACATGTATAATATCATATAAGAAAAGAATCGCCAGTCTAGGTTTGATGCAGGATACAGGTTGCTTGGGGCTGGTGCACTGGGATAACCTAGAGGGATGGTGTTGGGGGTGGGAGGGGGGTTCAGGAGTGGGAACTTACGCACACCCGTGGCGGATTCATGTTGATGTATGGCAAAACCAATACAGTATTGTAAAGTAAAAAAAAAAAAAAAAAAAAACACAATCAAATACCAAAAAATAAAAATAAAAATAAAAGCAAATCTATAAAGTGAGGATGACAGTTTCTAACATGTAAGGTTAAATAAACTTTGAAAATGATGGGCCTGTCCTATTTCCTGGCACATGGTCGATTCCTAACAATACTAGCTCTTACTATGTGTAGCATTTTTCTTGCTTCGAGTCTAAAGGACTATTCATTTGACCTCAGTGAATTTGTATGTAGTTTTGAAAGTATTGCCTTTGCCTTGGTTGAGCCCATCTCAAATGGGTTGTTTATCTCTCTGGCTCAGCACAGTTGGGTGTTTACATTGGGAAGTGAGCACCAGAGAGAATTTAATGCTGGAGCTTGATCAGTAGAGGCTTTATTGATGATGTCCTTAAAATCAGAGTTTATCAGGGGCTGCATCAGAGCGCTGAGTTGGTCTTTCACTTTGAATTTTAAGCAATGGGGGAAATCACTGAATACATTCATTCATTCTTTAAAGCAACAATTATTTATTGGGTGCTTAATTGCAGCGGACGCTGTGCTAGGCATGGGGGTGTTAGAAACAGATGGATGGACCCTGACCCAAAGATTGTTTCTTCCAGTCCAGTGGGGGTTGTGGTGTAAAAACTCAACAGCTCATTTTCCCTCACTCCTCCAGGTGTGCATGTATGTGTATATGGTTTTTTTTTTTTAAACATGGATTTAAAGCCATTGGCCTTCCCTGGTGGCCCAGATGGTAAAGAATCTGCCTGCAATGTGGAAGACCCAGGTTTAATCCCTGGGTTAGAAAGATCCCCTGGAGAAGGGAATGTCTACCCACTCCAGCATTCCTGCCTGGAGAATCCCATGGAGAGAAGAGCCTGGCAGGCTTCAGTCCATAGGGTCAGACACGACTGAGTGACTAAGTACTTAATGCCGTCACGTGGGGAAAATCTCTATTGGACCTACTGTGGAGTTAACCAGTATCTAAGGGAGATTGTATGGGGGTAGATGTGTGAGGGGAAAGCCTGTCCTGAAGGATGGGGTCACTCAGTAACCAGGGAAGAAGCAACTCTCAGACTAGACTCAGGGAATGAGTGGGCAGGGCTGGGAGGCAGCAGCCCTGGGGAGCTCTGGGATTCCTGGTGCTGGATCACAAGATGTTACGTGCAGGGCTATGAGAGTTTATAGCTCCGACGTGCATACTGCGATACTCTAAGGGCCTCTAGAGTGTTCCATAGAGTGGAAAAGAGGGTCCGGGACCGGCAGGGCCCTGTTGTGTTGTTGAGTCACTCAGTCTTGTCTTGACTCTTTGAGACCCCATGGACTATAGCACACGAGTCTCCTCTCTCCTTCACCATCTCCCGGGGCTTGCTCAAACTCAGGTGCATTGAGTCAGTGATGCCATCCAACCATCGCATCGTCTGTCTCACCTTCTCCTCCTGCCTTCAGTCTTGCCCAGCGTCAGGTTTTTTTTGTAATGAATCAGCTCTTTAAGTTAGGTGGCCAAAGTATTGGAGCTTCAGCTGCAACATCAGTCCTTCCAGTGAATATTCAGGGTTGATTTCCTGTAGGATTGACTGGTTTGATCTGGCAACCCACTGCAGTATTCTTGCCTGGAGAACCTCATGGACAGTGTGAAAAGGCAGGGCTTTAGAGCCCTGGAAGTAGCTGACTGGTGGGATCAGGATCCTCTGCTATACAAATCAGGTTTTTTACTCTTTATTTCCCCTCTATGTTTTATTTTCTTTTTGCTTCAAAGTGCCACATATCTTGGTATCCTTGAAAGAACTAAGGGCAGAACTTTATCTGTGTTCTTTGGCCAGAACTTGAAGGGAAAGCTGGCCTTGGAGACTCGCATGGTAGTTGTGTCATTCAGGATGCTCATGAGAGAACCCCAAGGTTGAAGCCTTGTATTTAAGGTTGCACTATGTCTTGTTGCCCTTTCTAGAAATTCTGGTGAGAACTGAGGTTAGTTTATATTGAGATATATTTTGAAGGACATGGGAATATCCAAACCTCTTGTTGACCCCCTCAGCTCAAAGGAAATTCTTTTAGAGGAAAATAAATATATAGAGGGAATAGCCAGGGAGATGAATATTCTGTCATCCCAATGTAGAACCTCAGTGAGCTATGCTGGAATAAATAGAAGACTCTTTCGTCTCCTTCCCACAAGACTTTCTGCTCCCCCAGTATATTTTCAAGATTATTAACAATATTAATGGTAAAAATAAGATGTAATCAGTGTTCTGGTTGCTTTGCAAACGTTCAGTGGTAGCACTGTTTTCCTTCGATTTTAATCAAAAAGAAAATTGAATTGCCAGAGCCTACTGTTAACAGTGTGTTTTAAATATTCTCAGTCTCCGGCCCAAACATTTCTGTGACATTCAGTGATCTCGAGTTTACTATATCCTTGCTTTTATCAAAGCCATCTCTTCAGATCTTAAAAATAAATTCACAGTAAGTTACATTTGAATTATATGGCTTAAAGTGTAATCTCTCCTAAGGGTATTTGCATTTTAATAGATGACGGAGCTAATGAAATCGAGTCAAAGGGGTGGAATTTCTGGCATTAGCAAACAGGGAACAATTTTTAGTTGCTAGAAAGATCTTATCCTCATTCCTAGAATTATATCGTTTACATATAAGATTGATTCAGAAGGAAACATTAACTGGTTAGATGGCCTAGGTCACGGATGTCTATAGTTGGTAGGGAGTCAGTATTCCAGTTGGGAGCATGGAGGCTGGGTGGGGCTTGTCTGTTCAGCCCATGATTATCTCTTCCTTCCACACCATCCCCTACCAATCCCCTTCTTTTTAAAATTAATACTGAGTGACTTCACTTTCACTTTTCACTTTGATGCATTGGAGAAGGAAATGGCAACCCACTCCAGTGTTCTTGCCTGGAGAATCCCAGGGACGGGAGAGCCTGGTGGGCTGCCATCTATGGGGTCGCACAGAGTCGGACACGACTGAAGTGACTTAGCATAGCATAGCAATTAGTTAATTTGGCTGCACCAGGTCTTAGTTGCAGCACTGGGGATCTTTGATCTTTAGTTCTGGCATGTGGAATCTAGTTCCCTGACCAGGAATTGAACCTAGGCACCTTGCATTGGGAGCACAGACCATTAGGAGCACTTAGCCACTGGACCACCCAGGGAAGTCCTCAGCCTTCTTCTTAATGAGTGTAATTTCCCTCTTTTCTATAGAAACGTAAGCTTTCCTCCAAGCACACAGATTTTCTTAATATTTGTGCCTTTTTTTTTTTTTTTCTATCCCCCTCTCTTTGGCACCAAGTATCTGAGAGCTTCCTAAATGTTGATATGCATGTTGAAAAACACCCCAGGCCCCATTTATACCTGAGCAATCCATGGAGGCTTCCTTAATGACTCAGATGGTAAAGAATCTGCCTGCAGTGCAGGAGACCTGGGTTTGGTCTCTGGGAAGATCTCCTGGAGACGGGAATGGCTGCCCTCTCTAATATTCTTGCCTAGAGAATTCCACAGACAGAGGAGCCTGGCAGGCTACAGTTCATGTGGTTGCAAAGAGTCGGACACGACTGAGTGACTCTCATATACTTACATTGTGGATGTTCCTTCTCTGGGTTTGGACAAATAACTGACACCCATTGTAGTTTCACATAGAATAGTTTCATGGCCCCCAAAGCCCTCTCTGCTTTACCTGTTCATGTCTCCACTCCCAACCTCTGGGAGCCACTGATCTTTTTCGTCTCCATTGTTTTACCTTTTCCAGAATAAAATATAGTTGGAATAATAGAACCTTTCCGCATTGGCTTCTTTCACTTAGTGGTTTAACGTTCTTCTGTCTTTTCATGGTGTGATAGCTCATTTCCTTTTAGCACTGAACCATATTTAATTGTCTGGATGAACCGCAGTTTGTTTATCCATTCACCTACTGAATGGATAAAACTTGAGTGCTTCCAAGTTCTGGCAATTGTGAATAAAGCTGCTATAAACATCCATGTGCACATTTCTGGGTGGACAGAAGTTTTCATCTCCTTTGGAAAAATACCAAGGAGTACAATTGCCGCGTCAATTTTTCTTTATAATTTTCTTCTCACAAATGACTGTGAGCCTTTGCTCGATTGTCCTCCAGTGTCTGCTCCAGCTCGTGTCTTTTCCCAGGTGTGTTTCCTCTTCTTGGCTGGGTCTTTCCTGTACTGAGGCTTTGCCATCCCCAGGAATGATCTGTGCCCCACTTGGAGGAATGTAAGGAAAGAGAGAAACCATATCCAGCAATAGTACAGGGACGTTTTTAGTTGTAGCAGCTAGATTTGGGCAAGTTAGGAAGAAAAGGCCATAAGCTGAGTCTATAGCACCCAAGAGTTAAATTCTGTCTGCCCATGCAATCCTTATTGGTGTCGGAAAGAGTCATTTAGGCCTTTTACGTCGCTGTGAGCATCTGAACGCTGAATCTAGCTTAAGGGAAATTAAAAGTCACTGCTTTCTGCTAGTGACAATTCCCCCTGAAGGTCCCGACAGGAGATGGAAGGGCAATCAGGCTCCCTGAAGTGGAGTCCATATTATCCTTCATCCATGTTAAGTTTCTGTGGTCGTGCGAGATGCCCGGTGGCTTTCTGAAAGACGCAGCCAGAATAGAAAATGACAAGACCAGCAAGATGAATTTAAAAGAGATGGAGGTCATCCTCACAGACTCATAACAATAGAGATTTTAGGTGAGCCCACTATTTTTTTTCCCTCAGAAAAACCACACCAAATTAGCATTTTTATATTTCAGTTGTTTAAAAATACTATTTTATTTTTCTGGAAAGAGGGAAGTTTTTGAGACAAATATTGCTCAAAGGACCAAAGGCTATGTATCATATGCACTGACACTAAGTTTTACAGTCATCTCGTTTCTGAATTTTAGTCCTAAAAGACACAGAAGGACACACTGGGCATTTCAGCAATGTAGGTCAAATTCTGTTGCCATGCGCTCCAGGGGACTGGCTGTCCAGTGCCTTTTCTCCTCTTGGACTTGTATTATATTGAATAGTATTTGGCAAATATGAGCTTTGGGCTGAGGCTTTGGGAGAATATCGTGGATTTTTAATGTGATGGTGTTTGTGAAGTGGGTACTAGAGTCATTTCACTTTTCACTTAATCCTTTTCTTTCTCCTCCCCATGGTGGACAGTAGCCTGTCTTATCCAACTGTGGTCCTCCGTGTCTCATGCCCCTACAGCCCAGGTCAAGGGTCCCCTTCAGTCTTATCTTCTTTCCTCTAACTCTCCAGTATCCTGAGACATTCCCAAGATAGAATGAATGCTCAGACCTGCTTTGGTTACAGCCTAGCATCTCAAACTCAAAAGAGTCAGCTTCAATGAGGGTGTAGGCCAGTGGTTTTAAGAATCCTTTTCATCAAAGAGCAAATGTATTCTTATAAATCCTGTGGGAGGTGAGGCCTGAGCAGGATTGCTCAAAGCCCATCAGCCGTATATTTCTGGAGCAAAGGAAAAATAATAATGCCTCCGAGCATAGCTCGCCTTGTTAAATATTAAATATGGTCACGGCCCGACTGCCCCGTGTTTCTGAGTTCTGGTAGGTCTCTTCAAGCTGGTCCTCTAATGGGCTTTTCTGGCCTGTGAGATACGCCCAGTGTTTGGGAATGGCAGTCATTCTACAAGGAGAACCAGTGAACTTAAATCTAATAAGAGATAGAGTTCCATGGGGTATACAAGAGGTCTTTGCTGGTTATCCATTTTAAATGTAGCAGTGTGTATATGACCTTCCCAGAGACCCTAACTATCTCTTCCCCCTGGCAACCATGGGTTCCTTTTCTAAGTCTGTGAGTCTCTTTCTGTTTTGTAAATAAGTTCATTTGTATCATTTCTTTTTAGATTACATTTGTGCCAGCCTGGATGGGAGGGGGGTTTTGGGGGAACATGGATACATGTATAGGTATGACTGAGTCCCTTCACTGTTCACCTGAAACTGTTACAACATTGTTAATTGGCTATACCCCAATACAAAATGTTTGAGTATTACAAAAAATAAAAATTAGATAAATAAAAGAGATAGAGACTAGGGAAGGTTTTTCTGGATCAGGACACGAAGGATCACTAAAGCAATCAGAATGCAATGCAGTTGCTTCTTTTCACTGAAGGAAATATTAGGTCTGAAAAATTCGTGACACTTCAACTCAGAAAAGTTGGTTAAATACCCTTGTGTCAGGTTGTTCTGAAGTCAAAACTTTGATCTCTGTGTCCACCGCTTCCTCTCTCAGTGGCCTTTTCATTTAGCCTCACTGAAACGAAGAAGGTGTTTTAATTTGCATAAAATAAAATCTTCCATGCTTCAGAAAATCTCTAGATAGGATTTCAGAAGGAAAGAATGAAAATGTATCTTTTTTCTCCCTTTTCTTTTTTTTTTTTAAATTGGAATATGGTTGATTGACAATGTTGTCTTAGTTTCAGGTGTACAGAAAGTGAATCAATTGTATATATTCATGTATATCCACTCTTTTTTAGAGTCTTTTCCCATGTAGGCCATTGCAGAGTATTGAGTAGAGTTCCCTGTGCTATATAGTAGGTCCTTATTAGTGATTTATTTTATGTATAGTGTGTGTGTGTGTATCACTCTCAGTCTTCCAATCTGTCCCTCCCTGGTAACTCTGAGTTTGTTTTCTACCTCTGTGGCTCTCCTTCTGTCTTCTAAATAAGTCATCTCCCTTTTCTCATACCCAAGATGATTCTCTCTGCAGAGATTGGGAATTCGCGACTCAGTCATGTTTTGTTTTCTCCATTTGAGTGATTTTTATCAAATACTGTGCCAGTATTATAAAATGTGAGTATTTTCATATCAATATCTAGATTTGTGCTTGTCCTGAAAAATTGAAACATCTAGCCCCTTAGTGTCGATACCCAAATGACAATGATCTACCATAGCTAAGGGACTGCTGCCCCTTTGAACAAGGCAAGGCATCTTCAGTTCAGCATGTGCCTCACCCCACCCCACCTCCGTCTTCCTAACACCCTCCAACTGATGCCTCTCACAGCTTTCCTGGCCTCGAGAGGCATTTGAGGTTTTGACCTCTATTCTAGGAGATATTATGCTACTTCTTTCTTGAGGAGTTCTCAGTCCTTCTGTAGATATTTTAGCTGAGATCAATCCTCGACTGTATTGCAAACACATTCTGTTTAGCAAATTCAATATTAGGGTTCAAGTTTTCTTAGCAACACGTTAGGCTTCAGTGAAGAGTTACTTAAAACACTCTTTGGTTTAGACTTATTTTCTTCTAACTTATTAATGATATTTAAGACTTTTTTGGTTAAAGATAATTCTGTTTCATAACTCTTCCATTTCCTATCAGACACTTAAATTAATATGTTAGGAGTTACTTACCCAATGCCAGGTATGGTGCTCATCACTTTCATGCTTAAAAAAAAATTTAATATACAGAACAGCTTCATAAGATAAGTTCTCTTATTTCCTATCTGTCTCCACATTTTATAGCCAAGAAGACTGAGGCTTAAAGATATTGAATAACTTGCTTAGGTTAGGGCTACTTGATGTACAAAACAGCAGTTCTGCATTCTATTTAAGCTTAAAATAATTTTCCTTGAAAATGAAACAAAGGACAGAATTCGAAAACATGAATATGCTAGTTTCCTATGTAATGACGTTACTCCAAGTCCAGACATTATTCCAGACACAAATTTGGCAAACGGAAATATTCTTAGACCTCAATAACTCGATCACAAAATAGCCAAGATCGGGGTAAAACAATAAAGAGAAACAGGATGGTCCAGAAAAGGAGGGAGCAGCAAGGGAAACCTGAACATTAAAATGCAGATGATGGGCTTCTGGAAGGTTGCTGCCTGAACCAGTGGATCCAGAAACACAGCATCACTGTCATGATCTGGTCCAGATCCAGAATGAAGTGAGTGAGGCACAATATTTAAGAGGGCAAGAGAGAAACTTAGTAATTATAACAAACACTAGCATTTTAAAATGGTGATGCACTATTTTAGAAATCAAAATGAGTGCACAGAAAGCCATGATGGATAAAATGGTCTTGTTGGCCAATAGGCTGACATTTGGCCAGCCTGTGGGAGTTACTTACCCAATGCCAGGTATGGTACTAAGTACTCTTCATACTTTTAAAATAATTAATATGTTAGGAGTTATTTACCCAATGCCAGGTATGGTGCGCATCACTTTGATGCTTAAAAAAATTTAATACACAGAACAGCTTCATGAGATAAGTTCTCTTATTTTCTATCTGTCTCCACATTTTATAGCCAAGAAGACTGAGGCTTAAAGATATTGGATAACTTGCTTAAGTTAGGGCTCCTAACTGACAGGGCCGGGATGCAGGCCGCATGCGTGTCACAGCTGCTCGTGTTCATGGTACCGTGCACCTCTGTGGAGATGGCAGCCCCCGGGCCATCAAGTTCTGTGACGCCAATATGCTTCCACTATCCTGGCATTCCTCCTGGGTCAGGGATAGGTTCATGACCTCAGAGCAGTCATGTGTATACATAGAGAGAGAATCTGGAAACACACACACACAGAATCCTAAAGACCAGGAGGATAAGACAATGAATAGATACCTGCTATTGGTAGAGGCAAGGACACAGAGGAAGAGGCAGCTGCTCCATAAGGGTCAAGCCCAGAATGGAGAGCAAGGGAACCCACATAACTCACCCTAGCACCATAGTGGAATGATGCTCTAATCTCTGGGTTTTCTGGCTTCTTTGTTGTGTGTTCCTCCCCGTCCTTCTCTACACATCCTCACCTTAATAGACAGCTTGAAGAAGTCACCACAACCCAAAACAGCCCAATGGGCCCTCATTCCCAATTACACAGTCTTCACCTCCAGTCTACATTGTCTGGTCTTCCTTCCTTCCACATCGAAAAGGATGGAATGTTAACAACCTTTTACTCATTAGTAATTACTTATTGGGCTTCCCTGGTGGCTCAGCAGTAAAGAATCTGCCTGCCAAGCCAGAGACTTGGGTTTGATCCCTGGGTCGGAAAGATCCCCTGAAGAGGGAAATGGCAACCTACTCCAGTATTCTTGCCTGGGAAATCCCATGGACAGAGGAGTCTGGTGGTCTCCAGTCCACGGGGTCACAAAGAGTTGGACATAGTAACTAATCATCACCACCACCACCATCAACAATCATTTGTTATGCTTTTATGTACGTGGAGAAAATTTGCAACTATGCCTCAGATGCTTTAGGATGTCTGTTTTTAGAGTAGGTGAGTGGTTTACTTTACACATTTGCATCATTTGAACTTTTTGCAGTGGTTAATCAGTGAAGTCAAATTTATTTCACTTTCATGTATACATTTTAAATTAAAAAATCCTTAAAAACAGTTTCCTTTATAGTAGTTTAAACCTTCTCTAGGCCAGCTACTTGTTTTTCTATATAATTTCCATGTGTTTTCATGTGTTTCATGAATTTCTAATTCATTCACATATTGATTTATTCCATACTTGCTTATTGAGTCTTACTCTGAACCAGGTCNAAGTCAAATTTATTTCACTTTCATGTATACATTTTAAATTAAAAAATCCTTAAAAACAGTTTCCTTTATAGTAGTTTAAACCTTCTCTAGGCCAGCTACTTGTTTTTCTATATAATTTCCATGTGTTTTCATGTGTTTCATGAATTTCTAATTCATTCACATATTGATTTATTCCATACTTGCTTATTGAGTCTTACTCTGAACCAGGTCTTTTCTAGGCACTGAGATAAGGCAGTGAATAAGAAAGACCATGGAGCTCACATTCTAGTGGAGAATATCGTCAGTAATACNTGAGACAAGAGTACTGGAGTGGGTTGCCATTTCCTTCTCCAGGGGATCTTCCTGACACATGGATTGAACCTGAGAGTCAGATGGCTGGATAAAGTTGGGAGAAGGATGGTAAAGTGCTTCCTGAGAGATATGAACTAAGTTATTGGTGGTCAGAGAGGGCAGTTGATGATCATTGGTTTTGAACACTTACTGTGTGGCAAGTACATGCCTGGAAATGCCTTTTACAGACATTATGCCATTTAATGCTCATAATAACCCTATGCTGAAAATGCCATTACCTCTGTTTCACAGGTTAGGAAGCAGAGAATGAAGCGACTTGCCCACATTTACGCACATCTAGGATTCAATCCCTGGCAATCTGACCCTGAAGCCTCTGCTGCTAACCTACTTCATTCTAATGAAGAGCCCATGGACATAGTATTAGGAGGAGTCAGCAGTGCTAGCCGAAGTTCGGGGGAGGCAGCCAGTCCCAGCGATGTTCAAGGAAACTGTGCCCCAGGGGTCTTGTGGGTCCCACTGAGAAGATGGGGTGAGGAAAGGAACTGTGTAAACATTTGTTTCTGCTTGAGTGCATTCCTCCCAGCACCCCCCACCAATTAGGAGAGCTGTCTTGAAGAATGAAAAATGCTGCCTCGGCTTCTGTAAAGAAGACCCCAGGACATGCATTAATGAGAGGAGGGGGAGTCACAGCTGACAGAAAAATAAAGGTCTCAGCAGGAGCCCTGGGCTCCCCGCGAGCCCCGGAGCTTCTTGACTGAGCAGCAGGAGACCCCTGCCTGTTGGGCTTCCCCAGCCGGCTGGCTCCCTGCTGCACCTTGGAAGAGCACTCCCAATCCCTTGATTCACCTTATATGGGACAATTAATGAGCAGTGCAGGAACAGCAGACACCTCTCCGTATTGTTCAGAGCTTGGGCTTGTGACCAGACAGTTCGCCATTGCTCTTCCGCTTCCATCAGAGAAGTGCCTTCTCAGCAGTTTGTAGAATTAGGTTGTAAAAGCAAAGGGCACAGTGTTCATTGCATCACATCGTTCATTTCTTTAGTCGTTTGCATTGGGACGAAGCATGGATTTAGAAGGGAGGGCTGCCTTACTCTGAGATGGAGTCTCTCCATAGTCAATATTAGGTTGCTTATTAGAATTACTTTGAAAAGAGGGACTGGATTCAAGACAAAAGGAAATCCCTTAAGGCAGAGTTTTTGAAAGGCTTTCTTCTCTGTAACCTATTTTGATTCAAGAGGGAGGTTTTATTCCCTTTCAAAAGATAGCTTAGAGATGTTTATGTAAGAACTGTACCCAAGGTCATGTGGGGTTGAAATAGAAGTGGAACTAAGGTTGACTTGCTCGTAATCCTGGGCTCTTTCCTCAGTGAGTTACCTGTTGCTCAAAGTTTGCTAAAGGCAATAACTCCTCAAGGCTTAAAAGGCATCTTGGAGATGTCTTTTTATGAGGCTCCAGAAGATCATCCAGGAAGAGTCAATCACTAAGCATTTCTTTTTAGATTATGTAAGTGCTCAATACACTGCTAGGTACATAGAGACAATAAATTAGCTTAGGTTTTATGTCTCTAATAAGTTTTCAATCTCATTGGAAGATAAGTAGTGTATACAAAATATTTAAAGAACAATTAAGTATTCTAGAACAAAAAAAAATTACAGCTTGTTTGGAAACAGAAAAGAAAAATGGAGCTGGAGGAATCAACCTTCCTTACTTCAAACTATACTACAAAGCTACAGTAATCAAAATAGTACATGCTGTGCTGTGCTTAGTTGCTCAGTCGTGTCCTACTCTTTGCAACCTTGTGAACTGTAGCCAGCCAGGCTGCTCTGTCCATGGGGATTCTCCAGGCAAGAACACTGGAGTGGGTGGTCATGCTCTCCTCCAGGGGATCTTCCTGACCTGGGGATTGGACCCAGGTCTCCCACATTGCAGGTGGATTCTTTACTGTCTGAGCCACCAGGGAAGCCCAAGAATACTCTCCATCCATAGCCTATCTCTTCTCCAGGGGATCTACCTGACCCAGGAATCAAACCAGGGTCTCCGGTATTAGGCAGTTTCTTTATCAGCTGAGCTACCAGGGAAGCCTCCAAGATAGTATGGCAGTAGCACGGAAACAGAGAGAGATCAGGGAGACGTGATGGGCAGCCCAGAACTAAGCCCATGTACCTGTAGGTACCTTATCTTTGACAAAAAGTCAGGAATACACAATGGAGAAAAGATAATCCCTTCAATAAGTGGAACTGGGAAAATTGGGCAGCTGCATGTAAAAGAATGAAATTAGAGCACTTCCTAGTATCATACACAAAAAATAGGCTCAAAATGAATTAAAGACCTAAATGTTAAGGCCAGAAATTGTAAAACTTTTGGAGGGAAACAGACAAATCACTCTTTGACATAAATTGTAACACGATCCTTTCTGACCACCTCCTAGAGTAATGAAAATAAAAACAAAGCTTGACCAAGGAAACCATAAACAAGACAAAAAGCCAACCCTCAGATGGGAAAGAATATTTGGATATGAAACAGTAGACAAAGGGTTAATCTCCAAAATGCACAAGCAGCTCATGCAGCTCAGTATAAAAACAACCCAATCAAACAATGAGCAGAAGACCTAAATAGATATTTCTCCAAAGAAGATATACAGATGGCCAACAAACAGATAAAAAGATGCTCAACGTCACTAATTATTCAGTTCAGTTCAGTCGCTCAGTC
>SJYA01001052.1:859274-933293 GCA_006410615.1 Neotragus moschatus | reverse complement strand
GTCTTTTCCAATGAGTCAACTCTTCACATGAGGTGGCCAAAGTACTGGAGTTTCAGCTTCAACATCAGTCCCTCCAATGAACACCCAGGACTGATATCCTTTAGGATGAACTGGTTGGACTTCCTTGTAGTCCAAGGGACTCTCAAGAGTCTTCTCCAACACCACAGTTTAAAGGTATCAATTCTTCGGCACTCAGCTTTCTTCACAGTCCAACTCTCACATCCATACATGGCCATTGGAAAAACCGTAGCCTTGACTAGACAGACCTTTGTTGGCAAAGTAATGTCTCTGCTTTTTAATATTATTTAGAGAAATGCAAATCAAAACCACAATGAGATATCACCTCACACTGGTCAGAATGGCCATCATCAGAAAATCTACAAACAGTAAATGCTGGAGAGGATGTGGAGAAAAGGGAACCTTCTTGCACTGTTGGTAGGAATGTAAATTGATACAGTCACTATGGCGAATAGTATGGAACTTCCTTAAAAAGCTGAAAATAGAACTACCATGTGACCTGGGAATCCTGCTACTGAGTATATACCCTGAGAAAACCGTAATTCAAAAGTCACATGTACCCCAGTGTTCATTCCAGCACTATTTACAATAACCAGGACATGGAAGCAACCTAACTGTCCATTGGCAGATGAATGGATAAAGAGGCTGTGGTATATATATGTATATATATACACACAATGGAATATTTCCCAGCCATAAAAAAGGAATGAAATGCGGTCATTTGTAGTGATGTGGATGAACTTAGAGTCTGTCATACCAGGTGAAGTAAATCAGAAAGAGAAAAACAAATACTGTATATGAACGCGTATATATGAAATCGAGAAAAATGGTACTGATGAACCTATTTGCAGGACAGGAATAGAGACACAGAGAGAGGGAGCAGACTTGTGAACATGGGGGCCAGGGGAGGGTGGGATGAATTGAGAGAGTAGCGCTGACATATATACCCTGCCTTGTATAAAATAGCTAGTGGGAAGCTGCTTTACAGCGCAGGGAGCTCAGCTCAGTGCTCTATGATGACCTAGAAGGGTGGCATGTGGCGGGTGGGTGGGAGAGAGGCTCAAGAGGGAGGGAATACGTGTATCAACATATGGCTGATTCACTTTGTTGTACAGCAGAAACCAATACAACATCGTAAAGCAATTATAGTCCAATAAAAAATAAAGAGCAATTAAGTTCTTAATTACAGCTGAATAATAAATGTAGAGTTGCTCAGAAAAGGGATCGAGAGCATGTGCTGGAATACTTGGGGCATGGGGAGTGGATGCAGAGGGAAGGGTGGGGGTGGACAGGGATGAGACACATAGGAAGGCAAGAAAGGGTTCTTTTCTACCAGTGCAAACAGAATTAGAACAGGAAAGGAAGGTTCTGGGCCAGCCCAGGAGTTTGGGGTCATGATGTAATGCTGCTCTTGGTTTTCTTCTCTCACCAGAATGCATACAGTGGGACTGAGAAGGAAAAGGCCACCTTTTCTTGCGTCTTTACTTATTGTATTTCTTAATCTATCCATTGTACTAACTAGTTTTTGAAGGCAGAAGACAAAAGTTCCCAATACCTCAAAAATATTTTTAGGAGAGTTACTAGTAATCACTGAACATATTGTCTGACTTTAGATTCTAACAACCCCCACTCCCTAGGTGATTTCAGGGATTTTTTTTTCTCCCAAATCAGGTCCCTGTGTTTATCAGAATATCCACATGGAAAGAATTTATATATGTATACATTTAGAAAACATAAGTAAAAATAGTATTGCCATGTAAATATCAGTGCCTCTCCAGAGGAGAAACTAAATAAATGAGACCAGGCAGAGCCCATCTTTCCCCCTAGTATTTCCGTGGTGTGAATAATCTCTCTTCCTCACCATACATGAGCTCCTAGAAGGACGAGACCATGTCATGTACATCTCTGCGTCCTGGTATCTAGTATATAACTAGTGGAAAAGGCTACTCAAGTGGCCTCTACCATTCGTTTAGTCGAATGAATAACTGTATACATATGTAAGTGCAAGACTAGCTTTCATCTTGATGTTAACTAGGGTAGTGCTAGCTGCCATGACAGGCCCCTCAATTTCAGTTTTGCACAACAGAACTTTAGTTATCACTCATGAAAGTCTAATGTTGACAGGTGGCTTTCCTCTACTTGGTGATTCAGGGACCTGGCCTCTCTCCATCTCATGGTTCTGCTTTCCCCTGGGGCTTCAAAGCCCATGGTGTATGGTAGGCAGACAGGAAAGAGAGCATGAAGAGGGTACAAAGGACACACACACCACATCTGCTCACCTGACCCTATCTGGGGACAAGGTGGACAGGAATATGTGGTCCCTGGCTGGGTGGCTTCCTCAATACCACGGAGGAGAGGTCTGGATTTTGGTGCACAGCTGGCCATATCCGGCCCTCAGCACTTCCTAGCTGTGTGATCTTAGGGAAGTTCATGCCCTGTCCAGGTCTCAGTTCCTTCCTTGGATCTATCTACCTATATTTAAATGTTTGTTCATTTATTTGTCTCTGTTGGGTCTTAGTTGTGGCACGTGAGCTCTTTGTTGTGGTGTGAGGGCTTCTCTAGTTGCTTCTCTCTAGTTGTGGCTTGCAGGTTCATTTGTTGTGGTGCCAGGTTTAGTTGCTTCCCAGCATGTAGGATCCCAGTTCCCTGGCCAGGGACTGAACCCACATCTCTTGCATTGGAAGGTGAATTCTTAATCACTGTACCACCAGGGAGGTCACAGCACACAGGATCTTTAGTTGCAGCATGCAAACTCTTAGTTGCGGCATGCGGAATCTTGTTCCCGGACCAAGGATTAAACCCAGATCCCCTGTATTGGATGCTCAGAGTCTTAGCCAGAGAAGTCCCTAAGTAGAGACTTTGAAATTAAGAAACGCTACTGGGGCCATGAAACATACTAAGGCTAGAATAACACATGGTACCTGTTTGGTGGTGTAAACTTTAGACAAAAAGGAGACTTGTCTCTTGAAAATTTACTGCAGATCTGCTAAGAGTGGGTATATATTGTCGGCGTGAAAGGATAATAGGCTTGTAGGTATCACCCCATCCTGGTGGCGGTACATGGAACAGAATTATTACAAGGCTCATCCCATAGGCCAAAAGGAACAAGAGGCAGGACTCTAGGGAAAGGAAAACAAAGGCATGTAGGACTCAGGGTGCTGTGGGAAGAGAAGAGAAAAGGGAAGGATAAAGAGGAAGGGAGGGGTCAGTGGCTGGGTACCTGGATCTCCCTTCAGGACTGAGTTACTCTCCTTCCCCAGCTGCTTTTGAACTGTGGTGTGGGAGAAGACTCTTGAGCATCCCTTGGACTGCAAGGAGATCCAACCAGTCCATCCTTAAGAAAATCAACCCTGAATATTCATTGGAAGGATTGATGCTGAAGCTGAAGCTCCAATTCTTTGGCCATCTGATGTGAAGAGCTGACTCATCGGAAAAGACCCTGATGCTGGGAAAGATTGAGGGCAGAAGAAGGGGGCAACAGAAGATGAGATGGTTGGATGCCATCATCGATTCAATGGACATGAGTTTGAGCCAACTCCGGGAGACAGTGGAGGATAGGAAGCCTCATGGACTGCAATCCATTGGGTTGCAAAGAGTAGGACACGACCGAGCGACTGAACAACAATCCAGCTGCAGGAGCATGTTGGCTGCTAAGGGCTTGTGACTGAGTCCTCCCTCTCCCAGGAACTGACCTTGGTTGAAGGGAGCTGCATCTCCCAAGATTACAAACCTCCCTTGTCACTGTTGCGGCCCACTGTGGACATCTCTGGGGCCATCCCAGCTCTGCAGTTCCCAGTGGGGCTTGCTGAAGCCTTGGCGGAAACAGTTCAGCTCCTCTCCAGTTCTGCCTCCCACATGCCTTCAGGGCTATGGTTCCCAGCACGCTTCCCAGGAAAGTTCCTGCAGAGGACTCTGCAGCTCAGAGCCTGTGTCTGGACCTGTGAGAGTAGAGAAGGAAAAAAAAGAGAAGAGAAAGGGAAGAAGGGAAGGCTAAAGGAAGGGAAGAGGACCCCTAGGAGAGGGCATCTGTCCTTATGGGTTGTCACATGCCGTAGTCCCCCGAAAGAAAGTGGCAATGTTAGTCGCTCAGTCATGTCCCCTCTTTGCAACTCTATGGACTGTAGCCCACCAGACTTCTCTGTCCATGGGATTTTCCAGGCAAGAATACTGGGGTGGGTTGCCATGCCCTTCTCCAGGGGATCTTCCCGATCTAGGAATCAAACCCAGGTTATCCAGCATTGTAGGCAGATTCTTTACTGTGTGAGACACCAGGGAAGTCCCTGGAGATATCACAATAAAAGGAATCCTATTTACCTCCAGGAAAACTCAGTGTTGTTAGACAATATGTTTCCGGCTTGAAGTAAGGGGCTCTTTGTGCACCTCTCATGCTTGCCCAGCTAACAGGCAGTTTGTTTAATAATGGATTGTTGTGCTTACCTTCTGCTGTCAATGGTATGGCTGGTAGTGTTACATGGTGTTTCTGTATAAAGAATCAGCATTTTATAAAATCTGTTTTCTCCCTCCTTCCTACTCCCCACGAAACGTAGACTAACTCATCCATCTCTGCTTTGAACTAACGCAAATGTGCCTTCCGAATTCATGTGGGGGAAAAAAAGTGGAAAGGTCTGTTGCCAGTGTCTGTCTTGGGTCTTTTCACTGAGAGGGCTTATGCTGCCTCTCTCTCCTACCAGGAGTGAATGTAAGTGGGTTTCATGACCTTTTGTGCCAAGCACCCAGTGGGCCTGCAGAAAGTGCGTTTTAAAGTGAATTGCACTGAGTCTGTAATCAGTGGGATCTCACTGGAAACCTGACCTTCCAAGGTTGTTCACCTTCACGCATTCTCATCTTTATCTAGTTGATGCCTTTGGGAGACTGCTTTCACAATAAGAGCTCCCAATTTGAGGATACTGGCAAGATTCTAAATTGCCCTGTATTTCAGGTGGTTTTGTTTCCTTGTGGGTGGGTTTGCCACGATGAGTTTCAATTTCCCTGATAGAAGTGTTTTCTGGGCTCCCGTGGTGATTAATTCAGGGGAAGCCTTTATCAGTTGCGATCTAAATGTGTATTTGTTTTACCCTCAGCCAACAAGACAATTACAAATGTTGTCTTGCCTGCCACGACAGGCTTGGAAATGCAGTTGTCACAGTGAAAGCTGCAAAGCATATGAGTTCCAGGCTCTGTGCTGACGCTTGACTAGCTGAATACATGCAGGAGCCAGAAAGTGGAAAATATTTCACAGGAGATGATGAATGCTCCTCTGATGCCACAGAATTTGCAGTGAGCTTTGCCTGGACTTTAATTTGACCCAGAATTGTTCCTAGAAGTGTGCAGGGTGACATTACAGCCTAACCTCCCTACATTACTATGTGCCTGTGTGTACGTACTCCAAGAATATTAATTGCGGGTAAGTGTCCTGCTTTCATTTTGTAATTTTAAAATTTATTTGGTTTTGGTTGCACTAGGTCTTTGTTGCTGCTCACGGGCTAGTTATAATGAGCAGAGGCTACTCTCGAGTTGGACGCCCCGGCTAATCATTGCGGTGGCTTCTCTCGTTGTGGAGCATCTAGGGTGTGTGGGCTCAGTAGTTGCGGCTCTCAGGCTTAGTTGCCCCTAGGCATGTGGGATCTTCCCAGACCAGAGGTCAACCCACTGTCCCCTGCATTGGCAGGTAGATTCTTAACCAATGGACCACCAGGGAAGTCCGTGTCCTGCCTTCTTCTTCCACCTCAGGGTTCTCATGGACTCCCAAAGCTCTAATGGGCCCCAGCATTTGGGACAGACACTGATTGGACCTGGGCAGGTGGCTTATTCTATATTCAAGACCTGGGGTAGGGCTGGTGCTCACAGAGAAAGCTCAAGGATGGAGTATCCCATTGCTATCCTGCAGAAGGTGTAGCCTGTGCGTGTGCCTGCCTCCTAAGTGGCTTCAGTTGTGTCTGACTCTGTGCGACCTTATGGATTATAGCCCTCCAGGCTCCTGTCCTTGGGGATTCTCCAAGCAGGAATGCTGGAGTGGGTTGCCATGCCCTTCTCCAGGGGATCTTCCTGCAGAGCCGACTGAACCGTAATCCACGTCTCTCATACTTAGGTGCCCCAAACCCACTAGTCCTCTTCTGTCACGTGCTTAACATTCATAGTCAATACTTTTCATCCCATAGTTCTAAAGACAGAGATGATAATGAAAATATACTGATAACTGTGCTATCTTTGTCACTAAAACTGAAAAAAAAATGACTTAGGTGATGCCCTTCCTAGTGACAAGTCTTGAGTATTTAATGCTGTCTTGAGATGGCTCCTTAGGGAGCTGTTTTATGTCATTTCCTTGTAACTGTCACTTTAATGTGCTGAAGGGAAGTTTTATTGTCATTTGCATATTCTGAAAGTTTACTGAATTTTAAGAGATGCATGCCTGAGCAATAACTTGTCTCGATATGTTTAGGAATTTAGATTTTTTTTTTTCCTGGTTGGAGCTGCCAAGCTCAGCTGCTACTTGAGTCATTTATTTCCTATAGTTTTATGTGGATTTAGACCAAGTGCTTGGGATTTAAAGAGGTATGAGCCATGATTGCCATGCACAGTGGAGTCATGGGGCCGTACATGTGAGTAAGTACTGGGAGTCCAGAATGCTCCACCGAGCTTCTGGTAGAAGAAGCACTTCTTCTACCAAGTGCTTTGAGAGCAGAGAGGAAGGGCGAAGAGCTGACCTTGGTATCTTCCCATGGTAGGAATGGCACTTGAACTGGGTTTTAAAGAATTAGAAGTTGACAGGATGGGGAAAGGTAACAAAGACCACCCCAGACAAGGGGCAAAGCATGAAGAAACAGATGCAGCATAGTGGGGTATACTTGTGGATCTGACGAGCATTCGATGGGTAAGAAGGTGCCTAGAGCTTGGCAGCATTGTAAGAGAGTCTAGGGGATTTGAAACTCAGACAGGTGGAGCCTGGGAAGGCTTTTAGGTAGGAGACTGAGTGTACATGTGGGCAGTGATCCTATGCTGCCTGGAGGGTGAGTGAGATGAGAATTGAGATGTGGCTGTAAACAGGTCAGCTGAGGGCCCTGGTTGATCTCTGAGGGAGCAGTTGCAGTGGGGTGGTGTTACGGAATCAGGCTCAAAGGAGCGACAGAGTTGAAAGCTCAGAATATTAGCAATAAAGAGATCAGGAGAGTGTGGCATGATAGAGGGAGGATGAGGATCGTTAATGGAAGGTGAGAAGGTGAAGATTTGTGTAAGAACCACCACCTGGATGAGCTATTTGTTATGTGTATATTCTCCTGGAATTCTTTGATATAGTTGATTCCCCCTAAAGTCCCCCAGGTAGAGATGAGCTTTGCTTGAACTTTCTTCTTGGCTTCCAAAACACTAGAGAAAGCTTAGCTTCTTACACATTTGCCTTCCCCTTCTAGGCCACAAACAGCTTGAGGGCAGGGAGTGTGTCTTGTTAGTATTTGTGTCCCCCATCTCTGGCACTTAGTAGGTGCTCAGTTGGTATTTGTTGAAGAGGGATTGAACGATGATATAAATGCGATGGGCTGAAGGGCAGGAAACTGTAGAAATGGAGAGGTCGAAGATAACAGAGAGAAGGAGAGATACTAAGAGGAAATCTCAGAGGGTACCAAAGGATAAATCCTCCAGAAGAGGGGTCAGCGAACTTCTCTCTAAATGCCTGAATAGTAACTATTTTAGACTTTAGGGGCCAGATGGTCTCTGTTTCTCATCTCTGCCGTCACAGTATGAGAGCAGCCATCCACAATAGGTCAAAGAAAGGCATGGCTGTGTTCCAGAAACACAGCTTATAAAAACAGGCCCTGATCTGTGCTCTAGAACAGCGATCCCCAACCTTTCAGGCACCAGGGACGACTTCTGCGGAAGACACTTTTTCCCTGGAGCAGGCATGGATGGTCTGGACGACTCAAGTGCATTTCTTTTATTGTTCACTTTATTTCTATTATGATTACATTGTGATATATGGTGAAATAATTATACAACTCACCATACTGCAGAGTCAGTGGGAACCCTGAGCTTGTTTTTCCTGCAACTAGATGGTCCCATCTGGGCGTGATGGGAGCTGTTGACATCTGAAGTGTGTTGCTCAATTGTCACTTGTTGCTCACCGATGGGGTTTTGATATGAGTCTGCAAGTGATTGATTTATTATGGTCTCTGTGCAGTCAAACCTCCCTGCTAATGATAATCTGTATTGCAGCCACTCCCCAGCGCCAGCATCACCGCCCCAGCTCCACCTCAGATCATCAGGCCTTAGGTTTTCATAAGGAGCACGCAACCTAGATCCCTCGCATGGGCAGTTCACAGTAGGGTTTGAGCTCCTATGAGAATCTAATGCCACTGTTAAGCTGACAGGAGGCAGAGCCCAGGAGGTAACACAAGTGATGCAGAGTGGCTGTAAATACAGAAGAAGCCTTTCTGCTTTCACTGGGTGACTGTACATAGAGAGCAATAAAGCTGAAGGGTGACAGGCATGCTAGGCCATTGCTGGGCTCACTCACCAAGTGAGTCCTCAGCAAGCTGACAGATCTTTACATGTCACGGCCCTTTAGGGGTCACTTGCAACTAGTGAAACTGCAGATGCTAATGCAGTTTGTTCTATATGTAAGTTGTAGGCTTGTTTTTTAGTTAAGCGAATAGATTGGATATCTGTGCTTAGTCATGTTCAACTCTCTGCAGGCCCAGGACTGGTGCCCACCAGGCTCCTCTGTCCATGGAATTTTCTATATGTGAATACTAGAGTGGGTTGTCATTTCCTACTCCAGGGGATCTTCCTGACCTAGGGATCGAACTTGCATCTGTGTCTCCTGCATTGGCAGGTGGGTTCTTTACCACTAGCACCACCTGGAAAGCCCCTAAACTAATAGATTAGATAGTAGGAGTGTCAGCTCACTCTATACTTTGCTTTTTAAGTACTTCATATGTTGATCAGAAACTTGTGATTATTTAATGAATAACTGAAATGAATAGCTCTACAAATGTAATTGAGACCATGTCTATGGATAAATGAATAGACCATGTCTATGGACATGAATTTGAGCAAGCTCTGGGAGTTGGTGATGGAGACGGAGGGCTGGTGTGGGGGGTCCATGGGGTCACAGAGTTGAACAAGACTGAGCAACTGAACTGAACTGAACTATGGATAAAAATGAAATCATCTTATCATTAATGTTATGTGTATAAAGCCTTAGCTGCTATCTTATGCCTTCAGTAGTTCAGGTTTCCCTCAACATTTTCCTCATTTGTAACTGACAAAGACTTGGGTTTGTGTAAATAGCAATTTTTAAAAATAGAATTTGATCACATAATTAGAAAAGAGAGGTATCACTTCTATTCTTCCAGTGGGTTTCATATTTAAATAATTGATCACAAACCTAAGACACTGTAAATGTGTTTTATTTGCATGACATTTATAAAATGTCTGAATTGATTGCCAGTAATAAAAATCAAGAAATGTTGCCAGAAAACCTAGGCTTCCTAACAACATGGGTGCTCTTCCTGACTAGAGGGAAGAAGCTACTGTCCGAACGGAAGGTGCATGGTGGGCTGCCCCCAGGCAGCCCAGCCTTGCTTCCCTCATTTCCGTTGCCTGCCTGCCTCCTGTGGGCATTGAAGTTTATGACCCATGTAATAGTTTATGACTGAATAAATAAAAGTCGTCACCTAGAACTGGAATATGGGGTCCTTTTAAGAGATCACATCGTTAAGAATGTTCAACCATCAGTCATAAAAACTGGTTTTTAATTCATCTTCTTTGTGAAAAAAAAATTATAAGGTTTTCAGTTCTGGGCTATGCAGATTTTGAAGATTCACAAATTAATTCCTATCTATGCTATCATTAGCCTCTTTATCCAGCATTCTTTGAGCTAAGTTATTATAACCTCTCCAAGTTATAATAACCTCTCTTGCTAAGTTATTATTTTCCACCCAGAAAATGGCACTTTATTTTTTTAAATTAATTTTTATTGGCATATAGTTGCTTTACAATGTTGTGTTAGGATCTTCAGTTCAGTAAGTTCAGTCGCTGTCGTGTCCGACTCTTTGCAACCCCATGATTTACAGCATGCCAGGCCTCCCTGTCCATCACCAACTCCTGGAGTTCACTCAGACTCACGTCCATCGNTATTATTTTCCACCCAGAAAATGGCACTTTATTTTTTTTAATTAATTTTTATTGGCATATAGTTGCTTTGCAATGTTGTGTTAGGATCTTCAGTTCAGTAAGTTCAGTCGCTCAGTCATGTCTGACTCTTTGCAACCCCATGATTTACAACATGCCAGGCCTCCCTGTCCATCACCAACTCCTGGAGTTCACTCAGACTCACGTCCATCGAGTCAGTGATGCCATCCAGCCATCTCATCCTCTGTCATCCCCTTCTCCTCCNGCAGGAGGAGAAGGGGACGACAGAGGACAGGATGGTTGGATGGCATCACCGACTCAATGGACATGAGTTTGAGTAAACTCCAGGAGTTGGTGATGGACAGGGAGGCCTGGCGTGCAGCAGTCCATGGGGGTGCAAAGAGTTGGACACAACTGAGCGACTGAACTGAACTGACTGAACAGGAAACCAGCTACTCCAGCAACTCAGCCAATGAGAAACAGTCATCACCCTAGACACTCACTTTTCTCTGACAGACTAACTCAAAACAATACTTCCTAACTTCCTCTTTTTTTCTCTTATAAGGTTCCTTTCTTTTGCTGAACTTGCCTATGGCTTTTGCTATAGCTTGCTTGTCCTGAATTGCAGCTCCTCTGGTATTTCTGAGTAAACCCATTCTGGTAAATAACTGACTGATTTATTTTTAAGGTCAGCATCACTTGATGATAAAAAATGGGATCCCAAGAAGACCTCCAACAACTCCCAAGGTGTGTGAGCAACTCACAGAATCCAGAGCTCATTGCTTTCTCACTGACCATGAATTTGAGGAAAAGTCTCCTGGATTTCAAGCCCACTCTCTTTGCATTTTGAGTTCAGGCTTTATTTGGGATCTGTTTGAAGGCTTTGTCCTTTCTGAGAGTGTTCATATGGCCTTTGGCCCAATTCCTTTGGAACTGGGCTGTTCCCACTGCAACTCTGTCTATTGGAACTCTGTTTATTGGAACTGTGTTGACCTTTAGCCTCATTTCTTTTGGAACTGAGCTGTTCCCATAGGCAGTCTGTCATATCAGAACTCTATCAGAACTGTCCTGATCTTTAGCCTAATTTCTTTTGGAACTAGGCTGTTCCTATTGGAACTGTATGTTTGGGAATTTTTCCTGTTGCTTTAGAGGAAAAAAAATCCCAAAGAAATGGGATTCCAGTCATCAGAATGCTTTGAGGGTGCCCCTGGCCAATTTTATGTTTAAAAACTTGGATCTCTCATTAAAAAGAATAAAATAATGCCATTTGCAGCAACATGGATGGACCTAGAGAGTGTCATACTGAGTGAAGTAAGTCAGAGAGAGAAGGAGAAATATCTTATGATAGCCCTGTGGAATCTAAAAAGAAAGGATACAAATGAACTTACTTACAAAACAGAAAGAGACTCACAGATTCAGAGAACAACCTTACGGTTGCTGCGGGAAGGACAGGGGAAGGGATAGGTAGGTAGTTTGGGATGAACGTGTACACACTGCTATAATTAAAATGGCTAATTAATAAGGATCTACTGTACGGCACAAAGAACTCTGCTCAGTGTTATCTGGCAGCCTGGATGGGAGGGGGATTCTGGGGAGAATGGGTACATGTACAGGTATGACTGAATCTCTTCACTGTTTACTTGAAACTATCATAACATCATTAATCGGCTATAACCCGATACAAAATAAGAAGTTAAAAAAAAAACAAAAACTTTTCTCATGTGCATTTCTAACTCAATAGACTGACTTAACCAAAAGTAACTTAGAACACTAATGGCCATTATGGGGAGCTTCCAAGCTCCTCACACTTTTCTTCAAACTGAATTGGACAGCTGTGGGCACTAAAGCTGTCACAACCTAGTGGGACACATATTTTCAATGATATTTTGAGGCTTCCAAGCATTATCCTGGGTCTAAAATTGCTTCTCTGCAAATACAATTTCTAACTTAACTGAGGCAAACAAACGATTAAAGAAAGACAACACAGCTTCTCCCCCCCCCCACCTCATTCTTTGAAGGCAGCCCCTTGTGCCTAGCCCCGTCCCCTGGGGCCATCCTTCTCCCCTACTGCCCCCTCAGTTTCCCAGTCTCATCCTTTCACCAAGCTGCCCCTTTTCCCTGAGCCTCTCCTCACTTCCCCCTTCTCTGAGGCTATCAGAACCTTTCCCTTTAAAGGTTTCTCTTCTGAGGATACAAATAAACCCCAAATGTCTTCTGTTTCCTGGACTATAAGGCCAAATTGAGAGCCCTGAAGTAACTGAGGAGCCCCATAGGTTTGCTGAAGTATTTAACATTGTTGTTCAAACTAACCAACCTGTTGTCTCAGATTTTGGTCAGTCAGTCCACTTGCTTACTGCTGATAGTCAAGCCAAAGAGTGAATGAATTTTGTTGGATGGGAACATCCTGAACAGATGTAGAAAAGCAAACTCTTAACTTTTAGCAAAAGGCTAGAACACTGCATGAAAATTTTCACTGGGCAATTACAGTAGCTCTTCCTAAGCCTGATCGAAATAAAATGAAGGCTTGCCCACAGAAATCTGAGGAACCCCTTTATGATGATTATAACAGACTTCAGATCATTTTCAGATGAAATTCAGGTCTTCCTTCAGATGCTGAATCCACTCAGGTAGGCTTTAACTCTATGTTTATTAATGGGCTGAACTAGGATCTTTCTCTGTTGGTTAAAAGACTCAGGGTTGGAGTGGGAAGCCATGCCTACTTCAGAATTTAGTTAATTTAGCAAATCAGCTCATTTGAACTCTAGCTGTCTCACCTAAATGAGAGACCACTAGAATTCTTAATTTTCATCTCCAGCAAATGAAGGCCCTGAAACAAAACTGAAAACCTCCTAGTGGGACTTTCCTGGTTGTCCAGTGGTTAGGACTGTTTGTTTTCCCTGCAAGAGGTGTGGGTCCAATCCCTGGTCAAGGAACTGACATCCAATATGTTGTGTGGCTAGGAAAAAAAAAAAAAAAGACTATCAAAAACCTCCTATTACTGCTGTTTCTATAAGAACCAAAATATTAAATAAAACGTTGTTACAAATTCAAGTGCTCCAGGAGTTTTCAGCCCTCTAGCCAGTCTAATTCCCAAGACCTCCTGATTCCCAATGATGGGGCCTCTGAGGAGCTACCAGAGCTCTTCCTAATCCTCCCTCTTAATCAGCTTAGAGACACCACTCTCCAGATTGGGAACGTATCTCTCTGTCCTTATGGACCCAGAGCTGCCCTCTCAGTGCTCAATCAACTGCTACAAAGCAGCCCCTGCCTCAGAGCACTAAGACAGTTCAAAGAGTGAGGACCCTTAGTAACCCCCCGACCCCGGGTCCCCATCTCTAACCTGGTCCCGTTGTTGAGGCCTCCTGAGAGACACAGATCTTTTTTCTCCTTAGTCTCTCTGCTCCTATTCATTTTCTAGGCTGAGGCTTCTTAGAAAAGCATCATGCTGGAATTTCCATCTCCTAAAAGGCAAAAACGATGCTAGAATTTGACAGTAGCAATAGTCAACCAAGTGAGCTGAATGACTTTTCACCATCTTTTATTTGCTTCTATTTTTGTCGGCACTATAGCTGAATATGGGGATGCTGGCCATTTATCCCTATTGGATCAGCTACTACCCTCTTTATGGGAAAAATCTTCAAGGGATATTTGTAGAATCCACAGTGCACCCTGTCAAGATTTGAATAGATCCCTCAAAGCCCCTCTTCAGAATTAACGCCCTATAAATAAAGGAGTCCTTCAAGGCATCAAGCCATAATAGAGGATTTCAAGGCTCAGAGACTCATTGCCCTCTGTTCTAGTCCTTGTGTGTGTGTGTGTTTACACCCATGCATGTTCAGTCACTTCAACTGTGCCCAACTCTTTGCTACTCTATGGACTGTAGCCCGTCAGGCTCCTCTGTCCATGGGATTCTCCAGGCAAGAATATTGGAGTGGGTTGTCATGCCCTCCTCCAGGGGACCTTCCTGATCCAGGGATTGAACCTATGTCTCCTGTACTACAGGTGGATTCTTTATCGCTGAGCCACGGGGTAAGCCCTCTAGACCTGTAATACCCATCTTACCTGTAGGAAAATTCAAGGGCCCCGATGAACATTCAACCCAAACTTACAAGCAATAAACAACTCTTTCATCCCTTGACACCCTGTAGTTCTAACCTCCACACACTACTGACATCCAGTCCCACTGAAAGCACATTTTCACTGTAATTAATTTATGGAGTACATCCTTTAGTATTCCAGTTGATAAGGCTAAACAACACCCTTTTGTGCTCACTTGGAAAGAAAGGCAATAAATTTGTACACTAATGCCCCTGCATTTCACAGGAAGTTTGCCTTACTCTTCACAAATCATGTAGGTTGATTTGGATGGTGTAAAGTTTTCTGCAGGCTCTACTTTGTTATAATACGTGGGTAGTTTGCTTCTCCGCTCCCTTTCTCAAGCTTTTTCACAGGAAGAAAATATTCATGCGTTAAAACTGTTGGCCTTGAAGGGACATAAAGTCTCCGATTAAAAACTGCTGTTTGCTCAAACTCAGGCTTGATATTCAGGCACTTCTCAGTCTTTTGAGCTAGTCACAGTACATCCAATGCACCTGGCCTCTGCCTCTTTTGATCAACAGCTGATAAAAAGGAGATAAATTTCACCATCATAAAGCCCTAATTGCTTGTGTTAAAAATAACCTTGCTTTGGTAGAGCAATCCTTTCATAGCATACTCCCAGGAGGCAAAGACCCTAAACATACTTTGCAGCCTGCCTGTTGGAAAAGACGCCTCCAGAAAGACTCCCTTCAGCCTCGCTGGAAAGCCCCTATTAGGCATTGCTAACCATTCCTTGTGCTGTCAAACTCTACGAAACAGACTCTTGGATTCAAAAAGCAATTCTTCTGCTATTCCCAAATAACCTCATTTTTGCTGCTAAAATATTACTGCTTTGTTTTTAAGGTTAACAGTGTTTAATGAACTTCACTACAATTGAGATCTTATTTGTATACTGTGTGTATCCATTGTCACTTACATGTTAATATTTTTAGATAAACTTCGCATGATAGAAAAGGAATTCTATTACAGGGAAAAAGTTTGTGAATGACTTTTTTTTTCCTTATAATAACGGCATAAATGAAGATATAGCTGATCTACACGAATTAGTTGTTGCCGTGATATGAGAAATTGGGCTTCCCAGGTGGCTCAGTGGTAAAGAATATGCCTGCCAATGTGAAAGATGCGGGAGACACAGGTTTGATTCCTAGGTCAGGAAGATCCCCTGGAGGAGGAAATGGCAACCGACTCCAGTATTCTTGCCTGGAAAATCCCATGGACAGAGGAGCCTGGTGGGCTGCAGTTCAAGGGGTCTCAGAGAGTCTGATATGGCTGAGCATGCAAGCACATGATGTGGGGAAAAAACCAAGAACTTTGACAGTTCAGTTTACTAACTAGATTAGATTGGTTTCTTAGAAGCCTGTGATATAAAAAAAAGTCAATATTTATGTACCAAATGAAACACTACTTGATGCCTGTAACTATACCACAAAGCGTTACAACACTGGAAAGGAAAGAGATCCAGAATAGCCAAAATGATCTTGAAAAAGAAAAAAAAAAAAAAGCCAGAGGACTCAGATATCAGTTTCAAAACTCAATAACTGTAGCAATCAAGACAGTGTGGTACCAGCATAGGACAGACGTGCAGGTGAATCAAAGAGAAGTGAGAGTGAGAAGTAAAGGGTATCATGTATGGTGGACTGACTTTTCACAGAGGGGCCAAACCAGTTTAGTAGGAAAAGTCTTTTCAACCAATAGTGGTAATAGGACAACTGGATTCCACATGCAAAAGAATNGTGTGGTACCAGCATAGGACAGACGTGCAGGTGAATCAAAGAGAAGTGAGAGTGAGAAGTAAAGGGTATCATGTATGGTGGACTGACTTTTCACAGAGGGGCCAAACCAGTTTAGTAGGAAAAGTCTTTTCAACCAATAGTGGTAATAGGACAACTGGATTCCACATGCAAAAGAATGAATTTGGACCCCTACTCCCCACCACACAGAAAAAGTAACTTAAAGTGAATCACAGGCATAAGTCTAAGAGCAAAAACTACATAACTCTTAGAAGAAACACAGGAGTAAGTTTATGATCTCAGATTAGGCAATGATTTCTTAGCTACAACAGCAAAATCACAAGATTGATTAGAAGAACATCATTAAAATCAAAACTGTTTGTGCTTTAAAGAACACAATCAAGAAAATGAAGACCATCCGCACATAGGAAAATATTTGCAAATCATGTATCTGATAAGGGATTTGTATCTGGAATATATAAAGGACTCTTACAACTCAACAGCACAAAGGCATTTATCCAAAGAAGAGACACAAACGACCAATAAGCACAGGAACAGATGCTCAACACTTAGTCTTCACAAAAATGCAAATTAAGACAGTGAGCTAATATACCCCATCTATTGGGATGCTATAGTCAAAGAGATGGACATTAACAAGTGTTATTGTTACCTTGTTATTGTTATTATGGCAGAGAGAGATTGGAACCCTTATACTTTGCTGGTGGGAATGTAAAATCATGCACCCACTTTGGGAAGCAGTTTGGCAGTTTTATCAAACCAGTCAAACCTAAAGGAAATCAATCCTGCATATTTATTGGAAGGACTGATGCTGAAGCTGAATCTTCAATATTTTGGCCACCTGATGTGAAGAGCCGACTCACTGGAAAAGACCTTGATGCTGGCAAAGATTGAAGGCAAAAGGAGAAGGGGATGGCAGAGGATGAGATGGTTAGATAGCATCACTGACTAAATAGACATGAATTTGAGCAAACTCCAGGAGATGTGGAGGACAGAGAAGCCTGGTGTGCTACAGTCCATGAGGTCACAGAGAGTATACAACTTAGCAACTCAACAACAAGAACAAATGTTAAACACAGAGTTACCATATATAACACAACAATTCTANCTCATGAACCCCAGAGTAGCTTAATAGAGGGAAGTACGCATTCAGAATTGGGAGGCCTGGTTCAAGGTCTGGATCTGCCCCTACCTACCTGTATGGCCTTGGGCTGGCATAGTTGAATTGAGGTTTTATAATCTGCAAATAAGAGAATTGGATTAGATAATCCCTAGGGTCTCCTCCAGGTCTGGAACTCCGTTAATGCAATAAAGGATGTGCAGAAAATATCAAACAAATTCAGGTTACAGTGGTTTTGGCTGCCACCAATTTTGGAACCACCTCTAGAAGACCTGTTAACCGCCCCGGTCTGGCAAGAGAGTGGAGCTATCGCACTGTGATAAAGAACATTGCTTAGTATTCGATTGGAGCAGGTGTCCCACCCTATGGGACACCTGGTTGTAATTTAAGGGAGCCACCACTACATGTCGCTGTAGGTCATGTAACTAGAAGGTCAGGAGGCACTCCAGTGTCCTCTAAGCCTCCTGGTTGGTCTTCTTACAGAGTCAGAACTACACACTTTCAATACTTAAGCCTCTAGAATACTTAGATGGAAATTAAAGGATTTAAAAGGAAGACTGTAGTACCTTCCAAATTCTCCCGCTTGTTGTTCCCTCAAATACTGTTTCTACATATCTAGGTACTGATGTAAACTGAGTAAATGTTAATTGCTCAGTTGTGTCCGACTTTTTGTGACCCCCTGGACCTTCAGGCTCCTCTGTCCATGGGATTCTCCAGGCAAGACTACTGGAGTCAGTAGCCCTTCCCTTTTCCAGGGGATCTTTCCAACTTAGGGATCAAACCTGGGTCTCCCACATTGCAGGCAGGTTCTTTACCATCTGAGCCACCATAAAGTGGTATTTAAAGGAATTCCCACTTGAGCAATTCCTAGATTCTTTGGCTTATGAAGTGAAAGTGCAGTTTGCTCAGTTGTGTCCAACTCTTTGCGACCCTGTGGACTATACAGTCCATGAAGTTCTCCAGGCCAGAATACTGAAGTGGGTAGTCTTTCCCTTCTCCAGGGGATCTTCCCAACCCCGAGATCAAACCCAGGTCTTCCACATTGCAGACTGACTCATAAGGGAAACCCAAGAATCCTGGAATGGGTAGTCTATCCCTTCTTCAGTGGATCTACCCAACCCAGGAATCAAACCAGGGCCATCTACATTGCAAGCAGATTCTTTACCAACTGAGCTATCAGGAAAGCCCATTTCTTTTTGTTATTTTTCTCCCCTAAAAGTAAAGAGATTAAGCTACAGAAGGGAAATATGAGATTTTTTGGTTTCCTGGTTCTTCTTTTTTTATCTCTAAGCTTTCTTGGAATCATAAATACTGTCTTTCGTTGATTTTATGAAAATATACACATATTTTTCATATTTTAGCTTTGATGAAATTGTGATGCTTCATAGAGTCAACGACAACATATGTATGATTCAGTTCAGTTCAGTCGCTCAGTCATGTCCGACTTTTTGCGACCTCATGAATTGCAGCATGCCAGGCCTCCCTGTCCATCATCAACTCTCAGAGTTCACTCAGACTCACGTCCATCGAGTCAGTAATGCCATCCAGCCATCTCATCCTCTGTTGTCCCCTTCTCAGCACTTTTTCCTTTTTAGTGATGGACAAGGAGGCCTGGTGTGATGGGATTCATGGGGTCGCAAAGAGTCGGACATGACTGAGCAACTGAACTGAACTGTGATCAATGACGTCTTTTGTGTGATAAAATATTGTATCTTGTATTATGGTGTATCCATCTTCATTTATTGGGGCTTCCCAGGTGGCTCAGCAGTAAAGAACGTGTCTGCCAGTATAAGAGATGTGGGTTTAATCCCTGGGTTTGGAAGATCCCCTGGAGAAAGAAATGGCAATCCACTCCAGTATTCTTGCCTGGGAAATCCCATGGATAGAGAAGCTTGGTGGGCTACAGTCCATGGAGTTGCAAAGAGTCAGACATGATTTAGTGCTGACCTAACCAACAATAGTCTTAATTTATTAATGTTCAGTGCTGCATTAAAAGTTGTTTGACAGGTAAACTTCCTTTTCCAGTCTAGTTTTTTAATGAGCTCAAACTGGAAGAGAGACCAATATTTCTTGAATGTTTACCAGTGTTTGAGCTGTGGGTTATGTGTATATGATTGTATTTAATCCTTGCCATGCTGTAAAGTGGGTTTTTTCTTGTTTCCATTTTACAGTAGAGGAAACTGAGGCCCAGAAAGCTCAGTAACTTGTACAAATTCATGTTGCTAGTGAGGGTCACTGCTGAAGACAGTGTATATATGTATTTTGGCTACAAATTCTAAGCTTTTTGTGCTTATATGTTCAGTCGCTAAGTTGTCTCTGACTTTTTTGTGACCCCATGGACTGTAGCCCACCAGGCTTCTCTGTCCATGCGATTCTCCCAGCAAGAATACTGGAATAGATTGCCATTTCCTCCTCCAGGGGATCTTGCCAACCCAGGGACTGAACCCATGCCTTCTGCATTGGCAGGTGGGTTTTTTTTTACTGCTGAGCACTAGGGAGGCCCACATTTCTTGTGCCATATGCAAAGATACTGTAGGACAGCGGCGCTCAGTCTCTGGCATCAGGGACTGGTTTCCACGGACCATGACAAGGGGGGAGTCGTTTCAGGATGATTCAAGTTTGTTGCATTTACTGTGTGCTTCATTTCTGTTGTTATGACATCATCTCCACCTCAGACCATCAGGCATTAGATCCCGGAGGTTGGGGACCCCTATTTTAGGGCACACTGCATCTCTTTAATACCAGGCATTTCTGACTTATCCTGTAGAACTCAGCCTTCTTTGAATAATGTACACTTGTTTTCTGAAAGCCTTTAACAGTGTTGAATCAAACAACATAGAAGTGTTTTTTTTTTTGGTTTTTTTTTTTTATGAATTCCAGACTTAGTCTTTGTGGTTAAGAGGATGGAGTGAGACTTGATGTATCCAAGATGAGAATTAGCTTCTTGGTGGGGCCGTGGGCTCCAGGAGTCAAGGATGCTGGACAGGAGCCACATGGGATCCAGCACAGCTACTTCAGGGCCTTTGGATTCCCTTAGTCTCCTGGCAGACCTCTCTAGGAAATAGTTTTCAAAATGCCTTGAATTACAAGTATCTCCCCCCAGTCTCTAATGTACAGAAAGCTGATTTATCAGCTTTCAGAATGTGGCTCCCATCAGAGAGCACAGTGCCCTGGAGATGCAGGCTGCGTGCCACATGTACGTGGTAGGAGGAATTTAGTCTCTCCCGGCTTAACTTTCCATGGGGCAGGGCTGAGAAAAGGGCAGATTCCTTTTGTACATATCTTTGCTTTGACAGTCTCCTGTAGGCAGATGGCACCTGCTGGCAGGCAGGAAGGAGGAGAGGGTGGGCAGCAGTGTACATCGTAATCATCATTGTGTTTGCACAGGCCCAGGTAGGCTGAATTTTCACTTCTCAGCAACTCTCAGAAATTGCTGAACCACATTTCACTCTAATTCCCCACCTCATGTCCTGAAGGGCATTGGTTGTCTGCAGACTGCGCTTATGTTTTCTACTTCCAGTCCTTTTTATTTCCCGTTCTCATTTGTAAATCTGAAAACAAAACATTAGCAATCTGTCCGAGGTTCTGTTTCATTCATTTGTCTAGGGATTTATCATCAAAATCTTCCTTTTGTATCAGCAACTTGGGGGTCTTATGATGATGCATAATCTGTGATTCCACTTTGCAAGGAGTTCTCGAATAGAGGGCATGTGATTATAACATGTATAGGAGATAACAGTCAAAAATTCAAGGTCACGAAGAGATGAGTTGATTATAATTAAGTTCCTTGGCTTAAAGAGAGTACTATTTGCTGAAGCAATTTGGCAATGATGTGTTTAACCTTCCATCTGTTAAACGAGGTAATGACTGTTTTGGGCTTCCCTGGTGGCTCAGATGGTAAAGAATCTGGCCACAATGCAGGAGAAGCAGAAGACTCGGTTCAGTCCTTGGGTCAGGAAGATCTCCTGGAGAAGGAAAAGGCTACCCACCCCAGTATTCTTGCCTGGAGAATCCCATAGACAGAGCAGCCTAATGCTCTACAGTCCATGGGGTTGCAGAGAGTCAGACGTGACTCTATGATATGCTATCTGGATGAAAACCACTGGATAAAACCTGTTTGCACCTCTTCAGAGCTATCCATCCATTTTGTAGAGATTTGGCTCTTGGAAGGAAAGCCAAATGACTAGCAGGAGACTTTTCATTTTATCAGGAATTCTTGAACCTTCCAATGTGAAAGTCATGAAAGTTATGTGGTAACACACAGAAATAGAAGCCAACCTTTATTTTCCTGAATCCTAAAATCAAGGATCAGGAGAAGGCAATGGCACCCCACTCCAGTACTCTTGCCTGGAAAATCCCATGGACGGCAGAGCCTGGAAGGCTGCAGCCCATGGGGTTGCTGAGGGGTCGGACACGACTGAGCGACCTCACTTTCACTTTTCACTTTCATGCATTGGAGAAGGAGATGGCAACCCACTCCAGTGTTCTTGCCTGGAGAATCCCAGGGACGAGGGAGCTTGGTAGGCTGCCGTGCATGGGGTCACACAGAGTCGGACACGACTGAAGTGACTTAGCAGCAGCAGCAGCAGCAGCAAAATCAAGGATCATCTTTCATCCTCATCTTATGTGATGACCTGACTGCTTTCACTTATTTATTTAAATACTCATCTCTTCAATTTCTCTGCAAATATTTATTGACCAGTAGCTATGTGCCCTGTGTGTGTGAGTACTCAGTCACTCAGTTGTGTCCAACTTTTTGCGACCCTTTGGACTTTAGCCTGCCAGGCTCCTCTGCCCAGGGAATTTTCCAGGCAAGAATAGTGGAGTGAGTTGCTGTTTCCTTCTCCAGGGGAGTTTTCCTAACCCAGGGATCGAACCCACATCTCTTATGTCACCTGAATTGGCAGGCAGGTTCTTTACCACTGGTGCCACTATGTACCATATGTTGTCAATAAGACAGAGTCCCTGCCTCTGGGGATTTATTGCAAAATTCAGACTTAAATTGAAGAAAGTAGGGAAAACCACTAGACCATCCAGGTATGACCTAAATTGAATCCCTTATGATTATACAGTGGAAGTGACAAATAGATTCAAGGGATTAGATCTGATACACAGAGTGCCTGAAGAACTATGGCCGGAGGTTCATGACATTGTACAGGAGGTAGTGATCAAACCATCCCCAAGAAAAAGAAAGACAAAATGGTTGTCTGATGAGGCCTTAAAAATTGATGAGAAAATAAGAGAAGCTAAAGGCAAGGGAGAAAAGGAACGATATACCCATTTGAATGCAGAGTTCTAAAGAATAGCAAGGAGAGATAAGAAAGCCTTCCTCAGTGATCAATGCAAAGAAATAGAGGAAAACAACAGAATGGGAAAGACTAGCGACCTCTTCAAGAAAATTAGAGATACCACGGGAACATTTCATGCAAAAATGGGCACAGTAAAGGACAGAAATGATATGGACCTAACAGAAGCAGAAGATATTAAGAAGAGGTGGCAAGAATACATAGAAAAACTGTACAGAAGAATCTTTATGACCCAGATAACCATGATGGTGTGATAACTCATCTAGAGCCAGACATCCTGGAATCTGAAGTCAACTGGGCCTTAGGAAGCATCACTTCAAACAAAGCTAGTGGAGCTGATGGAATTCCAGTTGAGCTATTCCAAATCCTGAAAGATGATGCTGTGAAAGTGCTGCTCTCAATATGCCAGCAAATTTGGAAAACTCAGCAGTGGTCACAAGACTGGAAAAGATTGTCAATCCCAAAGAAAGGCAATGCCAAAGAATGTTCAAACTATGGCACAATTGCACTCATCTCACATGCTAGCAAAGTAATGCTTAAAAATTCTCCAAGCCAGGCATCACCAGTACGTGAACCATGAACTTCCAGATGTTCAAGCTGGATTTATACAAGGCAGAGGAACCAGAGATCAAATTGCAGACATCCTTTGGATCACTGAAAAAGCAAGAGAGTTCCAGAAAAACATCTACTTCTGCTTTATTGACTATGCCAAAGCCTTTGACTGTGTGGATCACAACAAGCTGTAAAAAATGCTGAAAGAGATGGGAATACCAGACTACCTGACCTGCCTCTTGAGAAATCCGTATGCAGGTCAAGAAGCAGCAGTTAGAACTGAACATGGAACCACAGACTGGTTCCAAATAGGAAAAGGAGTACGTCAAGGCTGTATATTGTCACTCTGCTTATTTAACTTATATGCAGAGTATATCATGCGAATTGCCAGGCTGGATGAAGCCCACACTGGAATCAAGATTGCCGGGAGAAATACCAGTAACCTCAGATAGGCAGATGATACCACCCTTCTGGTAGAAAGCAAATAAGAAATAAAGAGCCTCTTGATGAAAGTGAGAGAGGAGAATGACGAGTTAGCTTAAAACACAACATTCAGAATACTAAGATCATGGCATCCAGTCCCATCACTTCATGGGAAATAGATGGGGAAACAGTGGAAACAGTGTCAGACTTTATTTTCCTGGGCTCCAAAATCATTGCAGATCGTGACTTCAGCCATGAAATTAAAAGACACCTGCTCCTTGGAAGAAAGGCTATGACCAACCTAGACAGCATATTAAAAAGCAGAGACATTACTTTGCCAACAAAGGTCCATCTAGTCAAAGCTATGGTTTTTTCTAATAGTCATGTATGAGAGTTGGACTATAAAGAAAGCTGAGCACCAAGGAATTGATGCTTTTGAACTGTGGTGCTGGAGAAGACTCTAGATTGCCTCGGACTGCAAAGAGATCAAACCAGTCAATCCTAAAGAAAATCAGTCCTGCATATTCATTGGAAGGACTGATGCTGAAGCTGAAACTCCAATATTTGGCCACCTGATGTGAAGAACTGACTCATTTGAAAAGACCCTGATGCTTGGAATGATTGAAGACTGGAGGAGAAGGGGATGACAGAGGATGAGATGGTTAGGTGGCATCACTGACTCGATGGACCTGAGTTTGAGCAAGTTCCAGGACTTGGTGATGGACAGGGAAGCCTGGTGTGCTATGGTCCATGGGGTTGCAAAGAGTCTGACATGTAGAGCAACTGAACTGCCTTTGGGGAACTAATATTCTGTGAGGGTTCCAGACAAATATATAGTTAAAGTCACTGTGATAATCATTCTGACAGAGTTTAGTATGACGTGAGACTGGATCACGTAGCAGGGTGTTCTGGTCCTGAATTTGGGAGATCAGGGAGAGCTAATCTGAGGAAGTGCTATCTTAGGGTTCCTTCAGGAAGTGTTATTCTGTGACAATATTCTGGCTATTCCTCTCACTGATTTTTCTTAATTTCCCTAGCTGGTTCTTCCTTCCTTTCATCCTAATAAATATCAGTGCTTCCTTGAGGTTTGTCTGAATCCCTCATTTCTTATAATTCTCTATTTTTCTAAGAACTTAAAATCATAACCATGGCTTCAACTACCCTTATCCACAGTTGGTGCCTAACTATATCTTTAACTAGCTTTAGACTGTTCAATTAGTGACTCATTCCTTGTTTTTGCAAACGTTCATTGACTATCAGCCACATACCAGACTTTGCCCAGGGTAACAGAGATGAATCAAGTTGACTTCTCAACACTCTCTGAGCTTTCAGTCTCACTAGCAAGAGCTTCATTGAAAAATTATGAAGTATATGAGAATTTAAAACTTTAGCAACAGAGGAAGGGAAACCTCTAACTGCTCCTGGTGGTGTCAGAAATCTTTGCAGAGGGAAGAAGGAACTGACTAGGTAATTTAGGAGAAGGGATTTCAGGCAGAGGGAATACTGTAGTATGTGCAAGGACTTGGGAGTCTCCTTGGCTTGTCCAGAGAATAATCAAACATTGTATGTGGTTAGATTATAGGATGTATAATGGAAAGGGTCAGAACCCAGCCTGATGGAACAAGTTGCAGTCAGATTGCAAGTTGCAATCTGCAAGCTGCAACAAGTTTCAGTCAATAGGTACCATGCTCAGAATCAAGGACATTATTCTTTTACACATTAGGGAGCCAGGAGAGATTTTTCAGCTGTCAACTTGTAAATTTTGATTCTGCAGTATCTGGTGGCAAGGTAGAAGCTGCTTGTGGCATGGAGATTTGGTAGGAAATTAAATAAGAGGAGATGACAGTCTGAACCAAGGCCGTGACAAGGCAATGGGAAAAGAAAGGTTTGTGACTTGAACGTTTTCCATAGTCAAATCAATACGATGTGATAGGTAAGGGGAGAGAAGAATCAAAAAAGACACTGTAATTTGTGGTTGAAAGGGGGAATAGATAGTTTCACTGTTAACCAAGATATGAACAACTGGAGGCTGATTTGCTGTCAGGGAATATGGTGTGTTCAGTTTTGGACAAGTCGAGTTGTAGATACCTATGGGACATTCCAGTGGAGGTGTTTAATAGCCACTTGGAAATAATTAATTTGAAGCTTAGGAGAGAATTAGGGATGAGCATACACAGTAAGAATGAACATCATATAAAGAAGATGTGGTACATATATAGAATGGGATATTACTCAGCCATAAAAATGAAATCATGCCATTTGAGCAGCGTAGACAAAACTAGAGATTATTATACGAAATGAAGTAAGTCAGAGAATGACAAATACCATGTGATACCACTTATATGTGGAACCTAAAATATGACAGAAATGAACTTGTCTATGAACCAGAAACAGACTCACAGGCATAGATAATAGACTTGTGGTTGCCAAAGGGAAGAGAAGGGGCCAGAGATGAATTTGGGAGTTTGGGACTAGTAGATGCCAGGTATTATATATAGAATGAATACACCAAAAGGTCCTACTATATAGTACAGGGAACCCTATTCAATATCCTGTGATAAACTATAATGGAAAAGAATATAAAAAAGAATGTGGTTATATATTTTATATGTCTATAAATGTATATATACACATTAAAATATAAATGTATATATACATATATATTATATATGTGTATATATATATTATATATATATGGTAAAGAATCCATGGTATGAATCTGCTTGCAATGTGGGAGGCCTGGGTTTGATCCCTGGGTTAGGAAGATCCCCTGGAGGAGGGTATGTCAACCCACTTCAGTATTCTTGCCCGGAGAATCCCCATGGAAAGAGGAGCCTGGTGGGCTACAGTCCATGGGGTCGCAAAGAGTCGGACACAACTGAGCAACTAAGCACAGCACACACGTATGTATAGGTACATATAATTGAATCACTTTGCTGTACAGCAGAAATTAACACATTATAAATCAACTATACTTCAATAAAATAAATTTTAAAAAAAGAGTAAACATCTTTCATCTAGTAGTTGAAGCCGTAGGCGTGGCTGGACTATGTTTTATGTTCAACACATTAAAAAAAATCTACTCTATACGAGCCATTGTGAATATGGAAATGTGTGAACTGTGAATTCACGTTGTGGGTAGGAATATGAGTATAGCATGGCCATTTGGCTTCCAGAGTTCTCTGGGGCCAGAGACACAGTCAAATTAGTGCACTATAATATGAGAACGGTTATTAATAGAAATGTGTACAAGGTATAGAAGGGGCACAAAGGAAAAAGAGATCACGTAAGCAGGATGGAAGACACTGAAAAGAAGAAAGCCAGGCTCAGAAATGAGTGGAACTTCTTCAAAGAATATGAAAAGCTTCATAGATTTGCTTGTTACTTCTTCAAAGCACATGTCATATCTCATTCATCAATATACTCTCCGCAGAACCCAGCCTAATGTCTGCAACATAAGTGTTCAGTAATGTTTGTTGAATAAATGGGCCCAGGGCAGTTGGAAAGACATGAAAAAAAAAAAAGTGAAGCCTGGGCTTTCCCCAAGCCCTGGGGGACACTTTAATCATCTCTTATTAGCCTTTCTCGTGGAGAGCTTCTGCAGGTGGATCTCAAAATAAACTGAAGAAATCAAGATGCAGCAATTTGGAACTAGGGTAAGGACTGCGTCTGTCAGTGCTGTCATTATGAAGGGTGCTTAGGGCAAGCTAGATCTTTTATTTTTATTTCTAGTGTGTGGTAAAAATTGTGTAGCCATTGATTTCCTGTCAAACCATCCCTTAGAGTGCTTGAGATAATGCCACATCACCATTCATTGATTAATGACAGTGCCGGGCTTTTAAACAGGAACCCATCCCACTGAGCCCTGCAACCTCCATTCTTGTTGTGTGTCCATTTAAATGATTTATAACAGCCAGTAATTATGAGAATGTCTTTCTTTTTTGACCTTTCCCCCTCCTCTCCTCCCCACCCGCTAAATTTACAAGTTAGTATTTCATCAGCTTGCATTACAAATTAACATATTGTTTTTTCAGAAGACATTTCTATGTAGGTACATATTAGTACATAGAATTACTATAAACTAAAAAAAGAAGAAGGCACTGTGAAAGCCTCATGATGAAAGATTCCACTCTACCAGTAAGAATCTCTCCAAGGGCTGAGCACTTTAGTTTCACTGCCCAAGACTGGCCATGTTTCTTTACTGTCTTACCTGAGAATTTTGAACGAGGGAATCTTTTTTTTTTTTTTTAATTTAACCTTATGTATTTTTATTCTGGCCTGTGATGGGTCTTGCTGCTCACACTTTTCTCTAGCTGTGGCGAGTAGGAGCTACTCTCTAGCTGCAGTATGCTGGCTTCTCACCGGGGTAGCTTCTCTTGTTGCAGAACACGGGCTCTAGGGCTGTGAGCTTCAGTAGCTGTGGCCCGTGGGCACAGTAGTTGCAGTTCCCGGGCTTTCGAGCACAGGCCCAGTAGTTGTGGCTCTAGGGCTTAGTTGCTCCGAGGCCTGTGGGATCTTCCTGGATCAGGGATCAAACCCATGTCTTCTGCTTTGGCAGACAGATTCGTTACCACTGAGCCACCAGGGAAGCCCTCGAGAGGGGAAGCTTATTATCAATACTGATGATGCTTTATTACTTTTTAAAATTTCTTTTCCCCACATAACTTTTTTTTTCAGTTGATGTGTTGTATTTTCATTTTTATTCAGTTCAAGAAATTTTCTTTCCTTTTTTTTTTTTTTTGCTCACATGGCAGGCAGGATCTTAGTTCCTCGAACAAGTATTGAATCTGTGCCCCTTGCATTGGCAGCACGGACTTTTAACCACTGGACCACCAGGGCCTAACAGTACTTTTTAACCACCCACCCTATGCCCTCCAAAATAACTAAATATGGTGTCATGTTTTTCATTGTTTTCTCTGGCTGACATGTAGTTTTTCCAAGTTAATTTTTTTTCCTGATTGTGTTCTCTCTCTAGCTGCTTGAAATATCATGCTTTTCTAGAAGATGAGCTATAGGAGCCTCTGGAATATTTTCTCAATAATTCAGACCTGCAAGCATAACCATGTGTGTTGAAAGTGATCATTCATATCACTTTTCTCTCCTCTCAAGGACTGCACGGTATTCACAGTATGAGTCATTATCCACCTAGTCCAGCCAGGGGCATGAAAATTTGCTAGCATGCGATAGACCAGAGATCATTCGAGGGAGGAGGGGCCAATCTCCCTCCCTGTCCCCAGCCACTTGCTCTTCTAGAGCCCAGGCTTCAAGTAACCTTGTAGCTTTCCTCTGCTTCCTCATGCACCATTGTGAACTTCAGTAGAACAGGTGTGTGTGTATGTGTTAGTCACTCAGCTGCGTCTGACTCTTTGTGATCCCACAGACTCTAGCCTCCCAGGCTCCCCTGTCCATCGGATTTCCCAGGCAAGAATACTGGAGTGTATTTTCAGTTCCTTCTCCAGGGAGTCTTGCCAACCCAGGGATAGAACCTGGGTCTCCCACATTACAGGCAGATTCATTACCATCTTAGCGACCAGAGAAGCCCAGTGGCACAGATACACCCCTGTAAATAGGCACTTGTGAAGTCTGCAGAGTAAGAATGGCTGGAGACAAAGCTGGAGAAGAAGTCCAGAATGCTCTGAAATGATAATAATTGCTACTATTTTTGGAGCACACATCCTCTTAAATTCTTACAAAGTACTCTCAGGTAAGCTGTCTTGTTTCTATTTTCAGTTCAATTCACTCAGTCATGTCCGACTGTTTGAGACCCCATGGACTGCAACACTCCAGGCTTCCCTGTTCATTACCAATTCCTGAAGCTTGCTCAAGCTCATTTCCATCAGTGATGCCATCCAACCATCTCATCCTCTGTTGTCCCCTTCTCCTCCTGCCTTCAGGCTTTCCCAGCATCAAGATCTTTTCCATTGAGTCAGTTCTTTGCATCAGATAGTCAAAGTATTGGAGCTTCAGCTTTAGCATCAGTCCTTCCAGTGAATATTCAGGACTGATTTCCTTTAGGATGGACTGGTTGGATCTCCTTGCAGTCCAAGGGACTCTTGAGAGTCTTTTCCAACACCACAGTTCAAAAGCATCAATTCTTCAGCACTCAGCTTTCTTTATAGTCCAACTCTCACATCCATACATGACTATTGGAAAAAACCATAGCCTTGACTAGATGGACCTTTGTTGGCAAAGTAACATCTCTGCTTTTTAATATGCTGTCTAGGTTGGTCATAGCTTTTCTGTCAGGAGGAAGTGTTTATTAATTTCATGGCTTCAGTCACCATCTACAGTGATTCTGGAGTCCAAGAAAATAAAGTCTGTCACTGTTTTCCATTGTTTCCCAATCTATTTGCCATGAAGTGATGGGATTGGATGCCATGATCTTAGTTTCATGAATATTGAGTTTTAAGCAAGATTTTTTTTTACTGTCCTATTTCACTTTCATCCAGAGGCTCTTTAATTCTTCACTTTCTTCCATAAGGGTGGCGTCATCTGCGTATCTGAGATTATTGATATTTCTCCCAGCAATCTTGATTCCAGCTTGTGCTTCATCCAGCCCAGCATTTCACACACACACACACGCACACACGCACACACGCACACACGCACACACACACGCACACACACACGCACACACGCACACACATGGTGATATGCCAGGGTGGATGGGAATGGAGAGGAAGACAACAAGGAGGATGAAACTCCAGATATTGGTGGCAGCCAGGAGTTGGCAAAAGATGTAACTTCTCTCCTATTCACTTCAAACCTGAGTACGAGGAGTCAGGAGCTGAGAATAAGTTTAGTTACCACACTTGTCTCTACATCAAGGAAATACACAGTCTTAGGGACAAAGGAGAATGGGAATAATTAATTTGGAGTAAAATCCTGGTTTATGACTGCAACTCATATGTGCTAGCCATGTGGAGGGTCTGCTCTGGCCTCCTCAAGGAATCACTCTGTCTCGGGGAAGTCTGCAGCGCTGTGCTGTGTGGGCAAAGTGAAACTTCCTCCTGTGAGCTCTTTTCTTTCCTCTGCGGTGCTCTCTTTGGCTTTACCTTGTGCCAGACCTGAAAATCTGGAGCTGTCAGTCTAGCTCAGCCCCCGCGGAGCCCAGTGGCAGGGTTCCAATTCCTTGCGGTGGTGAATGTGACGAAGTGCTGTGTGTGGGGTAATATTTATGGCTTTGTCAGCTGTTGGCACCATAGCGACGGACTCAAGAATGGCCAGAGGAGCTTTAGTGATGACGAGTGTTTATTTAGCATGATAATCTAGGGATCTGAGCTCTGGCCTCTCGTCAGCAGGCCTGTCCTGGTTGAGAACATTCCCTAAAAGAAATTCTTGGTTCAGCAGTTAGCCCCAGGTCAAGTGTGACCAAAGAAGATGCTGTATATTGCATTGGAGCTGCTGTTTATCCCAGAAGGCCCTTCATTTGCCCACGCCCTTGTGTGTGGTAGGCGTCTTCTTTTCCTCCCGCGTGATCCATCTGAAGATGTGGGTGGTTGAAGGGACTTACGTCTTTCTTCCATTCTGCCCTGGCTCCGTGACTCACGGTCAACTTGATCATCACCCTGACCTTAGTGTTAACATTTCTGAAGAGTGTAAACCTATCCCAGTATCAGTAGGGTTAACTGTCTACAAAGTGGTTTAAAATATGATTTTCATCTCATCCTTGTGAACTTCCACGTGGAGAAGAAAAACTTATGATAGTCTTTGAAGATGGAAGTCAATGGTTTAATTAAGTTGCAAGAATAATAAGTGGAATCAGGACTAGAGATAGGTGTTTCTGATTCCTAGATCTGTACCTTGGAGTAGACAAGTTATAGCTTACTGGCCAAATCTGGCCACTGTCTGTTTTTGTACAGGCCGCAAGCCTAGAGAAGTTTTCACATTTCTAAATAGTTGGGGGGGAGGAAAATAACCAAAGAAGAATATTTCATGACACATAACATAGGTAATTCAAATTTCAGTGTTTAAAAAATAAACTTATATTTGAACACAGACACATTTATATATTTAGGCGCTGATTACTATGAGGTTACCATGACAGACTCCAGTTGTTGTGACAGAGAGGTTATGGCCCATGCCACCTAAAATATTTTGTAAAGGAAAAGTTTGTCAACCACTATAACAGACAATCAATAAATAGAAACCTATGGAACAGTCTCTCTGTACTAGTCTGTTAAGGCTACATAGAAAGTCCCACGGACTAGGTGGCTTCAAACAACAGACATTTATTGTCTCCCAGTTCTGGGGGCTAGAAGTGCAAAATTGAGGCATTAGCAGAGCTATGCTTCCTCTGAGACTCTGAGTCGAATCCTTCCTTGCCTCTTCCTAGCTGCTGCTGGTGGCTCACAGTCGTTGGTGTTCCTTTGCTGGCATCTGGGTCCGTTTAGTCAATTTCTGCCTCCATCACCATGTGGATGTCCTCACCTCATCATCCTCTGTGACTGTCTGTGTCCAGATTTCCCCTTTCTGAAAGGACACCAGATATATTGGATTGTTGCTGTTCAGCCACTAAGTTGCGTCTGACTGTTAGGACCCCATGGACTGTAGCCCGCCAGCTTCCTCTGTCCATGGGATTTCCCAGGCAGAATACTGGAGCAGATTGCCATTTCCTTCTCAGGGGATCTTCCCGACCCAGGGATTGAACCCGCATCTCCTGCATTGGCGGGCAGAGTCTTTACCACTGAGCCACCTGGAAAGCTGCTGTATTGGATTAGGACTCCCTCTCATGACTTCATCTTTCCTGGATCATCTGCAAAGAGCCTAATTCCAAACAGGGTCATTCCAGGTACCAGGGTCATTTCCATGACATCAATGTCTCTTTCTGGGGGACACACTACAACTCATCGCACTTTCTCCAATGTAGGGTATCACTCACACATTATCATCGCTCTTCCTGCTTCCTCCCTTTGTACCTCCTTTCCCGCTTCTTTCCCCACCCTCTTGCATCCCTGCTTCACTAGACATTCAACAACCACTTCTGCAATCACTACAGTGTGCTCACCGCTATGCCCATCACCGTGCTAAAGTACAGTGTACAGAAATGACTGAGTTTTGGCTTCTGGCCTCAGTGAGCTTGCAGTGCATGACCAGCTGTCTGTGATAAGCCCGATCAGAGGGATTTGTGTAAGCTACAGTAGAGATTTGAAAGGATCTTTAGCTTTAAATTCTCAAATATTGAGCAATAATCTTTCAAAATAATCGATGTGGTCTTCTTTAATGTACCACGGCTATTGACTCAAAAATAACAGATGCTGATATCCTTAGAATTGCAGAGTTTCCTTACTGTTCTTTTAAAAGTCAGAAACCTTCAGCCTCTCATCTGCCTTTATTCCTTCAGTCTCTCTTTCCTTCAGTGCTGACCATGTCAGGATGGATTCTCTGTTCTGGGGAAAAACAGTGGAGCAACCCTGCAGAGGGGCTCTGGCCTGGTTATATTAAGTTGATGGCTTTTGGGGAAACTTAGTCATGGCTTTGTGGGATGAGGCTTTGTCGCTCTGCTCTCTCCTCCTGGCACTGATGGGTTACATTCAAATGTAGTCATGAAGTGCGTGAAATATGTTCTGACAGCGTTTTCTCCCCTGGCCCCAGAACTCAGCATCTCGCTGGGCTTGTAGGGCCCTCCTGGGTCATGGGTGTGACGGCACAGCGAGGGGGGTGGTCTGTCCTTTCTGGGGGGTTCTGGTGGGACTATTTGTGGACCGCACCCTCGGGTCCGATTGTTATTACCTCTGTGCACTTTGTCACCATGGAGTTCCTTCTGCTTCCTGCAGATTCAGGGCTTCCTCACTTCAGTCCAGTCGCTCAGTCATGTCTGACTCTCTGCGACCCCATGAACTGCAGCACACCAGGCCTCCCTGTCCATCACCAACTCCCAGAATCCACCCAAACCCATGTCCATTGAGTCAGTGATGCCATCCAACCATCTCATCCTGTCGTCCCCTTCTCCTCTTGGCTCCAATTTTTTCCAGCACCAGGATATTTTCAAGTGAGTCAGTTCTTCACATCAGGTGGCCAAAGTATTGGAGTTTCAGCTTTAACATCAGGACTGATCTCCTTTAGGATGGACTGGTTGGATCTCCTTGCAGTCCAAGGGACTCTCAAGAGTCTTCTCCAACACCATAGTTTAAAAGCATCAGTTCTTCGGCACTCAGCTTTCTTTATAGTCCAACTCTCACATCCATACATGTGATTCAGAGCTTCCTACTGGTTCTCAAATCCAAAGATGCTAACCTGGTGGAAACATCAAAGGTCCACTCCCTGTAGGAAGAGGATGAGGGAACTGATGCTAAAAAGTTATGCCTCTTCTCCCGGTGGTGTCCTCTTCCCAGAGTTCCCAGTTGCTACTGACCTTTGTATTCGGACTTTGTGTATGTGTATATATATATATATCAGTCTCTGTTCTACTTAGCCTTTTACAGGAGCTCCTTTGATGTTTTTAAAAATTAAATGCACTATGAATGCCAAGATTCTTCAGCTTTTATAAATGGTGCAGAATAAGAAGAAATTAATACTGACTTATTGGTAAAGAACCTCTGACATTGATATTGCGAGACTACAGTAACCTTGCTTTGTTAATTTTAACTGAATTTCGCATTTTACCCTAATGTTCCCAGAGTTCAATTCCTCTGTCACAGTCTACTCCAGAAATACTTCTGAAGGCCAATGACCCCAATCTTGGCTTGACCACTCACTACTTCAGAAAACTGGGGCAACTTCCTTGCCCTCTCTGTTTTCTCAGTGCCCTATAATGAGTGAAACAGGTACTCTACATGGATGTTTGGAAGTTCAAGTGGGACAGTGTGCATCAAAGGGCTTTAGAAATGGGAAGTTTTGTATAAATGTCAGAAGGTATCACTATTGTCCTGATGAAAATTAATGCTATGGAAATTCTGGTCAGAGATACGTTTTCTTCTTTTCTGTGAACTTAAAAGGCAGAGTTATCATTGCCACGAATTTGTTTTGGTATTTCTTAGACTATTGGTTCTCAAGGTGTGGTTCCCAGACCAGGAGCAGGAACTTTACCTGAGAATGTGTTAGAAACGCAAATTCTTGGACCCCACCTCAGACCTCCTGAATCAGAATCCCTAAGGGTGGAGCCCAACATCTGTGTTTTAACAAGAACTCCAGGTGATTCTCCTGGCACTAAGAGATCCACTGGCTTAGAGTTATACCCAACTGCGTGTGTGCAGATTCTGATTTTGCTGATTTTTTAAAATCGGAATACAGTTGCTGTACAATGTTGTGTTGGTTTCTGCTGTACAACAACATGAATCAGCTACATGTATATGTACAGCCCCTGCCTCTTGGACCTCCCTCCCACCATCCCTATCGCACCCCTCTAGGTCATCACAGAGCACTGGGCTGAGCTCCCTGTGCTTCACAGCAGCTTCCCACTAGCGATTGATTTTACACAAAGTAGTGTATATATTTCAGTGCTTGTCTCTCAATTTGTCTCACCCTCTTCTTCCACCTGCCAAATCCAGAAGTCTGGTCGCTGTGTTTGTGTCTCTATTCTTGCCCTGCAAATCGGTTCCTCAGTACCATTTTTCTAGATTCCATATATGTATGCGTTAATATATGATATTTGTTTTTCTCTTTCTGACTTACTTCACTGTATATGACAGACTCTGGGTTTAAACACATCACTGTAAATGACCCAGTCTCAATCCTTTTTTATGGCTGAGTAATATTCCATCACAGAGAAGGCAACGGCACCCCACTCCAGTACTCTTGCCTGGAAAATTCCATGGATGGAGGAGCCTGGTAGGCTGCAGTCCATGGGGTCACTGACAGTTGGACACGACTCAGTGACTTCACTTTCATGCATTGGAGAAGGAAATGGCAACCCACTCCAGTGTTCTTGCCTGGAGAATCCCAGGGATGGGGGAGCCTGGTGAGCTGCCGTCTATGGGGTCGCACAGAGTCGGACACGACTGAAGCAACTTAGCAGCAGCAGCAGCAGCAGCAGCAATATTCTCTCGCATATATGCACCACATATCCTTCATCCATTCATTTGTCAGTGGACCTTTAGGTTGCTTCCATGTCCTGGCTTTTGTAAATAGAGCTATAGTGAACACTGGGGTACGTGTATCTCTATGGAAACAGAATTACCATATGACCCAGTAATCCCACTGCTAGGCACATACTGCCCCCGCCCTCTGTTTTTATTTTAACCTGGCTTTTCTTTCAGACCTGGAAGCGATTCTGAAAGACAAATGTGTGCATCTAAGATTGAGTTGCCACCATCCGTTGACTTGCTAGAGTACACCTGCCCGACAGGTGTGCCATTTTTAGCATTAGCATAGATGTTATGAATGCAGGTCCTTAAAGCAACCTGTTGGTTACACAGAAACTTGTTGGGGATATGCTGGAGGTCCAGAGCAGTGCTCTCTACTTAAGTGCCTTAATAACAGTTGAATGAGATGACTGGTAAGCTCTTCTGTGAAGTTCAGTATAGCTCCTGCTGAGCTTGGTTTGTATTCTGGCCACCCTTCAACATCAGGTGTCTTCCTCCCTCTAATAGTCTCTTGTCTTATTCAAAGGAACCACTTCCTCTTGATGAGTTGGGGCCCCTATCTTGAAGTGCTCTGACAGGTCGTAGAAATAGCCAGTGGTTTCCCTCGTGGTCTAGTGGTTAAGAATCTGCCTGCCAGTGCAGGGGACATGGGTTTGATCCCTGGTCCAGGAAGATCCCACATGCCTCGGAGCAACTAAGCCCTGCTGCCACAACTACTGAGCCAAAGTGCTGCAACTGCTGAAGTCTGTGCTCCCTAGAGCCTGTGCTCTGAAAGGGGAGAAGTCCCCACAATGAGAAGCCCTCGCACCGCGGTGAAGAGTGGCCCCCTGCACTCTGCAACTAGAGAAAGCCCTGGTGCAGCAGCAAAGACCCAGCACAGCCTAAATAAATAAATAAACTTTAAAAAAGTGAAATAGCCAGGTGCCCCGCTGCACACCCCATACTTTCCCATCATACCCCTGGGTTGCAGCTATGCTGTGGCTGTCCTAACAGATAGATGGACGGTAGTTACCTTATACTGAAAACGGAACTCTAAAGGTAATTAAGACAGAAGAGAGAAAGTGGTGGGAAAAACCTTAGGGAAATCATGGTGCTGTCAGGTTGATCCATAAGGGCAGAGGTGCATGGTAGGTGTTCAATAAATACTTACAGGATGAATGAATGAGGGCAGAATTTTGTGTTTGGGAAGTGATCCTGCCTACTTCACTTATGAGCATCCATCTTATTCCAAAGGAGCAGACATTATGCCTTGATTGAGTGAACTATTAGATATGTTTAGTTTCAAATGCAGACATAAATAGATTTGATCTTTCCATGGCTCGACTTTCCTCCCATCAGCTTTCCCTTGATTATCCACAAGTGTTCCAAGCCTTCATTAGCTAAATAGGATGCAGATGATGGTCATTAGTCTGGGATATAAATCCTGCTGGCACATGCAATGGCTTTTCACTTAGTTAATTGGAATTTTCAGTATTCATGGACTACAAGAAAACACTAATTTCATCATTTATTTGGGGGTACAATTCTTTTCCCTTTGCTGCTTATGTTTCATAATTACAAAGTTAAAAATAAATATGAATGCCACACTTTGCCTGGAGAGGATGCCACTATTTTAAGTGCACATGTATCAATATTAGTCTGCTAAAGCATCCAGACCAAATGGAAAATCATACTTTGTCTAGAAATCTTAGAATTGGCCAACTAAATGTCTAAGAAAGCATCCAAGTAGCGTGCACTTTGGGAACCCATTGATTCAAGTGTGAGGGACTTCCAAATTGTTAGTAATATGAGTAGGTCTGGTCTTGACATCTGCCAATGAATAAGATATCATCCAGTTGTCCGTGGAGTGGAAATTGCAGGTATCAGATAGAGATGATGAATGCAGCGTTTTTCCTTTAAATGGTTCTTAGCTTTTGACTGCATTTGACCATTTGTCAAAGGTAACTGGCCGCTGTTTAGTGATATTGAGAGTGAAACACACATACACAGACACGTGCGTGCAACTGATACTTGAAATAAAATTTCATAACATTACCATCTATCTTAGAGATTCGGTTTCTGAATTCCTCAGTTTTTATAATCCAATACTTCTGCAATGATCTCTGCTTGCCCCCCACTTTGTTCTGATTTAATCGAGTAAGTGTCATCTGTGTGCTGTTTTAAAAATATAAATCTTGGTTATAGACGTTACACGGCAGAAGTTGGCTCAGTAGAGGCAGAGTATATCTATTTCTAAACCTAATTTAGTGGGAATAAAACAACATTGTAATAATTCTCAGAGGTAAACTCTCCCTTAAAAAGGAGACTAGAACATATGGAGTCTCTTTTCAGTACTCAATCACTTTGCAAAACACACCCACCAGTGAGAATAGGGTAGGCAGCTGCCCTTTCAGAAGTCTTTTTGTAGGCTGGCCTGGATGAACCCATCCATCACTGCTCCTCTGTCTAGGTTGTCTGGCCAAAGCCTTATCAGCCTCAGTTGTTTGCCACTTTTCCTTCTGGGGTTGCTTTGACCTTTTTGCCCCTTGGAATGTTTCTGCGAATGGTTCTTAATGATGATTTAAGCAAGACATGTTTAAGCACCTCAGTCTTCTAAATCAACTATTATATATATAGAAAAATATACATAGCTTAATATTGTTGTTTCAGTCACTACTGCTAAGTCACATCAGTCGTGTCCGACTCTGTGTGACCCCATAGACGGCAGCCCGCCAGGCTCCCCCGTCCCTGGGATTCTCCAGTCAAGAACACTGGAGTGGGTTGCCATTTCCTTCTCCAATGCAGGAAAGTGAAAAGTGAAAGTGAAGTCGCTCAGTCGTGTCCAGTCCTCAACGATTCCATGGACTGCAGCCTTCCAGGCTTCTCTGTCCATGGGATTTTCCAGGCAAGAGTTCTGGAGTGGGCTGCCATTGCCTTAGTCCTATCCAACTGTTTGCAGCCCCGTGGACTGCAGCACGTCAGGCTTCCTTCGTGTCTTTCACTATCTCCTGGGGTCTACTCAAACTTGTGACCATTGAGTCAATGATGCCATCCAACCATCTCATCCTCTGTCACCTCTTTCTCCTCCTTCCCTTAATCTTTCCCAGCATCAGGGTCTTTTCCAATGAGTTGGCTCTTCATATCAGGTGGCCAAAGTATTGGAGCTTTAGCTTCAGCATCAGTCCTTCCAAATGAATGTTCGGGGTTGATTTCCTTTAGAATTGACTGGTTTGATCTCCTTGCAGTCCAAGGAAATCTCGAGAATTGTCTCCAACACCGCAGTTCGAAAGCATCAAATTTCTGGCACTCAGCCTTCATTATAGTCAGACTCTTACACCTGTACATGACTAACTGTATCATATGTAAATCCATATATTTAATATGTATGTCAGTATTTAATTTATATCTGTCTCAAAGTCGAATAGAGAGACATTTTATTCGTTATGCTTTTGGGAATTCCCTAAAAAAATTCTCCTTTCTGCCTCTGCAGTTCATCCAAAGATGAGTGTATTATTCAGCCAGATGTCCTGCCCTCAGAGGATGTGGAAAAGAAGTAGTCAGTCTGCCCGCTGATTTCCAAAAATGTGCCTAATCAAGATCTAGCTCTTTTTCTCCGAATTAAACAGGGTTCTCATGACCTAATGGGAAATGAATAGGGGTTTCCTCATTGCAAAATGAAGAATTCAGGACCTCTAGTCCAACAATCTATCTTAAGCTTACAAGGTTAATGTTCGTCTCTTATTAAGAAGGGACAAAAATCAACACTGTTGGTTGATCCCACCTCTTGCACTGTTGGTGGGAATGCAAACTAGTACAGCCACTATGGAAAACAGTGTGGAGATTCCTTAAAAAATTGCAAATAGAACTGCCTTATGACCCAGCAATCCCACTGCTGGGCATACACACCGAGGAAACCAGAATTGAAAGAGACACATGTACCCCAATGTTCATAGCAGCACTGTTTATAATAGCCAGGATGTGGAAACAACCTAGATGTCCATCAACAGATGAGAGGATAAGAAAGCTGTGGTACATATACACGATGGAGTATTACTCAGACATTAAAAAGAATACATTTGAATCAGTTCTAATGAGATGGATGAAACTGGAGCAGATTATACAGCGTGAAGTAAGCCAGAAAGAAAAGCACCAATACAGTATACTAACTCATATTTATGGAATCTAGAAACATGGTGATGATAACCCTGTATATGAGACAGCAAAAGAGACACAGATGCATGGAATGGACTTTTGGACTTTGGGGGGGGGAAGGTTTGGGAAAATGGCACTGAAACATGTGTGCTATCGTGTGGGAAATGAATCATCAGTCTATATTCGGTTTATTATTTTTATTTATTAAATTAAAAAAAATGCCTAGATTCCTGAGCAAGTGACCCATTTGTTTATTTCTCCAGCAACTCTATTATAAAAGACCAGCAAATGTATAAACTTTAATGAAGGGTCACATGAGCTTCCCAGGTGGCGCTAGTGGTAAAGCCTGCTGATGCAGGAGACCCAAGAGATGCGGGTTTGATCCCTGGGTTAGGGAGATCCTCTGGAGCAGGAAATACCCACTCTGGTAGTCTTGTCTGGAAAATTTCATGGGCAGAAGAGCCTAGTGGGCTGCAGTCCATGCTACTGCAAAGAGTCAGACATGACTGAGCGACTGAACACAAGGGGTCACATTCAGCTAGAGCACATGTGTCATAGCCAGTATCAGCCCTTGGCAAAACTGGGTCAAGTTAAAGTGTACTGTAGTGAGCAGAGCCAGGCTCCACACAGACCTCCATGCACACTGCCCTCAGCTGTCTGCCCTCTCAGGAAATTGCCCTTGGCTGAAAAGAGGCATCATCCCTAGGGTTTACCTCCTTCCCAGGGCAGCCCTTTCCCTTGCCCCAGCTTAGGACAAGTCTGGCCCAGTTTCAGAGCTCCCCATTCGGTTGGCTGAGACCTTGGTTGAGTTTGTACTCCAGCCCATCAACCCATTGCATCTCCCTCTGCTCAGTCCTACACCTTTGCCTTCCCTTCTCCAAGTGGAAATCCGAAGCTCTCCCTAACGAACCTCCTGCAGGCTGATCTCCACTTCATAGGCTGCTTTTGAGGGAGTCTAACCTGCGACCTGTGTGATCTTTTCCATCAGCATTGAATATCTGAGATCTTCATGCTATAAGTCATCATTTCTCTCAAAATCTGCTTTGAAATTAATAAAAGAAAAGAAGCGTCTGCTTGTAAATACTGTTCGCCCCGTGCTATTCATTCTGCCGACAGTCTTAGAAGTCAGTGCTCTAAAAAGCCTCAGTGTATATGTACCACAACTTCCTTATCCATCCATCTGCCCGTGGACATTTAGGTTGCTTCAATGTCCTAGCTATTGTAAATAGTGCCGCAATGAACATATGCCCAAAGGAATATTACTCAGATATAAAAAGGAATGCATTTGAATCAGTTCTAATGAGGCGAATGAACCTAGAATCTATTATACAGAGTGAAGTAAGTCAGAAAGAGAAAGATATCATATATTAACACATATATATGGAATCTAGAAAGATAGTGCCAATGATCTTATGTGCAGGGCAGCAAAGGAAACACAGATGTAAAGAACAGACTTTTGGACACAGTGGAAGAAGGAAAGGGTGGGATGATTTGAGAGAACAGCATTGAAATACAGAATCTAGAAAGATAGTGCCAATGATCTTATGTGCAGGGCAGCAAAGGAAACACAGATGTAAAGAACAGACTTTTGGACACAGTGGGAGAAGGAAAGGGTGAAATGATTTGCGAGAATGGCATTGAAATATCTACATTACCATATGTAAGAGAGATAGCCAGTGGGAGTTTGATGTATGATGCAGGGAACCCAAAGCTGGTGCTCTGAGACAACCTGGAGGGATGGGGTAGGGAAGGGAGTGAAGGGGGATTCAGGAGGGAGGGCAGTATGTATGTCCATGACTGATTCATGTTGATGTATGGCAGAGGCCATCACAGTACTGTGGAGTAATTATCCTCCAATGAAAATAAGTAAATTTAAAAAAAAATAGCCATTGTGCTTCCTTGCAACAAACACAGCATCAGGCTAACTTTGATGGAGGGGACTCATTAGCAATTTCCTCTTTAGTAGAAAAATATTGATGCAACAATCAAGAAGGTCACAGCATGGGTAAGTCACCATGTTTTGAGGCTTTCATTTTCAGTAATTAAGGTGAACATGTTATTGGAAGGTTTAGAAAGCCCACCCAAAGTCATTCACAATAGCTGCCATCAGGAAACTGGAATCCCAGGGAAAGTCTTTCAACGGAATGAAATGAGACTGACCAAGCGTATAAGCACAGTCTCCTTAAAAATGGCCAAATTAAGGATATGGACTCTCATTGACCCTTGCCATATCATATCCACAGTCATTCCATGTCCTGAGATTTCACTGTATATTCATGTTTTGTTTCAAGTGGTTCTTTGCTACAAGTGCAACATTTAGAGCTATATATATATATATATATATATTTCTTTTTCTGTTTAGTGAAGCCAATTTCACCCTTCTTTGACTCTCATTTCTCCTCCAAACATGTTTCTCAGGTTACCTGAGACTATTTTTGAAAGTTGAATGGTATTGTTTAATTTTGAAGATCGTTTCCCCTGGGGGCAGAGCACTAATGTCTGCTTTCTTAGACATGTCCCTTAATTTACTCTCTCCAGTAGTACACGTTGCTGCTGCTGCCGCTAAGTCACTTCAGTCGTGTCCGACTCTGTGCGACCCCATAGACGGCAGCCCACCAGGCTCCCCCATCCCTGGGATCCTCCAGGCAAGAACACTGGAGTGGGTTGCCATTTCCTTCTCCAATGCATGAAAGTGATAAGTGAAAGTGAAGCCGCTCAGTCGTGTCCGACTCTTCACAACACTATGGACTGCAGCCTACCAGGCTCTTCCGCCCATGAGATTTTCCAGGCAAGAGTACTGGAGTGGGATGCCATTGCCTTCTCTGATGGTATATGTTAAGCTTAGTTAAAAATGCAATTAGAGTTGGTCAAGTTGCCCCTACTTGGCAACTGCACCGAGTCTTCAGTAGCTGAGATTTGTGCCTCCCTTAGATTTTTACTTCCATCGCTCAGACACGTCCAACTCTTTCACAGCCCCATGGACTGTAGCTCACCAGGCTCCTCTGTCCATGGGATTTTTCCAGGCAAGAATACTGGAGTGACTTGCTATTTCCAATTCCAGGGGATCTTTCCAATCCAGGGCTTGAACCCTTGTCTCCTGCATGGAAGGCAGATTCTTTACCACTGAGCCACCAGGGAAGCCCTAGGACAGGAAATGAGACTTGAAATCAGGAACAAGAAGAGAAATTCCCATGATTAGACTTTTCCATTTCCTGAAAAAAAGTTAGTTGCACTCATCAAGGAATTATGATCATTTCTATAAACTAGCTCAGTTAGAGTTTATACCTTTTGTTCTCAACTGGGGGTAATTTTGCCTGCCCCCTGGTGCTTGGCAATGCCTGGGCATGTTTTTGGTTGTTATGGCTGATCCAGGGAGGAGGCTGTGCTGCTGGCATCTGGTGGATAGAGGCCAGGGATGCTGGCAGCCTTTCTTCAGTGCTCTGTACAGCACATACATCCCATGATAACGGATTATCCAGTCCAAAGTGTTCATAGTCCCAACACTGAAAAACTGATTTAACCAAACCATGTGGATGGGAAAGTGGATATATGCTAAACAGAGAGAAAAATGTTATTTTCCTACAGTTTAGAGGAAACTGTGTCTGTCCTTTGGCTTCCCTTTGTAGCTCTATGACACATGAGTTAATCTGCTTCCAAAACAATGTTTTGGGATAAGACTGGAGTCTTTTTTTTTTTTTTTGGTATTTTTTTTTTTCATCTGGTGCATATTTAGTGGATACCTTTTCTGTGCCAGGCACTGGGCTGGGTAATGGGGCTATAGCGATGACCAAGTCTTGTTGGCTCTTTGCTCCTGGAAGCAGAAATCTGAGAGTGAACATCAAGATCTCTCTCGTGGTATAGTGCTCAGTGTACAGGTGTGTAAAGATGAAGAAGGTCATGAAGAAGGCGTCTGATGGGAAGCTTCACTGTTATGCGTGCCAGCTGTCTGCTACTATGACTATGCTTTCCTTCCTTACTGGTCCAGTCTTGATTTTGGCTTTTTCTCATTTTTTTTTTTTTTCCTGCCACCAAAATCTTTCCTCTTTTCCATTTTCCCCTTTCAGTTCAAACTTCCTGAATAACATGTATCCCTTCCTTCCCAAACAAAATTAAAACACAGATAAAAACTACCAGCAATCCACGTGTAAACATCAGGCCCACCTAAACCTTGAACTTAATTTGTCTTCATTAAAGATCCTTCTTTGTATGTTTTTCCATGTCTGTGTTTTCTGTCTTTTAATACTGCATATTATTTGGGGACAGAATACATGCTGTCTCAGATTCTTAACTTTTTCTAATTCTTGTCCCAAAACATATCAAAACCCTAGATGAGTTGATAAAATAAATGTTATATCGAGAAAGAGTGAGAGAAAGTTTATACACATTAGATCTATGAGCCATACCAAAGTCTTTGTATACATTTCTTTCAGTTTTTTAGTTCTATTCAACCAAAATAAAACTATCAGTGTGCATATATATACATATATACACATATATATACACCCACACACAAAATACACATACATACATCTGTGCACACATATACATAATGCGTATGTATGCATACTGTTGTTCACTCGCTAAGTCATGTCTGACTCTTTGCGACCCCATGGACTTCAGCGCGCCAGGCTTCCCTGTCCTTCTCCATTTCCCGGAGTTTGCTCAAACTCATGTCTACTGAGTCCTGTTGTCACCCAACCATCTTATACTCTGTTGTCCCCCACTCCTCCTGCCCTCAATTTTTCCCAGCATCAGGGTCTTTTCCAATGATTTGGCTCTTTGCATCAGGTGGCCAAAGTATTGGAGCTTCAACTTCAGCATCAGGCCTTCCAGTGAATATTCAGGGTTGATTTCCTTTAGGATTGACTGGTTTAATCTCCTTACAGGCCAAGGGTCTCTGAAGAGTCTTTTCAGCACCACAGTTTGAAAGCATCAATTCTTTGGTGTTCAGCATTCTTTATGGTCCAACTCTCACATCTCTACATGACTACTGGAAAAACCATAGCTTTGACTATTTGGATCTTTGTCAGCAAAGTGCTATCTCTGCTGTTTAATACACTGTCTAGGTTTGTCATAGCTTTTCTTCCAAGGAGCAAGCCTCTTTTAATTTCATGGCTGCAGTCACTGTGTGCAGTGATTTTGGAGCCTAAGAAAATAAAATCCGTTACTGTTTCCACTTCTTCCCCATCTATTAGTCATGAAGTGATGGACCTGGTGCCATGATCTTCATTTTTTGAATGCTGAGTTTTAAGCCAGCCCACATATTTATGCATATATTACATATATAGACACAAGAATATTTATTGCAGAGCAACAACAAAAGAATAAAGTCCTGCTGCTGCTGCTAAGTCACCTCAGTCCCATCCGACTCCGTGCAACCCCATAGACGGCAGCCCACCAGGCTCCCAGTCCCTGGGATTCTCTAGGCAAGAACACTGGAGTGGGCTGCCATCTCCTTCTCCAATGTGTGAAAGTGAAGTCACTCCGTCGTATAAAGAGTTTGATTTCTTTTATATGGAGGATAATGTTATTTTTTAATAATGAGAGCCCTGGAAACCATCAAATCTCTGTCAGTAAAGGAAAGCATACATAAAGTATGATAAGTCCATATTATGCGTGTTATGCAGCCATTAAGAGGAACGAGTGACTCTACATGAACTGACTGGAAAGATGTTGATGACGTAGTCCTAGTAGGATGGTATGATCTCAAGAAAGAAAGAAACTCCTCTGTGTGCGTATGTACTATAATGTGTATGGTTAATATGTATACCTTGGTATTAATATCCTCGGTTACCTCTGAAGGATAGGTTAGAAAGGGGATTGATTCATTAAAAATGTATATTACCATGCAGTACTTAGTTGCATTAGACTCTTTTGTGACCCTGTGGACTGTAGTCTGCCAGACTCCTCCGACCATGGGATTTTCCAGGCAAGAATACTAGAGTGGATGATGCTGTGAAAGTGCTGCACTCAATATGCCAGCAAATTTGGAAAACTCAGCAGTGGCCACAGGACTGGAAAAGGTCAGTTTTCATTCCAATTCCAAAGAAAGGCAATGCAAAAGAATGCTCAAACTGCCGCACAGTTGCACTCATCTCACATGCTAGTAAAGTAATGCTCAAAATTCTCCAAGCCAGGCTTCGGCAATACGTGAACCGTGAACTCCCTGACGTTCAAACTGGTTTTAGAAAAGGCAGAGGAACCAGAGATCAAATTGCCAACCGCTGGATCATGAGAAAAGCAAGAGAATTCCAGAAAAACATGTATTTCTGCTTTATTGACTATCAAAGCCTTTGACTGTGTGGATCACAATCAACTGTGGAAAATTCTGAAAGAGNGGCTTCGGCAATACGTGAACCGTGAACTCCCTGACGTTCAAACTGGTTTTAGAAAAGGCAGAGGAACCAGAGATCAAATTGCCAACCGCTGGATCATGAGAAAAGCAAGAGAATTCCAGAAAAACATGTATTTCTGCTTTATTGACTATCAAAGCCTTTGACTGTGTGGATCACAATCAACTGTGGAAAATTCTGAAAGAGAATACCAGACCACCTGACCTGCCTCTTGAGAAACCTATATGCAGGTCAGGAAGCAACAGTTAGANACAGAGGATGAGATGGCTGGATGGCATCACTGACTGGATGGACATGAGTCTGAGTGAACTCTGGGAGTTGGTGATGGACAGGGAGGCCTGGCCTACTGTGATTCATGGGGTCGCAAAGAGTCAGACATGACTGAGTGACTGAACTGACTGCCATTTCCTACTCCAGGGGATCTTCCCCACCGAGGGGTGGAACCCACATCTCTTGTATCTCCTACATTGCACATGGATTTACCTGCTGAGCCATTTTAGTTTAGTTTTGTAATTAATTAAAAAGTGGAAAATTTTACTGAAAAAATTATTACCATTATGTCCATTAAACTCTTCATAGGATAGCCCAGAATGAACAAACTTGCATGTAAATCCCAACTGGCCTTGAATACCAAAGTGCGTTTTTAGTGGCTCACGAGGCCAAGAAAATATCCACACAACTATATAAAAAGCCAAGCATGCGAAGAACAAGTGGGCTAAAGAAAGGGGAAGAGATAGCAAGTCTGATACTACTGTTCAGGCTCATACCATTTGTGGATGGAGAGAAGCTCTACTCCGTCACTCAGGTTCTTCAAGGTGTCATTTGAATGATATTGACATTTGACGATTTGCATGTCTCTTCCAAAGAGAGAGAGTCCTGTGTGTGGTTGAGAAGGTGGGTACTAGAGTCAGACTGATCGGCTTTCATTCCTGATCTATTTCTAAGGTATGCCAATTAATCTAATGGTGCTGTAGTCCTTTATTTGTGAAATGAAGTAAATAAGAGTCTTTATCCTTACTAGATCATTGTTGGCCCACCAGTGAATGTTCTGACTTGGAGTGGGTGGAAAGTGGGACTGGTGAAAGACAGGCACATTTTATAATTCAGAGAAATCAGGAACTTCCCTGGTGGTCCAGTGGCTAAGACTCCAAGCTCCCAATGCAGGGGGCCCAGGTTCGATTCCTGGTCAGGGAACTAGATCCTGCATGCTGCAACTAAGGGTTCACATGCTGCAACTAAGCGTTCACATGCTGCAACTAAGACACGGGGCAGTCAAAATAAAGAAATATTTTTTAAAAGTCCAGAGACATCAGTGGGGTCATGGGAGATGGTCCCCACCTTGCATGGGAGATGTGTGGGCCAGGGTCAATGTCATTACACTTTGCCAGTTCTAATGCGTCTCCCACCTTCTTGTTTTGCAGACCACCATCTTCAGCACATTGGCCAATGAGAAGTCCTTATCTGACTGCAAAAAGGTAAGTCAGCCTGCAGGAATTCCAGCCTGCAGTCAGAGTAATAAGCGACTTTAGAATTGATGACATTCAGTTGAAAAGCTATGGGATCAATGAAAAGGCTCTGCTGACATTGTGTAGTGTCTTTCCTCAGAGATGGAAATTTCAATGGTTCTCTTTAAGGATGTGGAGGACTGTGTTATCATTTGACAGTGGTTTCTTGTACAGAAGCTCTGGTTCCATCTATTTCTATCTCGCTATTATCTGATATTTTATTCTGTAAGATGAGCGTCAAGGGAGCTCAGGGCAAGCTGCACGGCAGGCATCTCTATCTTTGTTTGCAAATTTAAATGTAATAAACCTAAACCCAATACAAAATAAAAATGATTTTGTATTTGGAAAGCTGAACTTATAGCATAAAAATCTGGTTTGGATTCACCACAGTCGAGTTCGAGAAGCTGTCAGGCTTTGCAAAAGGATTAGCCTCGCTGGCATCTGATGGCAGCCGTCTTATAATGGATCATGTCTGAGGACTGCCTGCTGGAGTAGCAGCGTGTCTAATTCCTGGCCTCTGCAGTGCAGGGGGCACTTTTATCCGCCTCTTTAATCTCAGGTTTAACTAGATCTTGTCCTTCTTGAGGGGAAAGAAGTGATTTCACAGTCTGAAAACTCAAATAAATTCTTTGACACTATCTATTGATATGGCAAACCAGGTGCATAAAGAGTTGACCTGTGCCTTGTATATTAGTTATTTGGCATTTCTGGGGATTTGATACCATGACATTATTTGCTGGGTTGTTTCCGTTTCTGAATTTGCTTGATATGGAAATAGGTAGCAGGGGTCTCATCTTNATAAATTCTTTGACACTATCTATTGATATGGCAAACCAGGTGCATAAAGAGTTGACCTGTGCCTTGTATATTAGTTATTTGGCATTTCTGGGGATTTGATACCATGACATTATTTGCTGGGTTGTTTCCGTTTCTGAATTTGCTTGATATGGAAATAGGTAGCAGGGGTCTCATCTTTAAAGGTGGCATGGGGGCCCACCGTTCTGAGTGCTATCCATTTCATTACCTTGATCATTTTTTTTTTTTTATTGTGTGTTAAGTTTCCATCTTAATTGGGTTCTGCAGTGTTTGTCTGGTTTTGGGCTCCCTGAAAGTGAGGTCCATGTGGAATTTTTAAAGTTATAGAGCTTAGAGAACAAAACAAGAGGAAAGGGGATGGGGTACAATCTTTAAAAGAATGACTTGACCTAAGGACTTGACCGAAGTTGATTAGAACCAACTAGGTCCAAGATGGCAGATGAGCCGACTTGCACTAGAAATCCCCACTCCTTCCCCAAAATAGCTGGAATACTCCTCTGCTCTTTAGCCTCTGAAATTACCCACCCCTATAAAAACTTGACAACCTCATACTCCCAGATCTCTCACCTTCAAGAGATGACCCAAACTCTGTCTGTGGAGTGTGTTTCTCTCTAAGTAAATCCACTTCTTACCTCTATCACTTTGTCTGTCACTGAATTCTTTCTGTGGCGAGACATCAAGAACCTGAGCTTCATTAAATCCTGCCAGCAGGTGTGATCTCACTTAAAAGACTGTGGGTTCAAATCCTAACTGAGTTTAGGCTGGTTCAAGTCCCAGCATGTGAATTCAAGTCCCAATCTGCATTACATGGTTTCAAAAGGACTTCAGGGGTTCTCTAGTCGCCTGCTTTTTCCAGATTGGACTGCCATCAATATCATGTATAGATAATGGTAATGAGGCTGGCGGGCCTCTAGCCTCCACTTGAATGTTCTGCTGACGGTGTACATAACGACTCTACCTGTCACTAGAGACAAAGTATTAGAGAGTTAGTTCTTCATTTTACTCAGCCAGTATCTGCCTCCCTTTGACTTTTGTCTAGTGATTAAGTATGAAGCCAGCTAATATGCTATCTTCTGATTCTTCTCCCCACCGTATTGCAAGGCTATTTATCTTCCTTTTTTATTTCTAGTAGGATGTTGATAATGATTGATTTCCAAAAGCTTGGCTGCTGGGAACTCACTGTCTGGTTTAAAAACCTAGCTCTGCTACTTGTTACTTATGTGACTTTGGGTTGGTGACATAACCTATTTGTGCCTCAAGTTTACCATCTGTAGAATGGGCATGATAGTTGTGCACTTCATATGGATGAATTAGCATATGCAGAGTGTTCTGAACAGTGCTCAACACATAGACCCATTGTCTTAGTTATTATTATTATGGCTTCTAGACCAAGTTATCCTTTTCTTTGGGGGGAGGGGAGCTAGTTTTTATAACCAGTGTCAAGAATTGTGCTTTTCACTCTTCATTCAACAAGCTCTGTTTACAAACTTAGTGTGTGGCAAGCACAATAGAAGATGTGATCTGTGATGAAATGATAAGCTGTAGGCATTCTTGAGTGCAACACTAACATTCTACTAACAGTCTAAGGTGGCACAAGTTTCTATTTATAAGCCATATCCTTCTGTTGATCACATGATGCTTAATGTACTTGCATGAGCCCTTAAAACATTTTTACGTGAACTGTCATTAAAACACAAATCTGTTTTATATTTATGTAAGTGATTCTTTTAGTACAGATGCAGGCCATTATGTTCATTTTCATGGATTTTAAAAAGTTGATCAATCAAGATAATTTATAAACCAAGTCCTGTTATCCAACTTATTACTCCCTCTCCCAGTTCTAGATCAGACACAAATTAGAGTAGTATAGTTGGTCTCTGTGACTTCACTTTCCTTCATCCATTTATCTGTGTTTACAAGTGTTCACCGAGCATCTATTATGGGATGTGAACTGGAATATCCTGTGAACAAGTCACATCTGACCTTCACCCTCATACAACTAGTAGGTAGTCACTGAAAGTGAAGTTGCTCAGTCGTGTCCAACTCTTTGTGACCCTATGGACTGTAGCTTACCACTCCTCCTTCCATGGGATTTTCCAGACAAGAGTACTGGAGTGGGTTGCCATTTCCTTCTCCAGGAGATCTTCCTGATCCAGGGATCGAACCTGAGTCTCCTGCATTATAGGCAGATACTTTACCGTCTGAGCCCTGAGGGTGATAGTAGGTAGTCATTAAACAAGTAAAATTGTCATAGATGATGTATTGTGTTGGTCAAATTGTGATAGATGATGATTTTTTTTTTTTTAAGTTGGGAGGTTCTAAGATCATATACCATGAGAATCTAAGCTAATCTAGGGGTCAGGGGAAACTTTCCTGAAGAAGTGACTTTTCACACACAGTAAATGAATGGGATTTGGCTGTGTGAAGACAAGGTGGAGACAGAAAAAGAGCAAGTGTGAAAGTCTGGAAGTGAGAGGTAGAGAACTGTAAAATGTTCAGAATGTCTAGAAATTATAACTTGAAGTTGAAGATGGGAAACAGTGAAATAAAAGGCAGCCTGATCATGACTGGCCTTGTAAAACTATAGTAAGTGTTCAGATATATTGTAAAGGTAACAGGCAATTTTTAAAGGACTTTGAGCTAGGGAGGATAGGTATGTATGACATGATATGATTTTTATTTTAAAATCTCTTGGCTACTAAATAAAAGAAGCAGCTAGAGTTTAGATATGAAGTCTAAGAGGGAGGCTATAATTTAGGCAACAGATGATCATAGCCAGAATCAGAACAACAGCAGTGGGAATCAAGAGGTTTATAAAGTCAACAGCATATAATAATAGTTTGGATACATGGGAGAGGAAGTTGCTAAGGATGATTCCCTGATTCCAGACAAGAGCAATGGGCAGATTTGCAGTGCTGTTTTCTGAGACAGAGACAGGGATAGGGAGGAAGTTGGTGGAGTTCAGATGAGTATTGCTTGGTCTGTGTTACATGAATTCAAATTGATATGTGTTAGATTTGTGAGATCTCCTGGTAAGGAAGACCAGCAGACATCTGGCCATGTAGCGTTACAATTCCAGAAAGCTTTCTGGGCTGGAGATATGAATATGGGAGTAATATACATGTAGAAAATGATTGAGAGAGTGGGAATGGGTGAGGTCACCCGGCGGGGGTGTGTGGAGAGTGAGAAGGAGGAGGGCTTACAAAAATCTTGAGGGGTATTGATCTATAAAGTCCGAGAGAAGACTGTGTCCTCTGTAAGACACCAGCTGACACTGCACAGAATACTGAGGCAGGGAAAGGGGATTGCAAGGCGGTCTCCACTCTGCTCCCCAGTTCTGTGGCCAGTTGGTTTTTGACAAGGGTATCATGTCCATCAGTGGGGAAGAAAATCATCTTCAACAAATGGTGCTGAGACAGCTGATGTGCACATGCGGAAGAATGAAGTTGGACCCCACTCACACCACAGAGCAAAATGAACTCCAAAGGGAGCAGCGAGCTAAATATAAAAACCTGGAGGAGAGGACGGCGGAGGAGAACCTGTTTAATGAGTAAGAGGCTTTGCTCTGCAGTGATGGAGGTGTTCATGTACCAGGTAGAGATAATAGTTGCATAAAGTCGCGAATGTTCTAAATGCCACTGAAGTGTCCACTTTACAATGGCTATGTGATGTGAATTTTACCTCAATAAATTATTTTAAAAAACATCTTAGGGATCTCAGTTTTTACACCAAAGAGCTCCCAAATTCTGCATCACTTGAGCAGTCTGGAGACCTGGAACAGACTGCTGGAATACCCGCTGCCTTCTCGTCAGCTTGGAAAACTCACTCTTCCATGGAGAGATCTCTTTCTTTGTCCCTTTCCTTTCCAAGATTTTTGAAAGACTCTTCTTGGTTTCTCCAAGAAAGATGAGTGGCTTTATCTCCTGAGCTCATAACATTTGGTACTGACTTCAAGTATAACCTGACAACAACCACACAACTTGTCAAATGTTGACCATGTTTGCAGCCCTGTGCAAAGTACTTTACGTGGATTTTCTCATTCGATTTTTATAACAGTCCTCACAGGTAGGTAATAAAATCATCAGCTGGTAAAGAGCCTGCTGGAGGACACTCTAGTAGTAGATGTCGTAGTGAGGATGTGAGTTCAGCTATCTGACCCTAGAGTCATTGCTTTCAGTGTCTGTTACCTTCTCTGCCGCTGGGTTCTAAATACTTATTTATATTAGGTCCAGCTTCCCCCTTAACTATCAGTTCTTGAAAGGGAGGAACCATGACTGATTCTGTTAGCAGTAGTAAAAAAAAAATACCCCACAGGTAGTAGGAACTCAATCAACGAATTATTGAATGAGTTTGGATGAGATCCACGAGACCCAAATGAATTTGCTGCAAGCATGGTAGTGAAGGACAGTGAAACCTGAGGTGCTGGACGCAGTCCACAGGGTCACAAAGAACTGGACACGACTTAGCGACTGAATGATAGATGGTTGTCTGTTAGCATAATATTATTATGGGAACATTTTGTTCTAAAAAGTACTTTTTTTCCTTTTCACAGGAGTTGAGAAAAGAATATTTTATATTCACTGTAAAGGTAATTTCTGCATTAAAATAAGGTGTTAATGGATGGCTAGTGGTGATTGGCATGTTAAGGTTGGGCAAAGACAGCAACTATTCTAAAGCTTACTTCCTAAACACCATCTGATAGAGTTGTAAGAACGCTATTCTTATTTTCAGCCAAAGACCAGTTCATGCTGTAATTTGGAAAACTTAAACACCTCTGGGTAATACGCATAATTCCATTCATTATTCATGAATATTTATTGAGTATCTCCTATTGCAAAGCAGTTGTTATTCCTAACATGTTATAGGAGAAAAACAAATATGCCGAGACGTGAGATGACTTGCTCTAGGGCACATATTAAACTCAAGATAAACTCTTAGAGGATAGGCCTGATTCGGATCTTCGGATTTTCTCTCTCTAAAGCCTCTCAGATAAAACTACCATATGACACAGCCGTCCCGCTGCTGGGTGTGTACCCTCCGTACGTGCATGTGTGTGTATGTGTGTGCTCAGTCACTCAGTCGTATCTGTCTCTTTGCAACCCACAGCCAGGCTCCTCTGTCCATGGAATTTTCCAGGCCAGCATACTGAGGAGATAACCGTTTCCTGCTGCAGGGGATCTTCCTGACCTAGGGCTCAAACCTCTGTCTCCTGCGTCTCCTGCATTGACAGGCAGATTCTTTACCACTGCACCACCTGGGAAGCCCTGAGAAAACCAGAATTCCAAATGCCACAGGTACTCCAGTATTTTCACTGCAGCCCTATTTATAGTCCCCCCAGGACAGGGAAGCAACCTAGATGTCCATCAACAGATGAATGGATAAAGAAGTTGTGGCAATACATACAATGGAATATTACCCAGCTATAAAAAGGAGCACATCTGAGTCGGTTGAAATGAGCTGGATGGACCTATTATGCAGAGTGAAGGAAGTCAGAAAGAGAAAAACAAATATCGTTAACGTGTGTACATGGATTCTAGAAAAGTAGTACGGATGAATGTATTTGCATTCATTTGTATTCATTGCAAGAATACACAGATGTAGAGGATGGTCTTATGGACACAGCAGAGGAAGGAGAGGGTGGGGCAAACCAAGAGAGGAGCATTGGCACATGTACAATACCAAATGGAAAGTAGGTCGCTAATGGGAAGTTGCTGTATCACACAGGGAACTCAGCCCAGCCCTCTTTGATGACCTAGAGGGGTGGGGGGTGGGAGGGAGGCTCAAGAGAAAGGAGCTATATACTTACGGCTGATGCCCACTGTTGTACAGCAGAAACCAACACAACACTGTAAAGCAGTTATTCTCCAATTAAAATTTTTAAAAATTATAAAAAGATAAAACCTCTCCACGCCACACTATTTATCTAGTGTTGACACATGAAGGGTGTGCATTCAGTGGACCAGCAGCACAGAACAATCCTCAAATGTGCTTCATAACATCTCCGGCCACCTGGTTTATGTTCACTGGTATAATTTTGTGTCTTGATGCTTTTCCATCTCTCAATGCAAGAGATGGACCCACATGTGTCAGCGCTTTCTGAGCAGCGCTATTGAACTTCCATCATTTTAATTGGAAACAGCGCAGAAAACAGATGCCTTCACCCCTTCTCCAAGGGTCCTCCCTCTGACCCTGACCCCCACCCCTGGGACACAGGTCAGAGATAGGCAAGGGGTGACAGAGAGGTGAGGGTGATGGATGGGGTGAAGGTCAGGCATAAGATGAATCCGAGGGATGGGTCAAAGGTTAGAGATTTCTGTTTCACAAATTACTTAAAAACGAAAAACAGTGGTTTTCCAGTTTGACATTAAAACACCGTACCTTATCCTGCTGTGTATGTAGATGGCTACATATGGTAACCGAGACTCCCAACCGTGTAATAGTAGTTGTACAAATAGGTTTCTCAGGTTGGAGAGTTTATTTTAAAAATTCAGCTGTACTTTACGTGTGTGTTGAGGGGGTCAGTGGGCTCCATTTCTCTCTCGCTCTGCCCTATGTCCTTGGACTTCTGATATCAACCCATATACGTGAAAACCTTTAAAAAACAGTACATTGGGGAAATGAATGCTTATCATATTAAGAGGTATTGGTTTGGGGACTATGTGGAAACCTAAAGGAAATCTATTTGTTGATGGTAGTAATCTGTGGGGGTATTTGTGGCTGCGTTGACTCTGCATCCCTTCCACCCAGCCACGGGCTTTGACTTGTCCCTCCACTGTTGCCAGCGATACATGAATGTGCAGAGCGCACGCTCACTTAGCCCACTGGATGAAGGTTTTACTTTGAATAGACCTAGACGATGCTTCACTCCCATAGGCAAGGTAATTTTCCTTCAGGAAGCGGTGATTAAAATAGACAATGTAACCGGCTTTTGGAAGTTTTCGTCCGTGTTGATGAATGGGTCTCTGTGTAAACACAGCCCAAGATAGTAATATCGGTGGTTAAGATATTTACTTACAGTTGGTTCCTCAGCCTTTGAGACTGTATTATATCTGGCTTCCTCTTTTAAAGACCAAGACTTAGTGTCTAGACGGCGTTTGCTGACCTCCACAAAGCAGGCTGGGCAGATTCCCATGACTCCTGGCCTCTTGGCAGAATTTCCAGGCTGGCAGGTCACCGTGGCTTCTTCCCATGGCCTGAGAAAGGGCATGGAGACGAAATCAACCCTGTCAGCATCGAGGAAAATTTTCAGTTCCCCCTGAGAAAGGCAGAATTCCATGTTCGGGAGCAGTTACAGTGAAGGGTATCATTTCAAGTAAATTTAAATGCTGTTTACTTTCTAAATAGAGTTTTTGGGAAGCTATGAAGGTTCATTGTTGGCAGAGTGCTGTTTTTGCTGACTTGCTATACGGCTGTCTGCTGGATAAAGGATGAGAAAGATGTATTCGCAAAGTTCTATCTCTTTTTTATATGTGCCAATACAGATCACTACCTTACAGGAAGGAAAGTTGTAACGCTTTGAACAGAGGGGCAGCATTGCAGCCAGCCTCCCAGTCGCTCCATGTCTCACTCATTTAGCCAAGAATGGGCTCTTAGTGCTCATTGGCAGTATTTGGGATAAGGATGCATGTTTCTGGATTCTGGGTACTCTCCTTTCAGCAATTATTGCCCAGTTTTTGGGTTTTATTCTTGCATTTTTCCTATCTCCACTCTGCTGGGAGGCAGTATGGTGCAGGGTTAAGAGCACAGACTCTGGAGATCAATGTCTGTGACTTGAATCCCAGCTCCACTACCCAGGAGCTCTGCAACTTTGCCCAAGTCACTCAGCCTCTCTGTGCCTCCCTTATGTCATGTGTGAAATGAGACAAATGATGGTATCAACCCCCAAAATTGTTGTGAGGATTGAATAGGTGGACCCACGTAAAATTCTTCGAACAGCCTCTCAGTAGGAGATCTTCATTATTATTCTACCCCTGTGCTTGCAGAGAAGAATTTGAACTTTGATACGCTGTGTCCTCCTGTATCTTTTTGCTCTAAAATATCAAAAATATCAAGGAAAGTACTCAAAAGACTTGGGCTAATGTCAACATTTGGAAAGAACATTAATAGTAATTGCACTAGAGAAATACCCTCATGTGGGTCTCTAATTCTTGTTTACTCTAATTCTTAATAACTAGAGTGCACTCAAGTTCAATATTGTTGGGGATCCAGTTCTGTAGAAGAAGGCCTTTCTTAATAAGTGAAACATAAAATCTTTCTAATTGTACGATGAATATGCTTTTTTATATCTTCTATCACTGGACAGAATTTTGAGCCCATGCTGCTGCTGCTGCTGCTAAGTCGCATCAGTTGTGTCCGACTCGGTGCGACCACATAGACAGCAGCCCACCAGGCTCCTCTGTCCCTGGGATTCTCCAGGCAAGAACACTGGAGTGGGTTGCCATTTCCTTCTCCAACGCATGAAAGTGAAAAGTGAAAGTGAAGTCACTCACTCATGTCCGACATAGAAGATATTTAATAGTGCCTGTTAATTCATAAGTCTGGCTTGGTATTTTTCTTCCAAAAGCCTCCAGAAGAAGGCTTGAAATGGAAAAAAATTTAAGAGAAAGAATCTACTTTTTATAGATGGGCTTATGGCTTTTTTCTTATCAAAAGGAGGCATTTCGAAGGGTGGAGGGTTTAGGTTGGTGGCTATGAAAAAGTGCTGTGGAAATGTTGGACTTCCTTGCTTTCAGCGTAGCATCTATGGATGTAATTTAAGAGACTGAATATCAGTGATTCCTTCATAATGACTTTATAGCCTTGGCCTAGACATTTTTCATTCTTTTCCATATGATTGCAACATTTTCAAATATACCATATATTTTCACATATACCCAAGGTCAAACCAAGGAGTCCTAGTTTACAAGATTGAAACTGGTTGTGGAAAATAGTCTTAGGACCAGAAGAAATTCATTGCCTATTTTTGTGTATGTCCTACCTTAAGCAAAACAATCAAGGAATACATTATAACCATTTTTTGGATAAGGTATAATTTGCAGCAAATAAAATGTAGTGATAAGTTGACAGTTTAATGATATAATTGTTTTTTAAATTTGGCCACAGAATCTCATCAGTGCCATTAAGATATGCCTTTGGGACGTGGGCATTTTCATGAATGGGACCTTGCAGCTCTGGACAGCACTGGTAACGTCAGTTCAGTTCAGTTCCTCAGTCGTGTCCCACTCTTTGCAACCCCATGAATCGCAGCATGCTAGGCCTCCCTGTCCATCACCAACTCCCGGAGTTCACCCAAACTCACGTCCATCGAGACAGTGATGCCATCCAGCCATCTCATCCTCTGTCGTCCCCTTCTCCTCCTGCCCCCAATCCCTCCCAGTATCAGAGTCTTTTCCAATGAGTCAATTCTTCACATGAGGTGGCCAAAGTATTGGAGTTTCAGCTTTAGCATCATTCCTTCCAAAGAAATCCCAGGACCGATCTCCTTCAGAATGGACTGCTTGGATCTCCTTGCAGTCCAAGGGACTCTCAAGAGTCTTCTCCAGCACCACAGTTCAAAAGCATCAATTCTTCGGTGCTCAGCTTTCTTCACAGTCCAACTCTCACATCCATACATGACCACTGGAAAAACCATAGCCTTGACTAGACAGACCTTTGTTGGCAAAGTAATGTCTCTGCTTTTGAATATGCTATCTAGGTTGGTCATAACTTTCCTTCCAAGGAGTAAGCGTCTTTTAATTTCATGGCTGCAGTCACCATCTGCAGTGATTTTGGAGCCCCCCCAAATAAAGTCTGACACTGTTTCCACTGTTTCCCCATCTATTTCCCATGAAGTGATGGGCACCTCATAATTCTCTCCCAGCAGCTGCTGTAATTGTCATCGTCATTTTAGAATCAACAGCACATTCAGGTCCATAGTTTGTCTAAGTATAGTTATTGTCTTAAACAGGAACATTGCTAATAGGAAGGAAAGTAGTTAAGGGCAAGTGTCACGAAATACGTTGCTTTAATCCCTTTTGAGCTATAATTATCGCTCTGCATCTGCATTTGAACAGTTTTCAAGAGTACCACCTTGGAAGTCTGTGGTTCATGCCTAACTGCTCGTGTAATATACATTGTAAGATATATTTGAAACAGTAACAATTAGCAGCAACCCTTTCCCCCACCACACATACCTACAGCTGAAAAAATCTATTTTGAGCCACCAAAAAAAATAAGTGCATTTTTGTCATAGTAGTTCTGGACTGCCAGAATTGTTTAATGGGGGTGGCAGAAATAAAGGGATGCTGACTAATTTTGCAAATTATACTTGCAAAAGGGCATATAAGAATTGTTTTATAATTTATGTGGGTATATAATCCAGAAATATAAAATGATAATATTATAGAGGAATCACCATTATTTGCTCTCTTCATTTATCTCTGTGGCTGCTACATCGAAAGCAAGGAAGTCTAACATTTCCAAAACACTTTTTCATAGTCACCAATCCAAACCCATCATCCATTGATGTGCCTCCTTTCAATGAAGAGAAAAGTTGTACGCCCATCTACACTGGGCATTTTTGTGTGTGAGGGGTTAAAGATCACATACAAAAAACTACTCCATTCAGCTCTACAATCACTAACTTGATCTAATTTCTTTGTCAAGTACTAAAGATATTACTCCCTAACGGCTCAGATGGTAAAGCATCTGCCTACAATGCAGGAGATCTGGGTTCCATCCCTCCGTTGCGAAGATCCTCTGGAGAAGAGAATGGCAACCCATGCCAGTATTCTTGCCTGGAAAATCCCAAGGAGAGAGGAGCCTGCCAGGCTCTGGTCCTTGGGGTCGCATAGAGTTGAACACAACTGAAGAGACTTAGCACAAAGATATATTGGTGAACTTCTGGCTGTGAATTCTGTTTCCCTTGCGATTCTAGATGATTTCCTTTTGGGCTGTGATATTGCTGAGTCTCAAGGGCACCACGGCAGCTTTCTCTCTTACTTCTTTTTTCTGTTTTTGGATTTTTCCAGACTGTTACATAATCAGGATTTGGCATAGTTAAATAGACTTGTGTGCCTGCACACACATAAACACATTTAATTTTACACAATATTCTCTGAAAGGAGAACTTTCCTAGAGAGATTTATCTTATTTTCTGAGTCCACAGCACAGTGTGCTAGATGAGGAAAGAAGGCGGAAAAAAAGATAAATAAATAAAAGATGACTCCATAAGAAGAATGGCCCAGAATTCGTGTAAATTGGATCTCTCTACTGGCTTACAACTCCTTTTAGAAAAGTGGAGTCGTCAGAATACTTAATTTGCCTCAATTAAGAATGATCACTCTCGCTATTGTTGCTCAAAATGGGACCAAGTCACTCTGCAATCAAGCTAATTGCAACCTCTGATTTAGCAGCTTAGCTCTGCACTTCGCCTTTGTTTTCATAAAGGATCTATACAGGCCAAATAATCCATCCCCTCCCACTCCCCCCAGGCGGATTGTTTTTCTTCATTATTTTAATTCCTTACTTTGAGGATTGCTATAATCTTCTGAAGCCATTGCACACGGCAACTGCTAAATAAGAGAGCTGATGTGAGGATGAGGACAGGGCAGTTGGATCAGGAGCCAGTGTGGCGGCTGCTTTGTGAGGTCCAGAGCCAGCCCAGAGACACTGCTCCAAGAATTTTATGTGGATCCACCTATTCAATCCTCTCATCCGTTCTAGAAATCGATACCATTATTTGTCTCATGTTATGCATGACACAGATGGGGCACAGAGAGTTTGAGTGACTTGGGCAAAGTTGCAGAGCTCATGGGTGGAAGGGCTGGACTGCAGTCCCAGAAGTTGGTCTCCAGAGTCTGTGTACCAATACTGCCTTTCAGCAGAGTGGGAATGAGAGAATGCAATAATAAAACCCCAAAGCCGGGCAATAATTGCTGAAAGGAGAGTGCCTGGAATCCAGGGCCAAGCATTGCCCATGAGTGCTAAGAGGGCCTTCTTTGCAGGACAATGAGAGGAAGGGGCGTGGAGGAGAGGGGTCAGGGAGGGCCAACTCTGCTCCTTCCCTGTGTCAACAGTGATTCAGCTTACCAGCGTATCCCACCTTCTCAATGACCACCCAATTCAAAATTGCAATCTGCTCCTGTGCCAAGAATCTCCAAGCTGCCTGTTTTCACTTCACATTCTAAGACACTATGTAATTCATTTTTTCCTGTATTGTTTATTTCATGTCTCCTGACAATAGAATCAATTTCAAGATGACAGGGATATTTGGATCTGCTTTATTCATGCATGGGAACTGAGACTTGAACATAATAACTCCTCAAAATTACCTGTTAAATGAACTACTGGGACCATGACCACCACCACCACTACCACTATCCTTAGTCATAGCAAGGGATGGCCATAGAGTTTTAGAGCTGGAAATGATCAGAGATCATCTCTAGAACAGCGCCACCTTTTATCAAAGCAAAGACTCCTGGGTCAGGAGCTGGAAACTGGTCTTCTCAAACACTTGTCTGCCCCCTGAAATGAGCAGGCTGATTCTCCAATGTAAAGTGGCTAGCACTTTAAATATTGTGTTGGGAGATCTCATACTCTACCCTGCTCTGGGGTTGAGCCTCAATTTAATGATCTTTAAAACCACAGCCCATGAAGGCTTGTGGAACTGCCTAGATATGTTGGGGGGAAAAAAATGGTACTGCTGGGGTGGAATTGCAAGATAAGCGGAGAACCCAGTAAATGACTCTGTGGGAGTTTTTCCCAAGAGAAGGATAAAGAAAAGAGTGTACTGTTTTTTTGGCAACGGAAACTGGCACTTAACGTGATTATAGCCACTCTGGGCACTTGGCTTTTCCCACTGGGGAGATCAAATGTGATAAAAGCAGAGCGCTTTTCCAAAAGCTAAAACTTCATGAGCTTCCGTCTCCCACTGAGGTGTCGAAACGGCCGATATCCCTGGCTAGAAGAGCACTTTAATTAATTCGGGCCTTGAGCTGGCAGTTTGCCACAAAAACACCTGAGTGTGGTTGCCCATGAATGGAAGTGCAGAGGGCCACTGCCAGGGACTTTCAGAGCATCCACCTGTCTCCATGGGAAAGACAAGTGCCGTGTTCCCCTGATGGAGGACCTGTTTCCCCTTGATGTTCTTCGGAGAGAATTTCCTGGCAAAGCCTTTCCTCTCACATAACTCCCAAGGTAGGGGGAAAAAAAAGATGAAAAGGAAATCGCTGCTTCTGCTTGTGTTAAAAGAGCCACAAAAGTCAGCATCTGCTGCAAGCAGAAGGTGTCCAAGGAAAGGCGACCCTCTGGCCGAATCAGAGCTTGCCATCTTGTATCAACTCTGGAAATCCCCAGGTGCTCTAAGTAGGATGACGTTTTGAGGCTCTTTAGTGTCAGTGAGGTGACCTGGCATGTTGAGGTACATCCCCCCGGTGATCTAAGGGGCCTGGGGACTCTGTCGTCAGAAGCAGCATTGCTAGGTGTCTGCGCGGAAGTGCCCTGCAGGTTTGTAGATGCTTTCATGCCCTGGTTGTGCTTTTGAGCAGCACCTGCTGCTCCTGTTGTTGCAGGAGATGCCGTTTGGAAGATGGGTTTCTGTTTACTCAGAGGAGACGGAGATGAGCTGGAGCACAGGGCTGTGCTCACCTTGCCTTGAGGAAGGGCCCTGAGGGAGGAGTCTTATAACTAATGAGGGTCACTGACTGCAGCTTCACTGCGGACCTGTGCAGGGCATCTGGCTCCCTTCCTCTCCTTTGACTCCTGGGCCACTCCATTATTTTTTTCAAACAGTTTTTCCTTTCTAAAATCAATTTTCATTTTTTAATCAATATTTATGTTTATTTATTTTATTTGGCTGCACTGGGTCTTGGTGCATCTTTGATCTTTGTTGCAATGGCACACAGAATCTTTCATTGTGGCATGTGAACTCTTAGTAGTGGCCTGTGGGATCTAGTTCCCTGACCAAGGATCGAACCTGAGGCCCCCTGCTTTGGGAGCTGGGAGTCTTAGCCACCAGAACACCAGGGAAGTCCCTCCTGGGCCACCCTTAATCGTGGTGGGGGAAATGCTTTCTGTGACCATTTCCTTAGTGCTCCTCTCAGCTCTCTAAAGTAGTTCTAAAAATCTTTTATGCTTCTAAAGCACATGATAATGTACTTTCAGACATCAAATGGAGTTATTACAGATTTACTGGTCACATACGCTATGTAATATGTAGAATATTTATAGCACTGTGTGACATGTTGTCCAGATTCTGTGTAACTACTAATGACTCTGAAGTAAACTGACTAATAAAATGCTGCCTTAGCACCCATTCACTCTGTTATGCTCACTGTTACCAAAACCCCTCTGTGCCTGTATTTCTCCTTCCCTGCCTTCCCTTCCCCCGCCCTCCACTCCTCCTTCTTCATTTTTGGAGAAACCACTTGTACTTCAATAATCTAGAAAATTCTATCTTATTTATACTGAGCAAAAGTCAGTTAACAAACTTCCAAACTGCTGAAGAGCAGCTCACAAAGCATTGCATGCAACCTAGCATGTGATGCCAGACTGAAATCCAGACAACGTGTGCTTTGTTTTCCAATTTGAAAAAAAAAATGCAAAATTAAAATATTGCATTACTGAGTACCTGAGTTAGCAAATCATTTTGGCTCAGAGGAGAAAATAAAAACTTGACAATATGTGGATTTTGTGTCTGCTTTTGTTACAGTCTCTTAAAATCAACATTTTAGGCCACATTAGTATTACTAATGATTTAGATTTGAGAGTGACCCTCAAAAATTATAGTTATTAAAGCTTTAATAGTAAATGTAAACCCTTAGACTGAAAAGATCAAGGTAGGAATCAAGGTAAAAGGAGAAATTGGGGAACACCACTATTTAGGGTTCAAATAGAAAAGTAGAAAGGGAGAGGAAGCTATCAAGCCTGTAGACAGGACCAGAGAGTTTGAAGGTGCAGAGAAGAAAGGAAATCAACTGATGCAGGAATGTTGTAGAGATGGTAAGGGTATTGGTCACGGAAGCCAGAGGGTCAGTATAGAAATAAACCTTGGCTAGAAGGAGAAATAGCTCACCAGCAAAGAGAACATTTCAGTATAAGTGAATTTGGGTGTGCAACCTCTTCATTTTTTGTTGTCGTTCAGTCGCTCAGTCGTATCCGACTTTTTGAAACCCCATGGGCTGCAGCACGCCATGCTTCCCTGTCCTTCAGTATCTCCTGGAGTTCACCCAAGTTTATGTCCATCGAGTCAGTGATGCCATCCAACCATCTCATCCTCTCTTGCCCCCTTCTCCTCCTGCTTCAATCTTTCCCAGCATCAGGGTCTTTCCCAGTGAGTCTGCTCTTCACATTGGGTGGCCAATGTATTGGCACTTCAGCATCAGTCCTTCCATTGAATATTCAGAGTTGATTTCTTTCAAGGTTGACTAGTTTGATCTCCTTGTTGTCTAAGGGACTGTCAAGAGTCTTCTCCAGCACCACAGTTCAAAAGCATGAATTCTTTGATACTCAGCCTTCTTTATGGTCCAACTCTCATATCTGTACACGACTTCTGGAAAGACCGTAGCTTTGACTATATGAATCTTTGTCGACAAAGCAATATCTTTGCTTTTTTAATACACTGTCTAGGTATGTCATAGCTTTCCTTCCAAGAAGCATTTGTCTTCTAATTTCATGGCTGCAGTCACCATCCACTTTAAGGTGGATTCATTCTTAAGGGGGAGATAATGATAGTACCCAGCTCAGCGAATTACTGGTTCAGTTGGTAAAGAATCTGCCTGCCAATGCAAGTGACGCAAGAAACACAGGTTCCATCCTTGGATCAAGAAGACCTCTGGAGGAGGAAGTGGCAACCCACTTCAGTATTCTTGCCTGGGAAATCCCATGGACAGAGGAAGCTGGTGGGTTATGGTCCATAGCGTTATAAAGAGTCAGACACAACTGAGCACGCATGCACTCAAGATGACATCAAGCCCAAAGTCCAGGATCTCATGAGAGGTTCTGCCTCATTTCTGGATCTAGCTTCTTGATCTAGAGACAGATCTACCCACCCCTGTCTACCCCCTTCCCCACTACGCAATAGGCAGTGTGGAACAGAATCAAGAGACCCACATGCATGCCTCTCATCAGGAAGGGGAAATCCAGATGCACATAGCAGCTGCTGAGGGTACAACCCTGACATCCCTGCAGCCTCTAGACTCTTGGGTGAACCTCACTTCCGTTTCTAGGAGGTAATTTCCCAGGCCTCTGGCTCTCCCTCCAAGAGGGTTTTCTTTTACTAGCGTCCTCCTTGGCCACAAGTGAAAATGGCATTAGAGAATGTGCCCTTCTTGAAGGAGGAGCTGCTTTCTCAGCCTTCTCCCTGCTTGTTGAGTAGCCACAGTTTTTAGTCCCAGGCTCTATAACTCACTAGGAAGCCCAGTAGGCTTCTTCTTATCTGATTCCCAGTCAGCTCCATGTGCTCATCGGCACACTGTTAACTATTTGATTTATATCCTCTACCTTTTTTCTTTTTATTGATGCATCACTTAATACATATCTGCAGTGCAGGAGACCCAGCTTTGATCCCTGGGTCAGAAAGATCCCCTGGAGTAGGAAATGGCAACCCACTCCAGTATTCTTGCCTGGGAAATTCATGGACAGAGAAGCCTAGTGGGCTATAGTCCATGGGGTCACAAAGAGTTGGCCACGACTGAGCGACTTTCACCTTCACTTTGATCACTTACAAATGGAAAATGCACATATTGTAAGCATACCAGCACAGTCATTTTGTATATGCCCATGTGTGCACCATCCATATTGAGCAATAGCGTTTTCCAGCACCCTCTTGAACATCCCTCTTCTGGATTCTGGCAAGAATTTAGGGCCTTAGGCCTCAAACCAGCACTGTTCATTCTTGGAGTGTCACAGCCTTTCTTGAACACAACACCTTTAGCTTCTGGCCTTAACTACCCTCCCCACTGGGCTCAAGACGGGTTTCCTGCATCTAAGAGGAGAGGTCTCTGTGGCATCGTTCCCCTCGGTTAAGCTCATCCACTCCTCCTTGTCCGTGTCTTCCCTTTCTCTTGAACACTGTTGCTCCAAAATTTATGCCCTTCCATCTGGAAAGAGCTCTCAGGTATCTTAGATCCTAAACGTATGTGCTCAGATAGTAACCAGCCCAATTCCATGAACAGGGACCCTTAGCATTCTAGTCTAGATAGCTGGGATGCTCTGACAATTGGTTTCTCCAAGCTATGAGTAGCCCAAAGTCTGGGCCCAGAAGACATCTAGTTCCAGAAAAGTATGAGTTAACTAAGCAATCTGTGGGCCTTTTTGTTCCTCCAGACACCAGTCACTTGCTGGAGGAAATCCATATTTATGTTTCTAATGCTCTGTGTGTCTATAGTGTGCCTTTCAACAATGTCTGGATTTAGAGGATTGAGAAAGCCAGGGTATCTGTAGATTCTTATCTTGACCTTCATTCATAAAGAAAGGAAGCTAGATCACTTATTGAACTCCTTCGACATCCTAGGAACCCAGCTCGCTATCTCAGCATCTTAAAAGTTGCCCTTTGTGTCTGCAGACTCTCGCGTGGAATCAGCGAGTCCCAGATAAAGTCATGACCTGGTTGGGAAAACCTGTTAGTTTGGCTTCAACTTAATGTCATTTTGTTGCCATTTGTTACTGTGAAGTTCAAAAAAATTTTTTGTAGATGAAGGAACAGACATAATTCCAGGAAGAAAAGAAAACTGAAAGTAGATCATTTCTGTGAAAATTAGCTATGTCTGCCCTGGGAAAATAATGTCGATTGATTCAGGGGAAGTTGTCTTATGTTGCTGCCTGCGTCTGGGAAACACAGGCCTGAGTGAGCAGAGCATGGACTTGGCCACAGAGGGTGGTAGATGGCTGTGCTGAAGGGCACCGGGGCTGACGAGAGACGCTCGGGAGGTGGAGTCGGGTGCATTCCTGCTCCTGAGGTGAGGAGCTGAGACGGAGGTGATACGTCCTCACGGCCTCAGCGTCCCCTGAGGAGAGTGAACAAAACTAGAGACCCCTGAGCCCGGCTTGGCTCCCCGAGATGCTTCTTACTCGGTTGTCTTGACAGGACATCTGGACACTGACGAATTTAAAAGCTCCCTCTGCATCCTGGCTTCCCCTGTGGCTCAGCGGTAAAGAGTCCACCTGCAAATGCAGGAGACATAGGAGACGCGGGTGTGATCCCCGGGTCAGGAAGATTCTCTGGAGGAGGAAATGGCAACCCATTCCAATATTTGTGCCTGGAGAATCCCAGGGACAGAGGAGCCTGGCGGGCTACTGTCTGTGGGGTCACAGAGAGTCGGACATGACTGAGCACGCACATTTTGTGCATTTTACTGTGCAGCCAGAGTTGAGAACCCCTGAGTTAAAGGAGCATGTGAGTTCCCAGGTCTACGTCCATTATCATATGAACTGGCCATGCTGAAGGGGACCCAGCTTGCTACCCAGCCTGGTCTCCCTCTGCCATGGGCATCGCTCCCAGGTCTGCAGTGCTCAGGAACAGAAAGCCAGGACACTCTCCTCACTGGCCTTTGCCTGACCACCTCATCAGCCTCAGTGCTGTCTCTGCCTGGGGTTGTTTGAGCTCTCCTCAGATCCCTTAGACCTGCTCCTTAAAGCACAAGTCCTAAGAGGGTCTCTCTAAGGCCCACCTCATCTGGGCCTCAGAGGGTGACCCCTGCGAAGCACATGTCTAGATGCTTAGAAATTCCTGAATGAGTGCTATGCTACCATTCTGCAATGCCTCGCTGTCTCTTCATGCACAGCTTCTCAACGGAGATAGATGTCAGAGTCACCTGCGGACTTCCCTGGTGGTCCAGTGGCTAAGCTCCATGCTCCCAATGCAAGGGGCCTGGGTTCAATCCCTTGTCAGGGAACTAGATCCCATGTGCCAGAACACAGAGTTCACATGTTGCAACTCAAATGCTGTAGTTCTGCCGTACAGAACACCCTGTAGGTTATCTTATTTTTTCTGCACCCCCAATATGATCACAACCCCAGTGTCTGTCAGGTACCTGGAAAAACTGTAGTTACTTAAGAAGATCTAGAAACACCATTTTTGATGTCAAGAAGACATTCAGTGTGAATTCTTACAGGCTCTGGGCATGGAGGAAACTTTATTTTGGTTATGTTTGGTAGACATACTAGCGAACTGGCTGGTCTTTAAAAGCCATTCCAGACCCTTGTTAGGTAAAAGACGACCACCCGGACCATGTTAGAAGTTTGTTTATATATGCATGTTGCCAAGGGATGGCCGGGTTGATGGATGGGGGTTTGGATAGGTTGCTGGGCTAAGGTGTCGCGAGCTGATAGGTCCTTCTACGTGGCTGGGGTGGGGCAGCTTTAGGTGGCGGACTATGCTGCTACTGGTCCCTGGGATCTGGGAGCCTCCCTCCCTAGGGACTTCCCGCGCCGGCGGGGAAGGGAGGGGGCAGCCCATCATGGCCCCTGGGGTCTGACCTTACAACCCTGAAGCGTGGCTGCAGGGACTTCTGGTAGCCCTGACTGGCAAATCCCATTCTTGCACAGCAGCCATTGGGCTACATGTGCTTGGGCCAGACACACCCAGAATTCCAAAGGGGAGAATAGTTTTGCTCTTAATTGACAAGGGCTGATAGACTACCATCATGTTCCTGCTCCCCTTTCTTGGCCACAGTGAGAGCTGACACCATTACCAAGATGACAGAACACAGAACAGTTAGTTGCACTCTGTTCATTAGCGGAATTCCACCTCCACAATTAGTATAAACCTTGAGTTTTGATTCCATGTATCAATTAAGTCCTGAATTGAGAAGGCATAGTTCATAAACCTGCCTGTCCAGAACCATCTGTCCTCTACTTCTTATGCCCACAGAAATGGTCGTATGGAACACATTTCAGCCCCATCTCCATGGACTCGTCATGCCATGGACCTCAGCACTGCTAAATCTACATATAATGATTTATAATATCTCTCCATACAGAACACCCTACAGTTTATCTTCTTATTTTTTCTGCACTGCCCTCCCATATGATCACAACCCCAGTGTCTGTCAGATACTTGGAAAAGCTACCAGTTACTTAAGAAGATCTAGAAACACCATTTTCTATGTCAAGAAGCCATTCAGTCTGAATTCTTACAGGCTCTGGGCATGGAGGAAACTGTATTTTCTAGAGAATCACTCCTTGGAACTATTTAAGATCAAGAACAGGGGACTTACCTGGTGGTTCAGTGGTTAAAGATTTGCCTTCCTGTGCAGATGGTGCAGGTTCAGTCCCTGGTCAGGGAGCTAAGACCTCACATGCCTCGTGACCGAAAAACCAAAACATAGAACAGAAACAATATTGTAACGAATTCAGTAGTGAATTTACAAAATGGTCCACATCAAAAACGAAACCAAGAAAAACCCTTTAAAAAAGATCAAGAACAGTCCTGGCATTCCACTTCCTACTGTCCTGTGCCCGTGGACTCACCTAGGGTTTCACTGCTTCCTGTCCCGTCTGCCCCCAGAAATTCTCTTCCCATCCCTATTCTCAGTCTACCCTTTGAAGCCTAAGACAGAGAAACAGAATATGTGTGAATGGAGTTCACCCCCACAGAGAACAATGGCAGCTTCTACCACCTGCTGCAGGGATGCTATGGGCCTCAGCTCAGCACTCATCTCAGAGTGTGCCATCCTGCAAACCCGGGTTGGACTCAAGACCTCCTGCCCAAGGACAGGCCATGGGAGAAGGGCATGTGCAAATTTGACCTTATCTAGCCTTTTAAAATGGAACCAACTATGAACAAAAGTTTCAGAGGCTAGCTGGTTATGTTCAGGATTTCCACTCTACCCTCCTCTCTGATGCCGACCCACGTGCTTTCACTCTGTGTCTAAAATCTGCCTCATGTCTGATTTCAACAGCCACATGTGCCTTTTTCCATCTTTGTCATGCTTTCTACCTCTCCCTCCAATACTGGGGACTTCTGTTCTCCTTTAGGGCTCCTGATTTAGCTCACCTAACCCACTTGGAGACTGCAGCCATGAAATTAAAAGACACTTACTCCTTGGAAGAAAAGGTATGACCAACGTAGATAGCACATTCAAAAGCAGAGACATTACTTTGCCGACTAAGGTCCGTCTAGTCAAGGCTATGGTTTTTCCAGTGGTCATGTATGGATGTGAGAGTTGGACTGTGAAGAAGGCTGAGCACCGAAGAATTGATGCTTTTGAACTGTGGTGTTGGAGAAGACTCTTGAGAGTCCCTTGGACTGCAAGAAGATCCAACCAGTCCATTCTAAAGGAGATCAGTCCTGGGTGTTCTTTGGAAGGAATGATGCTAAAGCTGAAACTCCAGTACTTTGGCCACCTCATGTGAAGAGTTGACTCATTGGAAAAAGACTCTGATGCTGGGAGGGATTGGGGACAGGAAGAGAAGGGGATGACAGAGGATGAGATGGCTGGATGGCATCGCCGACTTGATGGACATGATTTTGGGTGAACTCCAGGAGTTGGTGATGGACAGGGAGGCCTGGCGTGCTGTGATTTATGGGGTCGCAAAGAGTCAGACACAACTGAGCTACTGAACTGAACTGAACCCACTTGTCTGTTTATTCTGGCTATTATAACAAAACATTATAGAAGGGTGATTTAAGCAGCAAATATTTATATTTCACAGTTCTAGAGATGGAAAACCAAGGTCAAGGTGCTGGCAGATTTGAGGTCTGGTAAAAGACACTTACTCCTTGGAAGAAAAGTTATGACCAACCTAGATAGCATATTCAAAAGCAGAGACANGGCATCACTGACTCAATGGACGTGAGTTTGAGTGAATTCTGGGAGTTGGTGATGGACAGGGAGGCCTGGTGTGCTGTGATTCATGGGGTCGCAAAGTGTTGGACAAGACTGAGCAACTGAACTGAACTGAAGTAAGGCTCAAAATATTTCTGACAAAGCCAGGGAACTCTCATAGCAAAGAAGTTTGAATAAAAGTTAGAGCCAGCAGGGTGGTACCCTTGGGGCACCTGGAAGAAAGAAACAAATGCAGAATTGCTCCAGAAACAATCCTCAACCCATGCTGTAGAGAAATGACTCTTGAGCAAAAAGACAGCAGGTACCACAACAGTGAGCATTGAAATCCCAATAATTTTGGCTCCTGGAACACTCAAGTAGAACTTATAAAACAAGTTTGTTAGAAAAGAATAAAGCAAAACCTTTGGTATATAAATCACAAGAAAACAACCAGACACCATGAAAAAGACTGCATGTCTGAAAAAAGAGAAATAGAATTTCTAGAAATTAGAAGTCTATAGGTACACAAGATAGAAAATAAAATGCAACTTTCCTGCAACACAGGAAACCTGGGTTCAGTATCTGGGTCAGGATGATCCCCTGGAGAAGGCAATGATGACCCTCTCTGATATTCTTGCCTGGAGAATTCCATGAACAGAGGAGCCTTGGTGGCTATAGTCCATGGGATCACAAAAAGTCGGACACAACTGAGTGACTAACACTTTCACTTTTTGAAACGAGGATGAGTTTAACAGAGAGTTATATTGGAGATCATTACACAGAATATATAGTACTTAGAAAATTGAAAGGAAAAAATTAGGAGATACAAAGGTTGAGATGAAAACATCAGATGGTAAGAGTTGTAAGAGGTGACGGAGAGAGAGGAGCCGTACCTGTTGAGGTAATGACTGCTAGTTTCCCAGAACTGGTGAAAGATAGTAATCCTTAGATTAAAGAAACACTATGAGTCATGAGCAGGTTCAGTCAGTTGAAATCAGTTCAGTTCAGTTAAGTTCAGTCGCTCAGTCGTGTCCGACTCTTTGTGACTCCTTGAACTGCAGCACGCCAGGCCTCCCTGTCCATCACCAACTCCTGGAGTTCACCCAAACTCACATCCATCGAGTTGGTGATGCCATCCAGCCATCTCATCCTCTGTCATCCCCTTCTCCTCTTGCCCCTAATCCCTCCCAGCATCAGAGTTTTTTCCAATGTGTCACCTCTTTGCATGAGGTGGCCAAAGTACTGGAGTTTCAGCTTTAGCATCATTCCTTCCAAAGAGCATCCAGGATTGATCTCTAAAGAATTCTAAAGGACTGATTCTACAGGAGTTAGAAGGGACTGGTTGGATCTCTTTGCAGTCCAAGGGACTCTCAAGAGTCTTCTCCAACACCACAGTGCAAAAGCATAGATTCTTCAGTGCTCAGCTTTCTTCACAGTCCAACTCTCACATCCATACATGACTCCTGGAAAAACCATAGCCTTGACTAGATGGACTTTTGTTGGCAAAGTAATGTCTCTGCTTTTCAATATGCTATCTAGGTTGGTCATTACTTTTCTTCAAAGGAGTAAGCATCTTTTAATTTCATGGCTGCAATCACCATTTGTGGTGATTTGAGAGCCCCGCCAAAATAAAGTCTGACACTGTTTCCACTGTTTCCCCATCGATTTCCCATGTAGTGATGGGACTAGATGCCATAATCTTCGTTTTCTGAATGTTGAGCTTTAAGCCAACATTTTCACTCTCCTCTTTCACTTTTATCAAGAGGCTTTTTAGTTCCTCTTCACTTTCTGCCGTAAGGGTGGTGTCATCTGCATATCTGAGGTTTTTGATATTTCCTCTGACAATCTTGATTCCAGCTTGTGCTTCTTTCAAGCAGGTTAAATAAATGCAAATCACATCTAAAACCTTATTGTAAAACTAGAAAGTCAAAGAGGAAGGGAGGATCCTGAAGCAATCACAGAGAAAGGATACGTTATCTAAAAGGAAAGAAAAATTATTGTGACACAAACTTTCAAGAGCNCCTCTGACAATCTTGATTCCAGCTTGTGCTTCTTTCAAGCAGGTTAAATAAATGCAAATCACATCTAAAACCTTATTGTAAAACTAGAAAGTCAAAGAGGAAGGGAGGATCCTGAAGCAATCACAGAGAAAGGATACGTTATCTAAAAGGAAAGAAAAATTATTGTGACACAAACTTTCAAGAGCTAGAATAAAAGCTAAAAGACAAAGGTATTTTTATTGTTTCTCTTCAAAATCCTAAGAGAACGTAACTGTCAATATAGAATAAATTAAGTCAATAGCCATTTGGAAACAAGCACTAAAAAATACATTTTGGACAAAATTCAGAGGAATGGCCACTTTCAGATTCATTGTGAATAAAAATCTTAGGAAAGAAGTAACTTAAGGAAAAATCCAGAAAAAACAATGGATTTTAAGTGGTGTGATAAAAAAATTAGTAAACATGTGGGTTAAAAGAAGCATTTCTTATATAGAATAATAGCAATTTGCCACAGTGGTTAGTAATTTGGGTAATTTAAAAAAATAAGAGAATAAAACCTAAGAGCTCTTATCACAAGGAAAAAAATATTTTTTCTTTCTCTTTTATTTTGTATCTATGGCGTGCTGCGGTTCACGGGTTCGCAAAGTGTTGGACACAACTGAGCGACTGAACTGAACTGAGATGATACTTCCTGGGTCGGGATGATCCACTGAAGAAGGGATAGGCTACCCATTCCAGTATCTTGGGCTTCCCTTGTGGCTCATTTGGTGAAGAATCTGCCTGCAATGCGAGAGACCTAGGTTTGGTTTCTGGGTTGGGAATATCCCCTATATAAGGGAAAGGCTACTCACTCCAGTGAATTCCTTAGACTGTATAGTCCATGGGGTCACAAAGAGTTGGACACAACTGAGCGACTTTCACTATGAGATGATAAATATTCACTAAACTTATTGTGGCAATCTTTTCTTGATATATGTAAATCAAATCATTATGCTGTACACTTTAACCTTATATAGAGCTATAGATAAATTGTATCTCAATAAAACTGGTAGGGAAAAAACCCACTGAGATCTAATAAAACTCCAAACACTTACAACATTTAATAAGGAAAGTAGATAATTAGTGTCTAGAAGAAGGTGAGAATTATTTTTTTTTTAATTTTTTATTGAAATATAAGTGATTTACACTATTGTGTTACCTTTCAGTTCAGTTCAGTCACTCAGTCGTGTCCGACTCTGTGACGTCATGAATCACAGCACACCAGGCCTCCCTGTTCATCACCAACACCCGGAGTTCACTCAGACTCACTTCCATTGAGTTGGTGATGCCATCCAGCCATCTCATCCTCTGTCCTCCCCTCTTCTCCTGCCCCCAACCCCTCTCAGCATCAGAGTCTTTTCCAATGAGGTGGCCAAAGTACTGGAGTTTCAGCTTTAGCACCAGTCCTTCCAAAGAACACCCAGGGCTGATCTCCTTCAGAATGGACTGGTTGGATCTCCTTGCAGNCTTTACACAGGCATTTTAGACTATACAGTGATGTTTTGAAATTAGATATTAGTGGAATGATGATTATAATCTATCTATTTAGTATCTAGTTTTGTTTTTGTTATTGTTTGTATACCCTGAAAGTGTTGTCAGTTTTAAAATGCATCTCCCTGAGGAAGAGAGTTCCATTACAGGAAGAATAAAAAGACATCTATAAAAAACATCATGGGCAGTGATGTTTTATGTCATTGGCAAAGCACTCAGAGGAACTCTCTGCTTGTCTATTTATCTAAGTCTTAAAGGCAGGACAGGTATTATTTTTAAGTAATTTAAATATAAACTTATAATTGAATTCTATTTAATGATCATTTTAATAAAATATATAATAAAATTATGAAGTTGTAAGTTTTTGATGAACTATATACAAATAAGATACTATAATTTTGTTAAAGTATTATATTAAAAGATTCAATGATATCAACAAGTTAAATTGCCTAAACTTTTTAATTGCACATTTTAATCAAGTTGCATTTAAGAAAAGCTGATATGCTTAGTTGCTATATGATAAGA
>SJYA01001052.1:807528-859235 GCA_006410615.1 Neotragus moschatus | reverse complement strand
AAGTTTTTGATGAACTATATACAAATAAGATACTATAATTTTGTTAAAGTATTATATTAAAAGATTCAATGATATCAACAAGTTAAATTTCCTAAACTTTTTAATTGCACATTTTAATCAAGTTGCATTTAAGAAAAGCTGATATGCTTAGTTGCTATATGATAAGATGTGAGAAGGTCTTTGTGGTAGCATCAGAAATTAAGAAGGTCAGTTGTTTTAAAGACAACATAACAAGCTACTCAAAAACATTAGCTTAAACACACACACACACACACAGCTGCTTATTGCATGGATCACTACTATATGAGTCAGTAAGGTCAGTACCCTCATCTGATCCTGACATGGCTGATCTTGGCTGGTGTACTTATGTGTATTTTATCAGCTTTGCAGCCTAGGTGATTTAAGAAGGCCTCACACTCCAGTCGGGAAGTTGCTAAGTGCTATTTCATGGAATAACGGTGTAAGGCATATTGCTCATTATCCAGTAGGCTAGCCTGTGCTTATTCACATAGCAGTTTTTCTAAGACACTATGCAAAATCCAGGAGATTTTGAGAAAGCCACAGGCCATCAGATGCTTGAAGATGGCACAATGTCTCTTCAGCTAACTTTTATATTAGTCAAAGCTAGTCACAAAGTAGTCTACACTCAGAACATGGAGAGATCGATTCCACCATTAATCAGAAGAGTGGAAAGGGGCATGGATACCTGGATAACTGAAGAACTGGGATTATGTTGAAAACTACCATATTAGATAGCAAATCACCTTAAAAGATATAACTTCCAAAATTTTAGTCTTCAGAAAAATTATAAGGCAATCTAACTTTAATGCATTACTTTAAAAAAATTTGAGGAAAGATCATTGTGAGAAGTTGGCTGAAATATTTGTGTCACTCCTATTCCAGCACAAATTCTGACNGATTATGTTGAAAACTACCATATTGGATAGCAAATCACCTTAAGAGATATAACTTCCAAAATTTCAGTCTTCAGCAAAATTGTAAGGCAGTCTAACTTTAATGCATTACTTTAAAAAAATTTGAGGAAAGATCACTGTGAGAAGTTGGCTGAAATATTTGTGTCATTCCTATTCCGGCACAAATTCTGACATATTCTATTCCCATTTACATTTAATGCTCTCAAATATTATGAGTGTTTAGATCTTTGGAAAAGTAGACATTGCAGAATTTATCTAGACATATTGAACGGAGAGAATAGTGTATAAATTATTCAAGCAAAAGTGAGCTATTAATATTAGGTGAAGTAAAAGTCACTCAGTCATGTCTAACTCTGCGACCCCATGGAATTCTCTAGACCAGAACATTGAAAGACCTGGTGTTTCTGTTTTTCAATATTTATTCATTTGACTACTCCAGACCTTAGTTCAGCACATAGAATCTTTCAGTTGCAGCATGAGGAATCTAGTTCCCTGNAAAGGGACGACAGAGGATGAGATGGCTGGATGGCATCACTGACTCGATGGACATGAGTCTGAGTGAACTCCGGGAGTTGGTGATGGACAGGGAGGCCTAACGTGCTGTGATTCATGGGGTCGCAAAGAGTTGGACACAACTGAGCGACTGAACTGAACTGAACTGAAGGGCACATCACTGGTTCACAGATAGATGTCATCTTGCTGTGTCATCCTCTAGTTAAAAGAGGGTGAGAGAGCTCTCTGGTGTTCCTTTTAAAAGGGCACTAGTCCTTTTCATGAGAGTTCTAGCCTCATGACCTAGTTAGTTCCCCAATGTCTCACCTCCTAATATCATGACATTAGGATTTCAACATCTGAATATTGAGAGGAAACAAATGTTTAGTCCACTGCATTACTGGCCACCTGTACCTGAACATACGTGCACAGGTATGCACACATTTGCATGTGTATTCACATGTGTGCACACAGAGATATAGGCCTATAGATGTATGAGGCAAGAATAATAGTCAGGAGTCAGATGATGAATGGCCTCCAAAGTAGTTTGGATTTCATCCTGTGGATCGTGAGTGGTCACGGAACATTTTAAGCAGGAGAATGGTTCAATATGTATTTTAGAAATAGCCTCACTTATTTTTATTTGGCTGCATCAGGTCTTAGTTGTGGCACCTGGTATCTTTTCTTGGCATGTGTGGACTCAGTAGTTGCTATGTGTGGGCTTAGTTGCCCCATGGCATGTGGGATCTTAATTCCCCAACCAGGGATCAAACCCACGTCCCCCACACTGCAAGGTGGATTCTTAAGCACTGGACCACCAGGGAAGCCCAAGATCTCCATTCCTAAATGCAGTGTGAAGATGCTTTAGACCTTATAAGTTCTATAAACAAATGCTAGTGTGTCAGCCCAGCCCAGGTCTCTCCTTATTACCTGACTTTTAGCTCTTTAATTCACAGGACACTCTTTTTCTACCTCTGTGCGCTGCCTGCTGTATACTCAATCAATGTCACTCAATCAATGTTTTTAAAATTAAGCTAAGAAAGCAAGCTGAGTTTTCACAATTGATGAAAATACATATAGAATCCTTATAGGAGACAGCAATAGGGGACCAGGAAAGTGAAGGGCTTGATAGAAAGGTAGGCTTTCATTTGGGACAACAGAGAGAAGAATGGGTAAAACATAAAGTTGCTGGGGGAAAAAAGTACAAGTTGGAGCTGGCATGTGTGATAGGGAAAAAGCATCAGATAAGAAAGACTTTCAGGGCAGATTATGTGGCTGGAGAGAAGAGAAGCTTGATGTGGATTTAGTTGCAACAATCAAGCTGAATACAAAGGCAACATCATTATTCCTTAAGAAAGACAGGAGAGCTATATCAAGGTGAGATTTTTCTTGCATGGAATCTGAGTTGGAAGATGTAGTTCATGAAAAAGAAGTATAAGGCACCAAAAAGTGAAGGAGAAGCAAAATATTTAATAGTGGACATGATAGCTTGGGAAGTGAATAGCACATTGTGTTTTAAGAATATAAGCTTTCCCGTGCCTATGGGTCCACTGTTGCACTATACAAAGCTTTTGGAGGACCTTTGGTGAATAGGATGAAGGAAAATAAACAATGACTATCAGAGACTAAGAAAGATTTTAGAAACTGAAGGCCACCACCATCACTAAAAGTTTATTACAGTAGATTTTACTGCAGGACAGTCTACTGTGGTTGACTAGATTAACAAAGGGCATGTCACAGGGTTTTGTAATATAGCATATGTGGTGGTAAAAATATAAATTGAAGAAAAATCTCAGAACATTCCAAAGGAAAATAGAATCTATGCTATATTTGAATTAGTGATATGCTCTTGTTTTATCCAACAAACTCTTACTATTTTTCTTTAAAGACCATGAAACAATTTATGGTCCTAAGAAGATGTGTTGAAAGATCTTTAAGTTACCCTCAGCCCATGTGACCATCTTTGAAATGATTGATTAGAAGGAAGAGGAAACGTAAGCATGAGGGCAGTGAAACACGACAGCCAACACATGGCTTTATTCTGTGTATTTGTTGTTCAGTCGCTAAGTCATGTCTGACTCTTTGCTACCTCATGGACCGCAGCATGCCAGGCTCCCCTGTCCTTCACTATCTCTCGGAATTTGCTCAAACTCATGTCCATTGAATCCATGGATGCCATCCAACCATCTCATCCTCTGTTGCTCCCTTCTCATCCTGCCTTCAATATTTCCCAGCATCAGAGTCTTTTCCAGTGAGTCCCATTCTATGTATAGTCTGTTAGTAATCTCTGTATTCACCCAGATTTCACTAAGAGAAGCAGGACCAGGAGGAGACATGTATCAAATTTATTTCAAGTATTGGTTGCACAATTGTGGGGCTGACTGGGCAAGTATAAAATCTATAGTGGGGGCTCTTAAGACAGGAAAGCCAGAACTCTCAAGGACAGGCTGAAGCTGCTGCCCACAGGTGAGATTGCCTCTCCTTCTGGAAGCCTTATCTGTGCTCTCAAGGTCTTTCAACTGATTGAATCAGGCCCACTTAGCTTTCCAAGATGAGCACCTTCATTTAAATGTCAACTGATTATCTTTAATCACAACTTTAATCACATCTACAAAATACCTTCACAATAGCTAGATTAGTGTTTATCTGAATTATTGAAATGGTAGCTGGCAGGATGTTACATCAAGACTATGAAATTCTCTTAGGGAAATTTGGTAAGAACGAGGCGTTAAATGAAGTGCAAATCATTCAGTTGTATCTGACTCTGTGACGCCCTAAACTAGCCTGTCAGGCTCCTACATCTATGGAATTTTCCAGGCAAGAATACTGGAATGGGTTTCCATTTTCTTCTCCAGGGGATCTTCACTATTCAGGAACTGAACTCGGATCTCCCACATTGCAGGCAGATTCTTTACTGTCTGAGTCACCAGGAAAAAGGGATATAATTATAGGAGCTCAGCCAAGGAATATGCCACTCATTTATTCTGACAATTAAAGAAAGGGAGAATGTACTCATTTATTCTGACAATTAAAGAAAGCGAGAATGTATTCAAAGTGTATGAGTAGAATTTGAAAAAGTGTTGGATGGAGCAAAAGTCATTAATTCACTCAATCATTCGCTCACTCATGCACGTGGGCATTCATCAAACATTTGCCTCTAGCGAATGTATGAGTCATGGAAGTTATAGCAATAAAGCACTGCCTCTTCCAATAAATAGTTTCCAGCTTGGTGGGAGAGATAGAGGAAAAGGCACTTGCAAAATGTGTATTTTTGGTATGTGAGATTCTAGAACCTGTGTCCCCTATAATGGCAGGCGAATTCTTAACCACTATGCCACTAGGGAAGTGCTGAAAATGTGTATTTTAGAACAATAATATAGACATGTGTATATACTATGGGAACAGCAAGGAAGACCAAGGAGGATGGTATAAAAATGGAAATGAATGTGTACTGAATTGTAGAAATAGGTGATAGGCCAGTGAGAATTCTTTGTGTATATGACCGAGGATGAATAAAGAAAACAGCAATGAAAATAGAGGAAGTAAAAAGTTAACAGGCATGGGAGGGTAACATGTCTTAATGCTAATTTTCCTTTTCCACATTCGTGATGTGTGGCTCTTCCCACCAAGAGTAATGAAGATCCTTTTATGGCCTGTGGAAAAGGAGCACAGTCTCAGAGGGCAGCTGTGCACCTGCTAGGCTGGAGGGAAAAGAATGTGCTGCCCAGAATGTTTTCACACTTCAGGGTTACTGAATTTCAACTTGAGGAAGCCCGGAGGTAAGGACAGTGGTGGAGCGTGCGGGTAGCTGAAACTCCAAGTGCTGAAGTTGGCTCAGAAGCCTCCCCTGAAAAGAAGTAATGTTTATAGTGAATGTATCTGTCCGCAAAGACACCCGGTTATGTTTCCTCCCGTCTTTCAGATTAGATCTCTACTATAGGAACTTGCACTCTCGATTGCAAATAACAGAAAGCAATTCAAGCAGGCCAAACAACAAATGATTATTTGTTAGAATGCAGGAATAGATCATAGAACCGAGAGTGGGAAGGTAGCCAGATCTCAGATGGGGGCTGGGGGTGGGGAGATGGGGGAGTACCTGGGATTTTCACCCCCCCTCCCCTTCTCTCCTCTCCGCTCATTGGCTTTGTCATCCCTGGGAATCATAGATCTCTGTTCTCCAGTCCCCCTGGTAGACTCTCTGCCACATGGAGGACTGTTTGCTCCAGAGTGAACAATTACAGCTGGAGCCGTGCACAGGCTTTCCCAGTTCTAAATCTGATTGGCCTGTGTTGAATAAGATACCTGCCCCATTTAGTCAGATATGGGCCAGGACGGAGGCCAGAGGAGCTCTGAGGTCTGCGAGAGATGGGTCATGGGTTAGTTAGACGTCCCCAGGGAAGCTCACAGAAAGAGAAGGGGAGACATGGGGCACCCTATAGACCTTTAGTCTCTGCTATGAAGTTCTTGATTCCTATCTTTATTCTTTTGTATCCTGACCTATGGGTGGGTCTTATTTTCGTAGCCCTGGAATACTATGATGTCTGAGATCCAGAGTGAAGTCTTTAGGAAACAACAGCCATTGTGCTTCACTTGTTTTTCCATTTCAGTAAAACCATAATAACACACTGATCTAAACAGCTGGCCTTTTGGCTTTTCTTGCACTTTAGTCCACCTACCCTAGAAGCGGAAAAGCAAAAACCCAGGGGATCATCATGTCTCCTCCCTGCCGTGTGTTTAGCATCGCGGAGATGAATATCAGAAATACGGAGGACACAAAAGACATGAATCTGGCCAAAAATAAAATGGCTCGAAAGCGAAAGTCGCTCAGTCATGTCCAACTCTTTTGTGACCTCTATGCAGTCCATGAAATTCTCCAGACCAGAATACTGGTGTGGGTAGCTGTTCCCATCTCCAGGGGATCTTCCCAACCCAGGGATCGAACCCAGGTCTCCAACCCAGGTCTCCCACGTTGCAGGCAGATTCTTTGCCAGCTGAGCCACCAGGAAAGCCCACGAAGCCTATCCCTTCTCCAGCGGATCTTGCCGACCCAGGAATCAAACCAGGGCCTCTTGCGTTGCAGGTGGATTCTTTACCACTGAGCCACTGGGGAAGCCCCAAAACGGCTTATTACTATCTATTGAAAAGAATAAAAGGAATGACTGAAAAGGAAAACCTGGCTAAGCCATATTAAGCAGATTAATATTGGGATACAGCATATTGATATAATACATATAATATCAGAAGATACTAGAGGAATAAGATATTGGGGGAACTGCTCTCTGTGGGCCTCATGTATTCCTGTGGGTCAGTCTTCTGAGCACAGAGAGGGAACAGCTCAACTTGTCCCTTCTCCTTCCTCAGAGAGAGAGGGGAGAAAGCCTGATAAGATCAGAGCAGAAACTCCAAGAAACGGAGGGCTGGGGAGAAAGTGAACATGAATAAGGAAATAGTTCTGAACCCGCCTAGTGGTTTTTGAAATCAGATTTATTAGCCTTCTCTCCTCATTATACCACACTGCCTCTCCATAGATCTATAAGGGATGATAATTGCTCTATTTTTCTGAGCTTTAGCTCTTATAATAGTCTTATAATGATAATATATTTTACATGGTAATATCCTAATAAGAACACTACATATAAGATTAGGTGGATTGTATTTGACAAATTTAATTTTGAAAAGCTAACAAAAAAAAAAAAAAAAAAACCACATCCCAATGAGATTAAACGCTGACTTAAGTCCTCAAAGTGGGAAATTGCCAGAAGGTTAATTTTGCCTTTATCATGGCTCCACTGCCTCCTCCCAGAGGACCTTGCAGCTGCTCTCACAGCCTGACCTCCAAGCCTCTGAAGCACTTGTGGACTCTTGGGTGAAAGGCAGATGAACTTCAAAGTGAGTTTTTCCTTCTTACTATTACTACTTATCTCTTAATGAACCCTATAAAGATCAACAAACAGATGACATTTGAGTGAATGAATTTAGAGGTTTGTGGGGAAAGTTGATCAATAGGTTTAAAAATAATTTAATATCGTCTGGATCATTTTCTCCTTCTTTTGTGAAGTAGTTCAACAGAGTAAAATCTCTATTAGTTTTTGATAGGAAGGGGCTAAGTAATTTTCCAGTGTATCAGTAATTTCAGAAATTTGGCTTTGTAAAAAAAAAAAAAAAACCCTCAAATTACAATACGTTTCACAAAGATAAATTTGAATTTTGAAGGCAAATCTGTCACATGGTTTTAAGGAGATGGAACAAAGAAATAGTATTTCTATTTCTCCATCAGAAATAGTACTGGAAAAGGAGACAGCTCTAACCGTGATCACTTCCTAAGGGTATAAGGAAGGAACTCCCATTGTAAGCAGTCAGTGAGAAACAATCACATTTTATTATAATAAAGTAAATATAAAATTAAATTTCTGGTGGCTCTGATGGTAAAGAATCACCTGCAATTCAGAACACCTGGGTTTGATCCCTGGGTCAGGAAGATTCTCTGGAGAAGGGAATGGCAACCTGCTCCAGTATTCTTGCCTAGAGAATCCCAGAGATAGAGGAGCCTGGTGGGCTATCGTCCACAGGGTTGCAAAGAGTTGCATATAACTGACACAAAATTAAATTTAATGGCAATAGGAAATAAAGTATTTTTTTCTCTTGTCTACAGTTGTACTCAGTGTATTATGTAGAATGTTCTGAGGATGTGATTGTTAATTTTATGTGTCAGCTTAGTTGGGCCACAGTGTCCAGATATGTGCTCAAATCTTATTCTGGATGTCTCTGTGAGGGGCTTTTCGGATGAGATTAACATTTACACTGGTGGACTTTGAGTTAAGCAGATTGCCCTCCATAGTGTGGGTGGGCCTCACCCAATCATCTGAAGGCCTGACTCGAAGAGAAGACTGACCTCTCCTAAGCAAGAACACATTCTGTTGGGAGAAGGCTTTTGAACTTGAATTGCGTCACTGGCTCTTCCCTGGGTCTCTAACCCACAGGCACACCCTGCAGATTTTAGACTTATTTAATTCCTTAAAATATATCTCTGTCTCTCTTTCTCACTTACACACACAGAGACACACACGTGTGCATGTGCACACGCACACACACACATACGCATGCACGCATGCAAACTCCTATTGGTTCTGTTTCCCAGACTCACACAGAGGTTGTTACTCAGTCTCTAAATTGTGTCTTACTCTTGTGACCCCATGGACTGCAGCACTCCAGCCTTCCCTGTCCTTCACTGTCTCCCAGAGTTTCCTCCAACTCATGTCCGTTGAGTCAGTGATGTCATCCAATCATTTTATCCTCTGTTGCCCGCTTCTCCTCCTGCCCTCAAGCTTTCCCAGCATCACGATTTTCTCCAAAGAGTCAGCTCTTTGAATCAGGTGGCAAGTACTGGAGCTTCAGCTTCAGCATCCGTCCTTCCAATAAATATTCAGGGTTGATTTCCTTTAGGATTGGCTGGTTTGATCTCCTTACTGTCCAAAGGATTCTAAAAAGTCTTCAACACCACAATTTGAAAGCATCAGTTCTTTGGCGCTCAGCCTTCTTTATGGTCCAACTCTCATACCTGTTCATGACTGCTGGAAAAACCATAGCTTTGACTTATGCAGACTTTTGTCAGCAAAGTGATGTCTCTGCTTTTTAACATGCTAGACTTTACTTTCACCACCAGACACATCCACAGCTGAGTGTCTTTTCCACTTTGGTCCAGCCTCTTCATTCTTTCAGGAGCTATTTCTTTACTCTTCCCTGGTTGGACACGACTGAGCGACTTCACTTTCACTTTTCACTTTTATGCTTTGGAGAAGGAAATGGCAACCCACTCCAGTGTTCTTGCCTGGAGAATCCCAGGGATGGGGGAGCCTGGTGGGCTGCCGTCTGTGGGGTCACACAGAGTCAGACACGACTGAAGCAACTTAGCAGCAGCAGCATATTGGCTCACTCCGGTGTTCTTGCCTGGAGAATCCCAAAGACGGGGGAGCCTGGTGGGCTGCCATCTATGGGGTCGCACAGAGTCGGACACGACTGAAGCGACTTAGCAGCAGCAGCAGCAGCAGCAGCAGCATATTGGCTCACTCCGGTGTTCTTGCCTGGAGAATCCCAAGGACGGGGGAGCCTAGTGGGCTGCCACCTATGGGGTCGCACAGAGTCGGACACGACTGAAGTGACTTAGCAGCAGCAGCATATTGGACATCTTCTGACCTGGGGGGCTCATCTTCCAGTGTCATATCTTTTTACCTGTTCATACTGTTCATGAGGTTCTCAAGGCAAGAATACTGGAGTGGGTTGCCATTCCCTCCTCCCAGGGACCATGTTTTGTCAGAACTCTCCACGAAGACCTGTTCATCTTGGTCCTGGGTGGCCCTGCAAGGCATCACTTATAGCCTCACTGAGTTATACAAGCCCCTTTGCAATGACAAGGCTGTGATCTATGAAGAGGAGTGCAGAGGTTGAGTTTTATTATTTAAAGGGAAAAAAGAAGAGAGAAAATGAAAGAAAAAGCAGCTCCTTTTAAGAGTAGCTCCCCTTAAAATTTTCTTTCAATGATACAGACTATTATTTCCTTTAAAGCGTTGCCTCTCAAGTGTATAAGTTTATAAATCATTTAAAAGGCGCTTTATTTAAGTAAGCACTTAATGAATTGGAACAAAAGCTGCAAGAAGGAGTAGATTGTGTGAGGACACATATTAACAATTATTAAATTGTCTACTCATGGAAGACAAGGTCATTTACATCATATCAATTTCAATTGCTGATCTGTTGTATTGAGCCATATGAAATTGCTGATATTTGAGTATTTCTGACCTATTGAAAAGAAAAGCAATTCCATATGGTTCAATCAAATAGAAGTATATTATCCTATATGATAAAGGTCAGAAAAGAAGCATTTCTAGATTTTTTGCCCCATGTAATTTAGACCAGTTTTTTTTGTTTGTTTGTTTAGTTTTGTTTTGTTTTAGGACCAGTAAGATATGCGTGAGATGAAGGTAATCAAATACTTTATGTGAAAAATATACAAACTTGAGCAGGGTGATTATCCTTTTAAGTATTTTCATCGAATTTTAAAATTTCAGCTCCTTTTTTGAGTACACGGCAACACTCCTAAAGTCACAGGTACAAATTCTTTCCCCCCATAATGTAGCTTCCATCTATGGCGCACTCCATGCCAGTGGACTGGCTGTGTGCCAGGCGTTCGTATGGATCCTGTTGAAGTACCAGTTGAGGTACAGTAAGTCTCTTAGGTGTTATGCAGAGATCTGAACAAAAGTAATTTGTGATGTCCCTAGTGATCTCTAAGAGGATCTGGAATTGTGTAACATTTGGGTAACACTTGGCAATCTAGAAAGCTTGTTCTCTTTTCATCTTTGCACAGACATCATAGAGCATTTTGTCTTTCCCTTGTTTATCATAGAGGCAACGCAGTACAGACAAGTGAAGTCATTTACTGACGTTACATAACTTAATTGGAAAGAGCTGAAGCTTTAAAGCACTTTGAACACTGCTGTTGGTGGTGGTTTTTAAAATTTTCAGTAGGGTATCCATCTCTCAGTCATGTCTGACTTTTTGTGAATCCATGGACAGTAGCCCACCAGACTCCTCTGCCCATGGAATTTTCCAGCCAAGAGTACTGGAGTGGGTTGCCATTTCCTCCTCCAGGGGATCTTCCTGACCCAGGGACTGAACCCCTGTCTCCTGCATTGAAGGTGGATTCTTTACCACGAAAGCCACCGGTATAGGTGCTTTACAGTGTTGTCTTGGCTTGCTGTAGAGCAAAGGGAATCAGCTGTACGTATGCATGTATCCGCTCTTTGTCACCACAGAGCACTGAGTAGAGTTCCCTGTGCCATGCAGTAGGTTCTCATTGGTTACCTATTTTTTTCATAGTAGTATATACATGTCAGTCCTAATCTCCCAGTTCGCCCCACTTCCTCTTCCTCCCCATGGTGTTCATACATTTGTTCTCTACATCTGTGTCTCTGTTTCTGCTTTGCAAATGGGTTCATCTGTACCATTTTTCTAGATCCCAGATGCGTGTGTGAATATGTGATATTTATGTTTCTCTTTCTGACCTGACTTCTCTCTGTATGGCAGACTCTAGGTCCATCCACGTTTCTGCACGTGGCACATGGAGCACTACCACTTTACCACTGCGAGATTCATTGCTAGCTTTCCTGCACCTTGCTCTTCTTCCCCTTCCAGTTTGCTTCTAATCCATTTTGTGGATTAGTTCCCCACAGGACCCTGAGTTGTTCATGCACTGCTGCTGCTAAGTCACTTCAGTCGTGTCCGACTCTGTGAGACCCCATAGACGGCAGCCCACCAGGCTCCCCCGTCCCTGGGATTCTCCAGGCAAGAACACTGGAGTGGGTTGCCATTTCCTTCTCCAATGCATGAAAGTGAAAAGTGAAAGGGAAGTCGCTCAGTCGTGTCCCATCCTTAGCGACCCTATGGACTGCAGCCCACCAGGCTCCTCAGTCCATGGGATTTTCCAGGCGAGAGTATTGGAGTGGGGGGCCTTTGGATTCTGCAAACATTTTTAAGGCTGTGTTTTCAAGGAAAATGTTAGCAGTCCCCTGCTGCATTCTGCTGAATCTGTTTCTGAGCTTGTTCTTGTTCCAAAATACAGTGCTGACTTTGCAAATGGCCCGTACAGCAAGTGTGCCTTGAAGTCACAGCCATCTGTGTGCAGCAGAGCTGGAAATGTGGCATCAAGCAGCCAGCTGTTTTCAAGACCACCTCCCTTGCCTCGTCCATTCAAAGGAGAGACAGCATCAAGATACCTGTGTAGCTGTTTTGTTGTTGCTGTTTGGTCTGTCAGTTGTGTCTGACTCTGCAAACCCATGGACTGTAGCCCACAAGGCTTCTCTGTCCATGAGATTTCCCAGGCAAAAATACTTAAGTGGTTGCCGTTTCCTTCTCTAGATCTTTCCGACCCAGGGATTGGACCTGCGTCTTCTGCAAGTCTCCTGCATTGCAGGTGGATTCTTTTCCATTGAGCCACCAGGAAGCAGTAAGCTGAATTCAAAAACTGTGAAAAATTAGGGGTGAAAAATTGACAAGGGACTTCTTAAAGTCCCACCTGAAGCACTAGAAAACGACGGGGACTAGGGAAATACATAACTGTAGAGCAGTCTGGCTGTTACCAACTGTGGGATGGAAGTGTCCTTTACCAGCAAAGATATGGATAGTTAGTCCAAGAGAAGATGCCCTGGACTGCAGGGGCTCTGCCTAGCTCTGCTTCGTGTCTGCCTGAGGACTATGCATGCAGCCCAGACTCACAGATTGGAAGAAAATAACTGTCAAAATTAGCAGAATGTTCTTTGTGGTCACAGAATAACACTGACTCTCTAATTAAGGAAAAATGATCCACCTCTTTGTTTCAGTATGTTTTAGCACCTTTGCTGGTGGTATCTTTATTCTTGGAAGGAAAAAAAAATATTGCAGTTCTTTTTTGCTCTGGCTTATCAGAATCTGTCTTCACTACCATATAAATTCACAGAATTTGTGAATTTATCTTCAAATTTAGTTCACAATTTCCCTAATTATAGATTTTCTTTCTTGTGAATTTATTTTCCAGGCTTTTGCCTAGACATTTTAGTTGCTTCGTTCTTTCTGGCTGAGTGCCACAGGGACAATGCTGGCATAAAACAAACATTAGCAGACTAGAATCCAAGATCAATTTCTTATCTTCCTAATTACCACCCATTCCCGCTGACAAAGTCTTCAGGTCTTAAAGAGAAAACAAACAGTCTACCTGAAAAGCAGAGGCAGTTTCTGTGTGTGCAGTTTCACCTGGCTGGGTGTGTTCCACTGGAGGAATTTTCAGTGCTGACTTTCGGGCTGTGGGTGTGTGCTGAGTCGCTTCAGACATGTCTGACTCTGTGGGACCCTATGGACCATAGCCACCAGGCTCCTCTGCCCATGAGATTCTCCATGCAAGAATACTGGAGTGGGTTGCCACATCCTTCTCCAGGCAATCTTTCCAACCTAGGGATTGAACCCATGTGTCTTATGTCTCCTGCATTGGCAGGGGAGTTCTTTACCACTAGGGCCACCTTCAGGCTGGTACAACTTAAACACCGACTGCAGTAACAAGGTCACCTCTGGCCTTGCATCTCTCAGCTAATAAATTAAATTTCAATTTCCCTTTCTGTAAAACTGGAATAATCATAGCTATTTCATAGTGTTTGAAGACCAAATGAGTTAATGAATGAGAAACGGCCTTGTGAACTTTAAAGTATTGTAAGAGTTTTTGTGTTTAGCTCAGTCAGTAAAGAATCTGTCTGCAATGCAGGAGACCCGGGTTCAGGTCTTGGGCTGGGAAGATTCCCTGGAGAAGAAAATGGCTACCCACTCCAGGATTCTTGCCTGGGAAATCCCATGAACAGAGGAGCCTGGTGGGTCATAGTCTTTGGGGTCACAAAGAGTTGGACACACTGAGCAACTAAACCAAACCACAGAAGCTTTAGCTGTGGTCAGGTGATGATGATTGCTATGAATTTGGGGAGTTAAAGAGTTTCTACAGTCAACTTTAAGTTACTCTTTACTTTTTTTTGTCCTGTTAGTGAATGAATTCGTTCATAGGTAGTGCAGTTAGAACACACACGTACACACCATACAGTTCCTTACAGATTTTTCCCCTAAGAATGGCCAAAAGATTGGTTTTAAAAGTCACGACTGCATAGAATTTTGAGAGGGGTTGGCAAACAATGGCCCGTGAATGAAATCTGGCCAACTGCCTGTTTTTGTAAATAAAGTTTTATTGGGACACAGCCTGACCATTTGTTTACAAATCGGCTGCAGCTTCTTTTGCAACAGATTGGTTACTTGCCATAGACTATATGGCCCTAGAAGCCTAAAATATTCACTATCTGACCCTTTATAGAGAATGTTTTGTGACTCCTGAATTAAATAGAAGGATTTGGCAAAATAAAAGAAATGTTAACCTGTCAGTCTGAACATATCTTTTACTATTCCCAGTGGTTCAGTTAAATGGACATTTTGATACACTGGTGGTGAGAATATAAATTGATGTAGCCTTTTTAAAGGACAGTTGGACAAGGTGTATCAAGATTTTGAAAAATTTGCATGCAACTTTATTCCCTGAATGTAAATATGATGCATATTAACAGTGTTTACTTCTGAGATACGGTTCTTCAGTTGCTCTTAGATACGAAGCAAAGCTCTCCTAACTCTTAAAATTCCCTGGTGTCATTTTAGAATCTTCATGAGAATCTGATAAAAACAGAAACACACTTACATGATGTTATGGGGAAAATACGCCCCTAGTTCAGTGCTGCTTCAGCAATGGTTATTTCAAGAGCTATAGACAGAAGCCGTTTGGTATGTGGATAGGCAACCTGTATTTTGTTTTGCAAGTTTAGAACACTATTTTTAGGTTTCCTTTAAACAGATCCAGCACCCTAAGTGCTTCTATATACCTTCTGATCAAATATTTCTGTTTCTCATGTAATTGATACACACACACTCCCCAAAGGACAAATCCGCATTAGTATCAAAAATATTATTATCTATTTTCAACTTCTAGAGCAAATAATTTCATGTCGAAATTCCTGTGCTTAACCAACAGTTTATTTGGTAGAAAGGAATTACTGTGGCTGAATATATTATTGTAAAGTTTCAGAAAAAAACAAACAAAACTATTTTCTGGTTAGAACAGCTAAAGTTGCAATAGTAAAACTTCGCCCTCAAAAAGGGAAACAGAAAAAGGAATGGAATGCAAGTTTAGAGCCTTTGCTTTGGTTTCAAAATTACTTTATCCAGGAATCTATTTGCATTTATTACTCTTTGTAGTCAGTGGCAGTTCCCTTCCTTGCTATCTTAACATTCTTCCCCCAGGATAAACGTATCAGAGAGCGTGGTAACCCATGGCAACCAGGCACCGTGTGAGAGGGGCAAACTAACTTGAAGGTATACTTAATATTTTCTTGGTGAGGAAAACTTGTGAAAATGATTTCCCTTTTTCCTTTCTTCTTAATTCACAAGGAACACATGCGGAATGTCATAATGAATGCACGTGAGATATGCTGCTGGTAGATGGCACAGAGTTACCAGCTTCTGAAGTTCAGTTGCAAGGCTGTATAACTGCATTAAGAGGCCTGGGGGCTTCTCAGTGCATATGCAAAAGCTAAATGAGTGCTTATCAAAAGCATGTGTTTTCTCACACTTAGAGGTGCGATTTTGGTGATTACTCTGAAGCGATTTTTGTTTCAAAAAAGAGTCAGAAACCAGGATTCTGAAAAAATAAACTGTGTATTCTGTGTGCATGTTGTTGGAAATAAGATGCATGAATAGGATTTATAGATAAGCATGCCCCGAGTATGGAGATGGAATGCTACTTTCTTGAAAGGACTAGATACCTGATAAGAAATTCCCAGCAAGACCTTTCCTTTTCCATTTTCATATATAAACACACCACAAGGTGTTTCTGTTTCTTTGGAAATAAAATGAGTATTGTTTCTATTCTTACAGTTAATAGAAACAGTCTATAACTGTTTTTCTGTTACTATTACAGTTAATAATAACAGTTGCAAAATAGGAAAAGTTGACAAACTGATGATTAAATCCAAGAATATGGACAAAAGCATAAAATAGGATGTAGAGGGAAGAGTTTTCCCTACCTCACTCTCTAGAACAAAACTCAGTTATGACTCTTCTCAAATAAAGAGGAACCATTAAATCATAGGCTTGTTTGATCAAACCCTGGGAGTTAGTGAAGGACAGGGAAGTCAGGCATGCTATAGTCCATGGGGTCATAAAGAGTCAAACACGACTGAGCCCCTGAGCAACAGAAAAATTAAATCATTAAGGGTAAGAAATGAATGGTGATTCTTTGCATTTGCAGAATATACAACCTTCATTCCAAGGATGATGGACACATGTTGGCCTTATTAACTGTACTTTATCCTGTGACTGTGTGTTGTAGTCCATGGTGTTGCAAAGAGTCCAGTACAACTGAGCGATGAACAGTAACAACCCTGTGAGTTAAGTAAGCAGAGCAGATCTTCTCACAGGGGAAAAAAGTATCATTATAATATCTGTGTGTATTTGCTGAAGCTGAAGCTCCAATTCTTTGGCCACCTGATGCAAAGAGCTGACTCACTGGAAAAGACCCTGATGCTGGGAAAGACTGAGGGCAGGAGGAGAAGGGGACGACAGAGAATGAGATGGTTGGATGGTGTCAGTGACTCAACGGACATGAGTTTGAGCAAATTCTGGGAGACAGTAAAGGACAGGGAAGCCTGGCGTGCTGCAGTCCGTGAGATCACAAAGCAACTGAACAACAACAGATGTGTATATTGTGATATACATATATTTTGATATATATGGATGTGTGCATATGTATGTATCATACATACATGCTTCTGCATTACTTGCAATAGCAGAAAACCCAAGGATCAAATAAGTTACATGCATCTCAATAGGAAATGGGCTAAATGAATCATGGTTCTATGAAGAGCCTTTTAAAAATCAGGTTTGAAGGAAAGTGGTCAAAAAGTACAAACGTTTTTTTATAAGATAAATAAATGCTAGAGATAAAATATATAGCACAATGGCTATTGTCAACACTGCTGTAGGACATACAGGAAAATTAGAGAATAATTCTTAAGAATTCTCATCACAAGAAAAACATTTTTTCTTCTTCCTTTTTAAAAATATTGTATCCACAGGAGATGATGGCTATTAGCTGAACCTATTACAAAAATCACACAGAAGTATGTAAACGACACCATAATGCTGTATGCCTTAAACTTATACAATGATGTATGTCAATTATTTCTCAATAAAGTTGGAGAAAAGAAAGGGATTAAGTGAATCTCTATTGGGTGCTATGAATGTTCTCCAAAATGTAAAATTAAATAAAATCACTGTGAATTATCTCATTTATATAAATAACAGTATATGTACATAGACACACATATGCTAGCCAATTATAACTTTTTGTTTTGGAAGGATGAATAAAAAGCTATTGTTAATAGTTAGATTTGGAGAAGGAGAAGGCAATGGCACCCCACTCCAGTACTCTTGCTTGAAAATCCCATGGATGGAGGAGCCTGGTGGGCTGCAGTCCATGGGGTCGCAAAGAGTCAGACACGACTGAGTGACTTCCCTTTCACTTTTCACTTTCATGCATTGGAGAAGGATATGGCAACCCACTCCAGCGTTCTTCCCGCCTGGAGGATCCCAGGGATGGGGGAGCCTGGTAGGCTGCCACGTATGGGGTCGCACAGAGTCGGACACGACTGAAGTGACTTAGCAGCAGCAGCAGCAGCAGATTTGGAAAAAAGTGTAGGGTTTGGAGGAGAAAGAATTCTACATCTCATATTTTCCTAAACTGCATGAAATTTTTACTATGTGCATGTAATTTTATCATTTAAAAGTATTAAGATTTATCTGGGGGTAGACGTTTTGTCTAATATGTTTTTCAACATTTGAAAATATCTATGTTATTAAAAACGCTTCTCAGGTGGCTTAGTGGTAAAGCATTGGCCTGCAATGCAGGAGACATGGGTTTGACTCCTGGGTTGGGAAGATCCCCTGGAGAAGGAAATGGAAACCCACTCCAGTATTCTTGCCTGGAGAACCCCAGGGACGGGGGAGCCTGGTGGGCTGCCGTCTATGGGGTCGCACAGGGTCAGTCACGACTGAAGCGACTTAGCAGCAGCAGCAGCAGTAGCAGCAGGCATTTCCATTATCCACAGATGATGTTCTGCAGTCTGTCTCACACATGTGTTTAACTACCACAGTTGCAGTTGAGTTTCCCAGGTAGTGCTAGTGGAAAAGAACCTGCCTGCTGATGCAAGAGACATAAGAGATGCGGGTTTGATCCCTGGATTGGGCAGATCTTCTGGGGAAGGAAATGGCAACCTACTGCAATGTTTGTGCCTAGCAAATTCCATGGACAGAGGAGCCTGGCAGCCTATATTCCAAAGGGTCACAAAGAGTTGGATACGACTGAAGCAACACATGTTGCAGTTACTAGTTCACATCTGACAGTGCAAAGCTGGGTAGATCTAATAGCCACTATTCTGTTAGTTGAGAACAGCCAGGCTGAGTAGTTCAGGGTTTAAATCTCATAGAGGCTTCAAATTCTATAGTCAAAAGAGCCCAGGCTTCTGAGCTGTGGCTCCTCTCACACAGAAGAAACCAGAGAAGGAAAGAAGAGGTTAGTGTAATATCCAGTGGAAACCAGACATCTGTATTATCACCTGTAGTACCTGATTTCTAAATTTTATGTAAACAGAATGTCTCCAGTTAGAAAATAAGTAAAGTTTTCATCAGTTTGTACACATTTATTTGAAATCGAGTCTTAAGACAAATCAGGGGGCAATATCACTAAAATTTAGGGGCTTGTGGACAGATTACATTGAAGTTCACCCTCTTTTTCCTCAATAATGCAGTCTAGTATAAGAGAGGATAACCTCAAATCCACTCATATTAAATAAAGAAAGGAATTATTGACTTGCCTTTCAGGAAGGTCCAGTCGTGACTGGAGACAGGTTGGTGGCTAAATCAAGGGATCAAACAGTGCTGTGTCTATGCTCTTGTTTCTGTTCACTTTGCATGTCGGTGTAATTGTCTGCTACTGCTTACTTGCTTTTTTTCTATGTAACAAAAAAGATGGTTCTTGGAAACCGTCAGCTCATTGGATTATGCTTCTCTGTCCAGTAGGATAAGAACAGTCTTTTTCCTGATGTCTGTTATTAACATAGTCCAAGGAGGATTCCTGTTGGCTTTCTGAGGATCAAGGGTCAGTTTCAGAGCTAATCATTGGTCCTAGAGGATGTAGTCCTGTGATTGGCGTCACTTGGTTCATCTGTCCACTTCTGTGTATGGGGCTGGTGGTTGGGGGACCTTCAGGATTGGCAGTACCAATAATAAGGGCTTCCCTGTTGGTTCAGACAGTAAAGAATCTGCCTGCAATGCAGGAGACCTGGGTTCTACCCCTGGGTCCGGAAGATCCCCTGGAAAAGGGAATGGCAACTCACTGCAGTATTCTTGCCTGGAGAATCTCATGGACAAAGAAGCCTTGTGGGCTACAGTCCATGGGGTCCCAAAGAGTCCGATACGACTGAGTGACTAACACTTTCATTTATTTATTTGACATGAAGGATCTTTAGTTGTGGTATGTGAATTCTTGGTTGCAGCATATGGGATTTAGTTCTCTGACCGGGGGTTGAACCCAGGCCCCCTGTATTGAGAGCTTGGAGTTTCAGCCACTGGATCACCAGGACAGTCCCAGCCTGGGGCCTCCTTTCATCTCCCCGGGAGCCTCTCCACCTGGGCTAATTTGGACTCTCACAGCATGGTAACAGTTCCTCAGGGCAAGTGTCCAACCCCTAGCTCCTGAAGAAAAGGCTATAGAAGCTGTATCCTTCTCACAGTCTAGCCTGGAAAGTCCGAGTGTCACCTCCATGGACCTCTTTCGGTTGGAGCTGCCATAAGCTCCCATCCAGACTCAAGGGGAGGGAACAAAGGTCGCCACCCTCGTAGTGGGAGGAGTGTCAACATCATGTTGTTAAAAGAGCACGGTGGAGTGACAGCAGTGAAAATGGAGGGGTAAGTCAAGGCTCCGTGGAGCAACAATATCGAATCTAACTCCAGACCAGAAGGGTGCATGTTTAAATCATGTCGTGACCAAAGCGTTATTTTTGGTATGATGATATGGACTTCCCTGGTGGCTCAGATGGTAAAGAATCTGCTTGCAGTGCAGGAAGATGCAGGTTCGATCCCTGGGTCAGGAAGATCCCCCGGAGAAGGGAATGGAAACCCACTCCAGTATTCTTGCCTGGAGAATCCCATGGACAGGGGAGCCTGGCTGGCTACAGTCCATGGGGTCGTAAAGGGTCATACATGACTGACTGACTGATACACACTCGGCAGCAGTAGAGTTCTCCCAGGGCGACCAGGTAAGCATGGTGCAGAACATTTTGGAAATGAAAAAACCTACAGTTTTTGTAGTTTACCATACATGTGTTCCCTTCAGTGGGAAGCCTGTAGTCCACTCAGGATGGCATGAAAAGCCATCATTTTGCTTTCAGTCATACCCTGAACGTGACTTTGTTCAATTCTGCTTGTATTTACAGCTGGACTGAAGTGAAGGATTAAGATGGCGTTTGGGTACTCCATTTTTCAAGTATCTTTCATTAGTGAAAGTCATTCTTACATCTTATTGCTCCCCTCGACCACCATTTTTTTCTCATAGTTTATAGAAAAGTGCTGGGAATTTTCCAAGCCAGGACTATTCTATGCTAATTAATTTTAAAAATGAAAACTTTTGTCCTCCTAACCCTTTGATTAATAAAGAGTGTTGAGAAACCAAATCAAAACAGAAATAGGCTTATTAAGTTACCGGGTTGGCATATCACATGAGAGTCAGAAGTTAAAGTGGCGTCAGCAGCATCAGTGAAGAAGTCGCCCCTCGTGTGTCTCCTCCCCTTGACTACAACAATGTGGCGTCCGTCAATGGACAAAAGTGCCGTTGCGGGAACTGTGGGGTGCAGCCCCATACACGACACATGAAAGCACCCCAGAGAAGCCTCAGCCCGTGGGCTGCCCTGCCTCTGTGCTGTGGGCCCTGCAGTGGCCCGTGAATGATTCTAGGCCCCTCTTGGCTGTAGTCTGGCAGCTCCTGGAAACAGTCTTAGGCGCTCACCCACAGACAAGAGAGGCTTTGTGGAAGCCCAGGTTTCCAGCACAGAAATTCCAGCAACTTTCGTTAGAGCAAAAATTACCGGTTTGGATACCCTGGAGAGGGTTGTTTTTGTTTAGTTGCCAAGTCGTGTCCGACTCTTTTGCGATCTCATGGACTGTAGCCCACCAGGCTCCTCTGTCTATGGAATTTCCCAGGCAAGAATACTGCAGTCGGTTGTCACCTCCTTCTGCAGGGGATCTTCCTGACTCAGGGATTGAACCCGCATCTTCTGCATTTCAGGAGCTAATTTGACTTTACCAGCGTCCACTCTCCCCCAAGACAGCACATTTCAGTGCCGAGAGAACTCCCACCCCCGCCCCACTGCTGCACCACTCCCTCCCAGCACCGATTCAATCAGCTGAATGACTGAAAGTGGGAAAAGACTGGGAGAGTCTCAGAGGACATTAAAGGGATGTGGACTCCGCTAAGTGTGTCCTGGACTCCGTCAAGAAGAGCACCCGTGAGCTGCTGACACGCCTTGCCCACGGATTCCCCGCAACTGGCCCACGGGCTCCCCCCTTGCTTCCTGTCCCTCCCCCACACGCCCACTCACCTCGTGGCCGGCTCTCTGTGCGTGCCCCTGATGGTGGCGATAGTGAGCTATGGCAAATGGCTAGAGAGCCTGCAGAGACATACAGATGGCCAACGAGTATATGAAAGCATCACTGATCGGCAGGGAAATGCAAATCTAAATCACAATGAGCTAACTATCACCTCACACCCGTTAAAATAGCTGTTATCACAGAGACAACAGGTAAGTGTTGGCAGTGATGTGGAGAAAGGAAACCCTTGTCCTCTGTTGATGAGAATGCAAATTGGTGAAGTCACTATGGAAAACAGTGTGGAGGTTTCTCAAAAATTAGGACTAGAATTACCATGTAAGTAAGCCCATATCTGGGTATAAATTCAAAGGGAATAAAATCAGCATTTTGAAGAGGTATTTGTACCCACACTCCCATCCATGTTCATCGCATCGTCATTCACAGTAGCCAAGAGAACAGCCTAAACGTTTGTTTTTGAATGAATGAATAAAGAAACCGCGGTTCATGTAGTGAGTGGAACATTACTCAGCCACGAGAAAGAAGGAAATTCTGTCATTTGCAACAACACAGCATTAGTGTTAAAGAACCTGCCTGCCAGTGCAGGAGATATAAAAGATGTGGGTTCAACCCCTGGGTTGGAAAGATCCCCTGGAGGAGGGCAGGGCAGCCCACTCCGTTATTCTTGCCTGGAGAATCTAATGAACAGAGGAGCCTGGTGGCCTACAGTCCCTAGTGTCACAAGCACCGGGCTCGACTAAAGCAACTTAGCACACACAGGATGGATGGACCTTGAGGGCACTATGCTAAGTGAAGTCAGGCAGAGAAAAAGAAATATTGTATGCTATCACTTATATGCAGAATAAAAAAAGTCAAACTCATAGAAACAGTAGACTGGGGATCACTAGGGGCTGGAGGATGGGGGGAAATGGGAAGATATTGGTCAAAGAGTACAAACTCCAGTTATAAGATGAATAAGTTCTGGGACTCTAATCACAGTGTGCATAGCAGTGAGAGCTAATGATACTATATTACATATTTGAAGGTTTCTAAGAAAGTAGATTTTCAATATGTTCGCCACAGAAAAAGAAATGGTAATCATATGAGGAGATGAAGGTGTTGGTTAACCCTATCAAATCAATACATTGTATATCTTAAACTCACCCAATATTCTGTCAATTATGGGCTTCCCAGGTGCACTAGAGGTAAAGAATCTGTCTGCCGATGCAGAAAACATAAGAGATGTGAGTTTGATCTCTGGGTCGGGAAGATCCTCTGGAAGAGGGCATGGCAACCCACTCTGGTATTCTTGCCTAGAGAATCCCATGGCCAGAGGAGCCTGATGGCCATAGTCCATAGGGTTGCAAAGGCGACCTTGTTGTTCAGTCACTCAGTTGTGTCCAACTGTTTGCGACTCCATGGATTTCAGCACCTCAGTCTTCCCTGTCCTTCACCGTCTCCCAGAGCTTGCTCAAACCCATGTCCATTGAATCAGTGATGCCGTCCTACCATCTCATCCTCTGTCGTCTCCTTCTCTTCCTGCCTTTGATCTTTCCCAGCATCAGGGTCTCTTCCAGTGAGTCAGCTCTTAGCATGAGGTGGCCAAAGTATTGGAGCTTCAGTTTCAGCAACAGTCCTTCTAATGAATGTTCAGGAATGATTTCCCTTAGGATTGACTGGTTTGATCTCTGCAATACGAGTGACTCTCAAGAGTCTTCTCCAACACCACAGTTCAAAAGCATCAATTCTTTGGCGCTCAGCCTTCTTTACAGTCCAACTCTCACATCCATACATGACCACAGGAGAAACCATAGCCTTGACTAGACGGACCTTTGTTGGCAAAGTAATGTCTCTGCTTTTTAATATGCTGTCTAGATTACCATAGCTTTTCTTCCAAGGTGACCTAGCACTCACATATCTCAAATAAAACTGGAAAAAATTCAGAAGCTAATTATGAATATAGAGTTTATATCTTACTCTTGTATACTTATAAGTATACTTATATACTTAATTAGAGATGGGGAGAAATTCCCAGACTTGAGTACAGCAAATCCCAGTGGGAGAGCTGGCTTTCAGGACCAATGGTGATGCAGTCAGGAATTCGCCATTGCTTAGCATGTCATTGGCTAGAGATGATGTAGAGGATTTCTGAGAAGTCTATTCCTTCATAGGAGTTTATAAGGTTTTTATTTTCCATTTTATTAAACATAACATTTATTTTCTGTTATGCATGTGTACTTGTTTCCTCTGAAAACTCTATTTCTTATTGGGGAAATGATTAAAATTTTACAGACATTGTGCCCTTTTCTGAATGGACTTTATAATCATCCTTTTGTATAGCAATTCAACTAATAAGCTTCCTGGAGCACTTGGTGAATATTTCTTATTTCAAAAATTGTTTCAAGGCTCATTCTAACTGATCTACGACAAGTTGCTTTAAGTAATTTCTCAGGCGTGATGTCCTCTAAATGATTTTAGAGGGTAGTTTAGAAACTGAATTATGATATACCAAAGCTGTAGAATCATCACTTTTCTAAATATACTTTCAAAACTTTATTCCATGTTTCTTCTAAAAAAAGTGCATATTTGAGTCCCTTGATCCAGTATTTTACATGAAGAAATGAGTGAGTTTCAGACATAACTGTGTTACTAAAGGAAGCAGAAAGGTATAGAAGTTACAATAGTTTAGAATCAGTGAATGCTGAGTTTTTATTGGGTTGGCCAAAAACCAACCCTCTGTTATGAGGGTTGAACATAACCCTCGTGTTGGTTATGAACATAACCAACCAATGTTATGTTCATTCATAACATAAGATGTGATGGAAAAATCTGCGCAAACTCTTTGGCCAACCCAGTATTTTGATTTGCTATGTGACAAGTTCCTTGGACAAAGTTTCTTTACCTTTACCTTCTGAGCCTTGATGTCTTCCTGATAAATATCAGAAATACTTATTAGGTAGCATTGCAAATACTAGTGGGGTAATATTGGGAAAGGACTCATTCCCGAATCAGCTGCATAGTAAATATGTACAGTTATGTGTATGTTTAAATTGTTGTTACTTTTTGCTGTTATCATATATTTTTAACATTAGAGGTAAACATCTGTCAAAATCTGTCTCCTTTATTGATTTCTGATTCTATATGCTTATTTATGGACTCAGCTATGTGACCCGGCTACCAAGAACCTAAATCTTTTCTTGCTGTAACATAATCAGGTGCAGTCTTTTCAGATGTCTCTGCATTTGCCTTGAAATTGTAAAGATACCGTCTATTACATCATGGAGTGACCCCTGTTCCCTCCTCACATGGGAAATTTCTATCAGAGTTTGGTTCTAGGAAAAGCTTTATCTCCCTTGGGAAAGTAGTGAGTTTCCTCTTCTCAGATCAAATTGACTTGCGTGATTTATCACAGTTTCTCCTTTGTCTTGTTTGTCAGGAAGATTACACTTGATCTTTTCACTCAACCATTTGACTTTTTGTATTTTGAATATTTACTTTTCTCCTCCTGTTTCCCACTAAACATATTAGTTTATTAATTTATTTTTGTCCTTCTTTTACTAAGTCCCTCACTCATATCCTTTTGGGAAAGAGGTGAGGCAGAAATATATGTATTTATGTGTGTGTGTGTATGTGTGTGTGTGTGTGTGTGTGTGTACATACACAAGGTGCTGATTACAAAGTCTATTCAGAAAAGGACCCAGTGTCTATAAAATTTTATTGAATAATCATTTCCCAAGTAAGAAACAGACTTTTCAAAGGAAACAAATACACTCCATACATGCATTAAAAAAAACCTTGTTGTTTTTAAGAAAATGAAAAATAAAAACTTTATAAACACGAAAAAGAACAGATTTTTCAGATGTATATATTTTTATATATTTTCAGATGTATATATTTTTATATATTTTCAGATATGTATGTATATATATCTTCATGCAGAAATATTTCTTTATTAATTTTTATTTTTAAGTTTGACACCCAAGTTTAAGTTTTGGTATTAGCAACTTCTTTAAATCAACTAGTGCCTTTTTTCCCCTTTTTACATTTCATTCTTATGTTCAACAAATATTTCTTGGTGCCTAATATGCTAGCTTCTTAGGTGAAGAAAACTCTATGAAAATGAATCAAATTGTCATCAGCGAACGTACGTGCTACTGGGGGATATGGACTCCTGAGAGGAAAAACAGGCCTAATGAGATCAGAGGTGCTTTCCTTAAAAAGATGTGAAATTTGAATACCATGCTAATTCTGATTTAAAATGACAGGTAGGAGAAAGGCCTGGACTTTTTTCCTGACATTATTACTGACTCTAATAGGATTCCACTAGTTTGCCCACAGCCTCAGGTGAAATTGGTTTTTCTGTTCATTATCTTGGTGCCTTTTCTACAATAGCTACAAATAAGATGTCCTCTCATATCTGCGAAGAATGAGAATGAATTTTGTTTTGTCACATCCCTGCTATACTCTTCAGGACAGGAAGAAAATACAGCCTAAGAGCCCCTGGTTGTTGAGTCCCATTTTCTCGTCATTGTGTCCTACACTTTTAGGATATTTTTTAGGATGACTTAACTATCCTCTATACTTACCATTGTCATATTTTCATCCCTGTGGTTGTTTAAAGCAACAAGAGGTCTTTTATCCTATTTCATGGAGAAATGCAATGCATTATTAATCATGATTATTTTATTTGTATGTCAACACTGCTTCAGTAGAGCCTGGATCACCCCAGGGATAACTCTTGATATGTGAAGGAGACTTTCAGGTCAGGGGTCTCTTTAGGGCTGCTGCTTTTCATCTCAGAGAATGTTCTTGGCTTTAACATAATGGCACGTTTTATCTATGAACGCTCCTCCTGTGTTAGAGATGTGCCCAGTAGCAGTTATGTCCAACTCTTTATGTCCTCAGGACCTGTTGCTGCCAGGCTCCTCTTCCTCTATCCCTGGGAGTTTTCAGGAAAGATTCCTGGGGTGGGTTACCATTTCCTACTCTAGAGGCTCTTTCTGACCCAGGGATCGAACTCGCAGCTCTTGTGTCTCCTGCAATGGCAGGTGGATTCTTTACCACTAGGGCCCACCCGGGTAGCCCATGTTAAGGATGACGGCACTCATTTTGAACTTATCTTGTCAATGCCTACTGAGCTGCCAGTGTGAGTTTTATGCCATGTTGGAACCTGGACTGAATGTAACTGCAGTATTTTGTATGTTAAAACTGTAGTGAAGACTGAAAGTAAGAATATAAGATACTTTGTGGGTATATAGATTTTGTGGGTCTTCTCTCACACTCTCTGACTCTAAGAAGAAATACTGGATATGGGAGGGGCTTAATGAATTTGGGATAGAACCTGTTATTGAAGTTGGGGTAACCAATGGTTCTAGTTTTTAGCAGCAAAAGTCTTGGCTCCAGGAATCCCCTCATTTTTGGGCACAGTGGCATGGTTCAGTTCAATTCACTTCACTTCAGTCATTCAGTCATGTCTGACTCTTTGAGACCCCATGGACTGCAGCATGCCAGGCCTCCTTGTCCATCACAAACTTCTGGAGCTTGCTCAAACTCATTTCCATTGAGTCTGTGATGCCATCCAACTATCCCATCCTCTGTCATCCCCTTTTCCTCCTGTCTTCTATCTTTCCCAGCATCAGAATCTTTTCTAATGAGTTGGCTCTTCTCATCAGGCAGCCAAATTATTGAAGCTTCAGTTTCAGCATCAGTCCTTCCAGTGAATATTCAGGACTGATTTCCTTTAGGATTGATTGGTTTTATCTCTTTGCAGTCCAAGGGATTCTCAAGAGCCTTTTCCAATACCACAGTTCAAAAGCATCAATTCTTTGGTGCTCAGCTTTCTTTATGGTCCGACTCTCACATCCATATGTGACTACTGGAAAAACCATAGCTTTGACTAGATGAACTTTTGTTGGCAAAGTAATGTCTCTGTTTTTTAATATGCTATCTAGGTTGGTCATAGCTTTCCTTCCAAGGAGCAAGCATCTTTTAATATCATAACTACAGTACAGAGACCTGAGTTCAATCCCTGAGTTGGGAAGATCCCCTGGAGGAGGGTATAGCAACCCACTCCAGTATTCTAGCCTGGAGAATCTGCATGGACGGAGGAGCCTGGTGGGCTACAGTCCATAGGGTCGCAAAGAGTCAGATATGACCAAGTGAAAGCAATCTTGATCTAGGTTTGTCATAGCTTTTCTTCCAAGTAGCTGCTGCTGCTGCTAAGTCACTTCAGTCATGTCCGACTCTGTGAGACCCCAGAGACAGCAGCCCACCAGGCTCCCTCGTCCCTGGGATTCTCCAGGCAAGAACACTGGAGTGGGTTGCCATTTCCTTCTCCAGTGGATGAAAATGAAAAGTAAAAGTGAAGTTGCTCAGTTGTGTCCAACTTTTAGCGACCCCATGGACATTATGTCTGACTCCTAGCGACCCCATGGACTGCACCTACCAGGCTCCTCTGTCGATGGGATCTTCCAGGCAAGAGTACTGGAGTGGGGTGCCATTGCCTTCTCCACTTCCAAGTAGCAAGTGTCTTTTAATTTCATGGCTGCAGTCACCATCTGCAGTGATTTTGGAGCCCAAGAAAATAAAGTCTCTCACTGTTTCCATTGTTTCCCTATTTATTTGCCATGAAGTGATGGCACCTGATGCCATGATCTTCATGTTTTGAATGTTGAGCTTTAAGCCAGCTTTTTCACTAGAGTGGTTGATCATACTGCATTTGAAGATCAGATGGAAGCTGTGTCATAACATGACCATAAGGTGACTTGGACTCTAGAACCTCAGTTTCTAGTAAGGCAACCTTAAATGCAGGCTTCCCAGGTGGCTCAGTGGTAGAACATCCACCTGCCAGTGCAGGAGATGCAGATTCCATTCCTGGGTTGGGGAGATCCCCTGGAGTAGGAAGTGGTAACCCACTCCAGTGTTCTTGCCTGGAAAATCCCTGGGCAGAGGAGTTTGGTGAACTACAGTCCATGGGATCTCAGAGAATCAGACACAACTGAGAAACTGAGCATGCGTGCAACCTTAAACACAGCATTTTTCTTTGCAGGAAACTTATACCTGTTTATTAGCTTAAGTGAAGATGGTTTATTATAAGGAGTCTTGTAGAAATAAAGAAAAATTGAGCACCTAAGGTCCTGAAAAGGTAAGACAGGTGGCTCTGAGGACCTCAGCAGCTTATGTTCAAGGATTTTAATGTAGCATTCTGCCATTAATGAGATTTGCTGGCGGCTCAGACAGTAAGTAAAGAATCTGACTGCCATTCAGGGGGCCCAGGTTCAATCCCTGGGTCAGGAAAGTTCCCTGGAGAAGGGAACGGCTACTCACTCCAGTCTTCTTGCCTGGAGAATTCCATGGAGAGAGGAGCCTCACAGACCCCAGTCCATGGGGTTGCAAAGAGTTGGACATGATTGAGTGGCCAACACTTTTACTTTCATCCTGTCATTAATGTGAGCTAGCTCCCAACTCCCTTAGGCTCTATGCCCCTTCGTTCAAATTTTTGAGAACAAGAATTTTAGTGACTTACCTGTGCCTGCTGCTAAGTCACTTCAGTCGTGTCTGACTCTGTGTGACCCCATAGACGGCAGCCCACCAGGCTTCCCCGTCCCTGGGATTCTCCAGGCAAGAACACTGGAGTGGGTTCCCATTTCCTTCTCCAATGCATGAAAGTGAAAAGTGAAAGGGAAGTCACTCAGTCGTGTCCGACCCTCAGTGACCCCATGGACTGCAGCCGTCCAGGCTCCTTCATCCATGGGATTTTCCAGGCACAAGTACCAGAGTGGGGTGCCATTGCCTTCTCTGGGAGTTGATTACTCTTTGGTCTTATGTCTGAACACAGTCTACTTAGCAGTTGCCCAGGGTCCGAATACTGGTCATTGCAATTGACTGGAGAGCACCCACCACCCCAGCTGATCATGGTAATTCTGATCCCTTTACCTGTGATTGGTTTGGGAATGGATATGTTACCCAGTTCTCATCAATGAGACCAGAGGGGAATCTTCTGGAAGGCTTCTGGGAAAGGTTCATAAATCCTCAGAATGAGGCACACGTCCTCTGCATACTGTCTTGTATAGCTGTATTGTCTGGAGCTATGGAAGCTGTCTTGCTGGCAGCCTGAGGGTGAAGATTGCACAAGAAGGGCAGAGCAGAGAGGACGAAAAATCTTGAGGTTTTTACGAAATCTTTGAGTCAGTCAGTCAACCCAGAGTGTGCCCTACTGATGAACTTCTAGAAATTGGAGAGTTAAAAAATTTTTTTCCTTGTTTAGGAAACATATGATGTTCCCTGTTTCCTAGGATGTATAATGCATCCTCGGGTAATTATAATGTATCATCATCATCATCTCACAAACACCAATTGGCTGGTGGGAGCTGGTAGAACTGCTCCTGTGAGTGGAATAGATTCTTTAAGAAAGCTTGAGAATGAAGAGTATCACTTCTACACAAGTAAACCAGAGATTAGCTGTAGTTCTTCATCTGAACCTCTGCCTTAATGACTTGAATCCTCTTTTGAGTGTGCTGATTACACGTCTCCTCTCTCTTTAAAGAGAATAAGAGATGAAAGATCCTATATCCTTTTACTCAGAAATGCAGTTGCTCCAATCACAACCTAGGAAGGGTTCCCATAAGCAATGGGCCCTGCTGTCTATTGCTTGCCAGGAGGAAGCACCTCAAAAGAGAGTCATCATAATAGGTTAGACATCTTCTAATGTTAACTGGATTATAATGAATTCTGTTCAGGGAAGCATCTTATCTGATTACCCAGAATGCATTTTGTAAGCAGTTAATTTTACAATATATACAAGGAAAGTTTCATTGCTAAAGGGTATATGTTTTAAAAGTGATTTACATATGTGTGAAAGTGTTACTTGCTCAGTTGTGTCCAACTCTTTTGTGACCCCATGGACTGTAGCCCACCTGGCTCCTCTGTCCATGGAATTCTCCAGGCAAGAATATTGGAGTGGGTTGCTATTCCCTTCTCCAAGGGATCTTCCTAACCGAGGGATCAAACCCAGGTTTCCCACATGGCAGGCTGATTCTTTACATTCTGAGCTGTCAGGGAAGCCATGTGTGTGTGTGCATTATATTTTTAATGATCAAGCTAGATATTTTATAATATCAAAATTTGTAATTGTCCAGGCTTAACATGCCAGGTTTGTGTCCTTGAACTCTAGATGTCATGATTTTTGATTCACCTGTGAGTTAGACTGGGAGAACCTTGGTAAGAGAGAAGCTTCATGGGAAGGAGGGTATTTTTTCCAGGCCACCCATGGGCATACCTGGCTGTTAAATAACAGAATAATCTGACTGGCTATTAAAGCATGTGGTCAGAGTTGGCTTCACAGCTGTGTGTATACAATTACAAAGGACCTCCTCTTTTGGAGGACCTTGTACTTGGTTGACTATTCTGCTTTAGCCATCTTGAAAATCTTAATGTCTTTGAACAAGGAGCTCTACAGTTTTATTTTGTATGGGTTCCTACATATGATTCCTTACTCATCTGATCTGGCAGCACCAAATACTTATATTCTTAGTTCTGTCAGAGAATAGAATTTTGTTCTTATCAAAACTCATAAAGCAACATTTGTGGGGGTTGGCTGAAGGCTGTGTGGCCTTTCTGCTCCTCTGAACATGCTAAAATCAATTTCTGGATTAACCTACTGTTTTCAGTACCTGTAACTCATGATTTTCTGCTCTTATTGCCCACTTGGGCCCCCATTGGTTTACTGAATTGCCCTTTGGTGGCAGGCCTTCCCATTGCAGGATGTCTAAAAAAGTCTATATCACACTCATCATTGTATTTACTGGAAAGATAGTGTTGAGAATGTTGTCTTTAACAATATGCACCATCCTTTGCTGGGTCTTCGTTGCTACATGGATTTTCTCTAGTTGTAGGGAGTGGGGGCTACTCTTCAGGTGCGGTGCGTGGATTTCTCATTGTAGTGGCTTTTCTTGTAGAGAACAGGCTCTAGGGTGCATGGGCTTTAAGTAGTTGCAGCCCTTGGACTCAGTAGTTGCAGTCCGTCGGCTCTGGAGCACAGACTCAATAGCTGTGGTTGCTCTGTGACATGTGGAATCTTCCTGGACCAGGGATCAAACCCGTGTACCTCGCATTGGCAGGTGGATTCTTTTCCACAGAGCCACCAGGGAAGCCATGCACTATCCTTACTGTGGGACTCCATAAAGATATTTTTATTTGTTCTCAGTACCAAGAATACTTTTCCTGACTTGTTTACCTAGTTTATCTCTTGGATATAGAATCATAAGGTTGCATTTTCCTATTTGTCATGGTTGCTAAAAATCTTAGAAAAAAGTGACTAAGGACTACAGGCACAAACTTCATAGTCTGTGATTTGTTTATTGACTTCCTTCTTGCTTTCATCTTTCCCTCTGCATTCATTTTTTTCACTCACTTCAATTTAAAAACAAATAGCAATCTCTTTTTGTCCCAGCACATGCTATAGTATGCTGCTGCTGCTAAGTTGCTTCAGTTGTGTCTGACTCTGTACGACCCCATAGACAGANCTGTCATTAATGTGAGCTAGCTCCCAACTCCCTTAGGCTCTATGCCCCTTCGTTCAAATTTTTGAGAACAAGAATTTTAGTGACTTACCTGTGCCTGCTGCTAAGTCACTTCAGTCGTGTCTGACTCTGTGTGACCCCATAGACGGCAGCCCACCAGGCTTCCCCGTCCCTGGGATTCTCCAGGCAAGAACACTGGAGTGGGTTCCCATTTCCTTCTCCAATGCATGAAAGTGAAAAGTGAAAGGGAAGTCACTCAGTCGTGTCCGACCCTCAGTGACCCCATGGACTGCAGCCGTCCAGGCTCCTTCATCCATGGGATTTTCCAGGCACAAGTACCAGAGTGGGGTGCCATTGCCTTCTCTGGGAGTTGATTACTCTTTGGTCTTATGTCTGAACACAGTCTACTTAGCAGTTGCCCAGGGTCCGAATACTGGTCATTGCAATTGACTGGAGAGCACCCACCACCCCAGCTGATCATGGTAATTCTGATCCCTTTACCTGTGATTGGTTTGGGAATGGATATGTTACCCAGTTCTCATCAATGAGACCAGAGGGGAATCTTCTGGAAGGCTTCTGGGAAAGGTTCATAAATCCTCAGAATGAGGCACACGTCCTCTGCATACTGTCTTGTATAGCTGTATTGTCTGGAGCTATGGAAGCTGTCTTGCTGGCAGCCTGAGGGTGAAGATTGCACAAGAAGGGCAGAGCAGAGAGGACGAAAAATCTTGAGGTTTTTACGAAATCTTTGAGTCAGTCAGTCAACCCAGAGTGTGCCCTACTGATGAACTTCTAGAAATTGGAGAGTTAAAAAATTTTTTTCCTTGTTTAGGAAACATATGATGTTCCCTGTTTCCTAGGATGTATAATGCATCCTCGGGTAATTATAATGTATCATCATCATCATCTCACAAACACCAATTGGCTGGTGGGAGCTGGTAGAACTGCTCCTGTGAGTGGAATAGATTCTTTAAGAAAGCTTGAGAATGAAGAGTATCACTTCTACACAAGTAAACCAGAGATTAGCTGTAGTTCTTCATCTGAACCTCTGCCTTAATGACTTGAATCCTCTTTTGAGTGTGCTGATTACACGTCTCCTCTCTCTTTAAAGAGAATAAGAGATGAAAGATCCTATATCCTTTTACTCAGAAATGCAGTTGCTCCAATCACAACCTAGGAAGGGTTCCCATAAGCAATGGGCCCTGCTGTCTATTGCTTGCCAGGAGGAAGCACCTCAAAAGAGAGTCATCATAATAGGTTAGACATCTTCTAATGTTAACTGGATTATAATGAATTCTGTTCAGGGAAGCATCTTATCTGATTACCCAGAATGCATTTTGTAAGCAGTTAATTTTACAATATATACAAGGAAAGTTTCATTGCTAAAGGGTATATGTTTTAAAAGTGATTTACATATGTGTGAAAGTGTTACTTGCTCAGTTGTGTCCAACTCTTTTGTGACCCCATGGACTGTAGCCCACCTGGCTCCTCTGTCCATGGAATTCTCCAGGCAAGAATATTGGAGTGGGTTGCTATTCCCTTCTCCAAGGGATCTTCCTAACCGAGGGATCAAACCCAGGTTTCCCACATGGCAGGCTGATTCTTTACATTCTGAGCTGTCAGGGAAGCCATGTGTGTGTGTGCATTATATTTTTAATGATCAAGCTAGATATTTTATAATATCAAAATTTGTAATTGTCCAGGCTTAACATGCCAGGTTTGTGTCCTTGAACTCTAGATGTCATGATTTTTGATTCACCTGTGAGTTAGACTGGGAGAACCTTGGTAAGAGAGAAGCTTCATGGGAAGGAGGGTATTTTTTCCAGGCCACCCATGGGCATACCTGGCTGTTAAATAACAGAATAATCTGACTGGCTATTAAAGCATGTGGTCAGAGTTGGCTTCACAGCTGTGTGTATACAATTACAAAGGACCTCCTCTTTTGGAGGACCTTGTACTTGGTTGACTATTCTGCTTTAGCCATCTTGAAAATCTTAATGTCTTTGAACAAGGAGCTCTACAGTTTTATTTTGTATGGGTTCCTACATATGATTCCTTACTCATCTGATCTGGCAGCACCAAATACTTATATTCTTAGTTCTGTCAGAGAATAGAATTTTGTTCTTATCAAAACTCATAAAGCAACATTTGTGGGGGTTGGCTGAAGGCTGTGTGGCCTTTCTGCTCCTCTGAACATGCTAAAATCAATTTCTGGATTAACCTACTGTTTTCAGTACCTGTAACTCATGATTTTCTGCTCTTATTGCCCACTTGGGCCCCCATTGGTTTACTGAATTGCCCTTTGGTGGCAGGCCTTCCCATTGCAGGATGTCTAAAAAAGTCTATATCACACTCATCATTGTATTTACTGGAAAGATAGTGTTGAGAATGTTGTCTTTAACAATATGCACCATCCTTTGCTGGGTCTTCGTTGCTACATGGATTTTCTCTAGTTGTAGGGAGTGGGGGCTACTCTTCAGGTGCGGTGCGTGGATTTCTCATTGTAGTGGCTTTTCTTGTAGAGAACAGGCTCTAGGGTGCATGGGCTTTAAGTAGTTGCAGCCCTTGGACTCAGTAGTTGCAGTCCGTCGGCTCTGGAGCACAGACTCAATAGCTGTGGTTGCTCTGTGACATGTGGAATCTTCCTGGACCAGGGATCAAACCCGTGTACCTCGCATTGGCAGGTGGATTCTTTTCCACAGAGCCACCAGGGAAGCCATGCACTATCCTTACTGTGGGACTCCATAAAGATATTTTTATTTGTTCTCAGTACCAAGAATACTTTTCCTGACTTGTTTACCTAGTTTATCTCTTGGATATAGAATCATAAGGTTGCATTTTCCTATTTGTCATGGTTGCTAAAAATCTTAGAAAAAAGTGACTAAGGACTACAGGCACAAACTTCATAGTCTGTGATTTGTTTATTGACTTCCTTCTTGCTTTCATCTTTCCCTCTGCATTCATTTTTTTCACTCACTTCAATTTAAAAACAAATAGCAATCTCTTTTTGTCCCAGCACATGCTATAGTATGCTGCTGCTGCTAAGTTGCTTCAGTTGTGTCTGACTCTGTACGACCCCATAGACAGAAGCCCACCAGCCTCCCCCATCCCTGGGATTCTCCAGGCAAGAACACTGGAGTGGGTTGCCATTTCCTTCTCCAGTGCATGAAAGTGAAAAGTGAAAGGGAAGTTGCTCAGTTGTGTCTGACTCTTAGCGACCCCATGGACTGCAGCCCACCAGGCTCCTCCATCCATGGGATTTTCCAGGCAAGAGTACTGGAATGGGTGCCATTGCCTTCTCCTTGGCTTTAAATTCTTCTAGAATATGTTGAATAATAATTGTATAACAAAAGTTCTCTCTTGTATATACTACGTTTCCACCTGGGAACATATAAAGGAAACATTTTTAAAGAGTGGCAAGATTTGAGGAGTGAAGAACAGGGACAGAGTTTTTACTATGTAGGGATACAAAGAAATTTTAGAATGTTATTGCAAGAAATGACAAGGAAAATGTTTGGTAATAGTAAAATGTGACTTGAAATAGATTGTCTCCCTAAAAATCAATTGCATTTGAGTTTTATTTCATGGTGACTCTTGAAAAAAAAATCCCCATTTCTTTGTGCTTTATTGTCATCTCTGAAGAGTGGGTAATAACGTACCATATGTTTATACATATCCAGGGATGGTATTTAATATTACCATAATTAAAAGAAAAAAGGATTGTTTTTAAATAGATTTTTTTTTATTATAGCTGATCTTTAAAAAAAATCAGTGTTGCTGCTTTTAGTTGTTTTGTAAAGGATGAAAGATTGTTTATACTGGAAATAAGATTAGAAAGAAATAAATGAAATTATGTGTCTTTGTTTTCTGATTTCAAAACTTACATTGTTATGTTTCCTCATGACATTTTTGATCCAGTAATTAATCCAGTATTCATTCACAAGTGTTTTTTGAGGCCCTATAAAGTACCAGGTATTGTTCTAAGTGATAGGAATATATCAGTGAGCCAAAAGCAGCCCACCTTATGGTTCTCACATCTAGTGATTTCCCCCAAATCATCTCTGTCGATTGTTTGAGTTTATATCCTTTTCCACTGCTATATTTTATTTTGTTTTGGCATGTTGAAATCAACTTTGCCTCTCAATGTTCTGGGCTTTCCTTCTCTTTCTTTTTTGACTGATCAAATGCCTGGAAGCTTCACTTGATTTGCTAGTGAGCCACATATTTTACTGCTTACGAGGGTTATGTGATGTGCTTGATTTGGGCTAATTTACATATTTTCCTGATTAAGCTACATATTAGCCTTTTGACCTTTGCACTTCTTCAAAGGTAGAGAATAATTAGCCTGCACAATTTGATAGGAAGAATTCACATCTGTTAAATCTTTTTTTTCCCCCCTCAATTAACAGACACTTATGATAATATATAGATTTTCTTCCAGGCTAAATATGAAGAAGCTATTTTCATTCTGTCATGAATGGCGCCATTGAACATTGTCCATATTTTTTTTAAAAAACAAAAGCTATGCCACTTCTTGTTCAAAGCAAGGAGGGGGGAAAAAAGGCATTTGTTCAATGGAAGACAGCAGATTCTTTTTTTAGCTAATTTTTTTGGAGTATAGTTGCTTTACAGTGTTGTGGCTGTTTCTGCTGTACAGCAAAGTGAATCAGCTATATGTAGGCATATACAGTAGGTTCTCATTAGTTGTGAGTTTTATTTGTTAAATTAATTTTTATTGAGCTGTGCTTGTGGCTCAGCTGGTGAAGAATCCGCTTGCAATGCAGAAGACCTGGGTTTGATCCCTGGGTTGGGAAGATCCCCTGGAGAAGGGAAAGGCTACCCACTCCAGTATCCTGTCCTGGAGAATTCCATGGAAGTCCATGGGTGTAGCTGTTTGACAATCTTGTGCTGATTTCTCAGCCCTGATAACTTACTAGCTATGCGACATAGAAGGAAGCAAAAAGGGTGATGCTATTTGCAAAAACATATGAGTCTGCAGTTGGTACTCAAATGGATATGTACTACAGTATCTAGTTAGATGAGGATTTGAAATTTCTTTTCTGGAAGGAATGCCTTTTAACCCTTCAGCTCACTTTTCTGACTAGATGGAGAAAAGCTACCTCAGAATAGCTTTGTCCTGAGGATAATTGTCCTGGAGGAAAGAAATAATAGGACTATTTGGGAAGGCTCAATAGAGGATAGGAGACTTGACGCTATGATCCTTACTTCTTGAAGCATGCTGATATTAGCAACTCGCTGGTGGATTATGATGGCTCTAGGGTGTCACGCCCCCTTCCTAGCCCAGGGGAAACTCATCAGGAAGAAAAGAGGAGTGTCAACTTTTCAGTGCAGCTCACATCAGGACTTTCAGGTCCAGGTAAAATGCTGCTTTAACTCAAAGGTTTCCTCTACACACCTTAGCATTGTTTTAGACACATGGGCTCACTGTGTTACCGTAGCTAAAGAACAAAGACCTTGCAAGTCACAGGGTTAATCTTGAGGGAACAGAATCTCCTTTCCTTGGTAAACCAGCTGGGCCTCTGCAAGCTTCTGAGTCAGCAGTGGAGGCACAACAAATTGGGCAAAGGCCTTTGGGCCTGTGTGAAGTTTTAGTAGCAATCTTGTGTGGTGGCCCCAAGAGCAGCGTCCACTCGGAAATGAAAGTTGCTTTTCAGAAGGCTGAGCAGACATCTCAGTTTTCTCAGTGCAGAGCTTTGAAATAAGGATTTTTAGTAAACTTCCAAGTGAAAGTGAAAGTGTTAGTTACTCAGTCATGTCCAAATCTTTGCAACCCTGTGGACAGTAGGGTCTTCTGTTCATGGGATTCTCCAGGCAAGAATACTAGAGTGAGTAGCCTATCCCTTCTCCATTGGATCTTCCCAACCCAGGAATTAAACAAGGATCTCCTGCATTGCAGGCAGAGCCTTTATCATCTGAGCCACCGGGGAAGCCCCAAACTTCCAAGGCCCTTGAACAGATCAGCAGGGAAGGGGAAACCTGAATAAGGGGAAAACTTCCTGCTCATTTGTCCTGCGGGTGGTGGTAGGTAGAGATGGGTGTTTTTAAATTTGGAAAAATATAAAAAAAACGAAGTGGGATCATCTCATGACATTCACCATCCATATCAAGATGTTTGAAAGGAATTGACTGGGACTGATTTTCTAAAGCAACTAAGGAGGGACTTCTCTGGGGGTCCAGTGGTTAAGAATCTGCCTGCCAATGCAGAGGACACAGGTTCAATCCCCGGTCTGGGAAGATCCCACATTGCATGGATCAACTAAGCCCATGTACCACAGCTGCTGAGCCTGTGCTCTAGAGCCCATGCTTCGAAACAAGAGAAGCCACTGCAATGAGAAGCCCATGCAGGGGAATGCAGAGTAGCAACCACTCGCCACAACTGGAGAAAGCCTGCATGCAGCAACAAAGACCCAGCGTGGCCATAAGGAAATAAACAAAGCGACCAAGGATAGTGTGGGCACTTTAACAAGGAACATTTCAGGGAAGCAGCACTTGCAGGTCCTTGGGTGAAAGAAGTACTTGGGTCTTTCCAGTAGTTACTGTGAGTGGTATCATTTGAAATTAAAGTGTTCCATTAAAATTGGTCAACCACTTGTAAAAGAATGAAACTACAATGCTATCTAACACCATATGCAAAAATAAACTCAAAATGGATTAAAGATCTAAACATAAGACCAGAAACTATAAAACTGCTAGAGGAGAACATAGGCAAAACACTCTCTGACATAAATCACAGCAGGTTCCTCTATGACCCACCTCCCAGAGTAATGGAAATAAAAGCAAAAATAAACAAGTGGGACCTAATTAAACTTAAAAGCTTCTGCACAACGAAGGAAACTATATGCAAGGTGAAAAGGCAGCCTTCAGAATGGGAGAAAATAATAGCAAAGAAAGCAACTGACAAAGAATTAATCTCAAAAATATACAAGCAGCTCATGCAGCTCAAAACCAGAAAAATAAAAGACCAATCAAAAAATGGGCCAAAGAACTAAACAGACATTTCTCCAAAGAAGATGTACAGATGGCTAACAAACACATGAAAAGATGCTCAACATCAGTCATTATCAAAGAAATGCAAATCAAAACCACAATGAGGTACCATTGTGGTACGCCTGTCAGAATGGCTGCTATCCAAAAGTCTACAAGCAATAAATGCTGAAGAGGGTGTGGAAAAAAGGGAATCCTCTTACATTGTTGGTGGGAATGCAAACTAGTACAGCTACTATGGAGAATAATGTGGAGGAGATTCCTTAAAAAATTGGAAATAGAACTGCCATATGACCCAGCAATCCCACTTCTGGACATACACTGTGAGGAAACCAGAATTGAAAGAGACACGTGTACCCCAATGTTCATCACAGCACAGTTTACAATAGCTAGGACATGGAAGCAACCTAGATGTTCATCGGGAGATGAATGGATAAGAAAGTTGTGGTACCTATTCACGATGGAGTATTACTCAGCCATTAAAAAGAATGCATTTGAATCAGTCCTAATGAGATGGATGAAACTGGAACCTATTATACAGAGTGAAGTAAGCCAGAAAGAAAAACACCAATACAGTATACTAATGCAGATATATATGGAATTTAGAAAGATGGTAACTATGACTCTGTATAGGGTCAGCAAAAGGAGACAGCAAAAGAGACACAGATGTATAGAACAGTCTTTTGGACTCTGTGGGAGAAGGCAAGGGTGGGACGATTTGAGAGAATAGCATTGAAACATGTATATCATCATATGTGAAACAGATCGCCAGTCCAGGTTCAATGCATGAGACAGAGTGCTCAGGGCTGGTGCACTGGGATGACCCTGAGGGATGGGATGGGGAGGGAGGTGGGAGGGGGGTTCAGGATGGGGAACACGTGTACACCCATGGCTGATTCATGTCAATGTATGGCAAAACCACCATAATATTGTAAAGTAATTAGCCTCCAAGTAAAATAAATAAATTAACTTAAAAAAATAAAATTAATTTAAAAAGTGTTCCCATTTAAGTCTTTCTATGAACTTTTGAGGTGGCCTCTTATTATTAGAGAAGGTCTATGCATAGGTGTGAAGCCAAGACTGGTCTATGATTTTATAATTTCTCATGAGCCAGGGTAAGGAGTGAAGTTTGTCTCTTTTCAAAAACTACCTCAAACCTCTTCAGTCTATGAGGCCTTTTCTCTCTACACATGGAAATAATTTTGTTAGGATCTGGGAAGGACTTTATTTGGTTCTCATCATGGGGCTTTGTTATGGAGCTTTTTTTTTTCTCCTCCCAATACTTCAGTGGACATGGCCATCTTTTTTTCTGTGTTGAAGCTGTAATGCCCATGAAAGTGAAAGTCTCTCAGTCATGTACGACTCTTTGCAACCCCATCAACTATACAGTCTGTGGAATTCTCTAGGCCAGAATACTGGAGTGAGTAGCCTTTCCCTTCTCCAGGGGATCTTCCCAATCCAGGGATCAACCCCAGGTCTCTGGCACTGAAGGCGGATTCTTTACCAGTTGAGCCACAAGGGAAGCCCAAGAATACTGGAGTGAGTAGCCTATCCCTTCTTCAGCGGATCTTCCTCACCCGGGAATCAAACCGGGGTCTCCTGCATTGCAGGCAGACTCTTTACCAGCTGAGCTATCAGGGAAGCCCATGGGCCCCAGCAAGACTCCCTGGAGGCACGTTGCATAATAGTGATTCATCAGAGTGTGAATATTGGCTTCTCTCAGATCTAAAGTAAATTCTGGAATATGTTTCTCTTTTCCATTTTAAGAACTATGTACAGTATTTTAACTGTTCAGCATTTAGTGGCTGTGAAAAGCTATGGCAGGAATAAGAGGTCTGACATTGCCTTACACAGTATCTAGCATATAACAGGTACACAAGAAATGCTTGTGGAAAAAGTAAAGGAAAAACTGCTTCTTAAGAAAATATCTCATTGCCTTCTCCAGGGGATCGTCCCAACCCAGGAATCGAATCTGCATCTCCTATGTCTCCTGCATTGGCAGGCAGGTTCTGTGGTACATTATATGATAGAATTTTACTCAGCCATAGAAAAGAACAAAATAATGCCTTTTGAAGAAACATAGATGGACCTAGAGACTATTATACTGAGTGAAGTAAGTCAGACAGAGAAGGAGAAATGTCCTATGACATCCCTTATATGTGGAATCTAAGAAGAAATGATACAAATAAACTACTTACAAAATAGAAACAGACTTACAGATTTGGAGAACAAGCTTATGGTTGCTGGGGTGGGTAAGGGAAGGCTGGGGAAGGGATAATTAGGGAGTTTGGGATGGCTGTGTACACACTGGTTGGTTGCAAGGAGATCCAACCAGTCCATCCTAAAGGAAATCAGTCCTGAATATTCATTGGAAGGACTGATGCTGAAGCTGAAACTCCAATACTTTGGCCACCTGATATGAAGAACTGACTCACTAGAAAAGACCCTGACACTGGGAAAGATTAAAGGCAAGAGGAGAAGGGGATGACAGAGGATGAGCTAATTGGATGGCATCATTGACTCGATGGACATGATTTTGAGTAAGCGCTGGAAGTTGGTGAGGGACAGGGAAGCCTGGCATGCTGCAGTCCATGGGGTTGCAAGGAGTCAGACACGACTGAGCGACTGAACTGACTGACTGACTGACTGTGTACACACTGCTATATTTAAAATGGATAAGCAACAAGGACCTACCATATAGTACAACTGTATAGTGAAACTCTGCTCAATGGTATGTGTTAGCCTGGATAGGTGGGGAGTTTCGGGGACAGTGGATACTTGTATGTGTAAGGCTGGATCCCTTAGCTGTTTACCTGAAAGTATCACAACATTGTTTTCTAGTCAACTATACCCCAATACAAAATAAAAAGTTTTAAGAAGCACAAAGAAAACCCCAAATACTATCTGTTTGAAAAGGAAGGGATAATGATAAATCACTGTCTTTCTTTTCTATTTCTTTTCTATTTGTCTTTCTTTTCTATAAGTCACTGTCATATTTGCTGTCTTACAGAGTCTACAAAAAAATCCCAGGAAATAATTATGCAAGAGAATCCTAATTAGTGATACTTGTAAAAACACGTGGTCTCTTTGCATCCCTGCTGCCTCATTGGTGGCAAGATAAGCCAACCTAATCACAGTCGTTGCTCTGGAAAATGCATTTACTCCTTCAAATTTTTAGTCAACTTCAAGGTTCTTAAGTCAGGGAGGAGCAGAAACCTGAAACTTAAATTGTACTTTCTAAAACCCCTAATATGGAGGATTAATGTAAGTTATCTGAGTAAAGCCCTAAGAGGCCAAATCACCCTTCACACATTACTCATTTTACCTCTTTATGACATGTAAGAAGATGGAAAGAGGATTTCTCTCAGTTTAGTTCAGTTCAGTCGCTCAGTCGTGTTGGACTCTGGGCAGTCATTAATTATGAGAACAGTCACTTTGCTTTAAAAATAGTGATGCTGAGCCACAGGTAACAGGAATCTACAGGCACTCAGGGGCTTCAAAGCAAGTTTCAGCTCTCTTGTGTTATACCTTCTCTGTATTAAAAAAAAAAGGCATGGCTAAACTTTTCCCTTAAACTGGAAGCCTCACCCGGAATAAAAGACACCCGACTCAGGCAGTGATTCAAAACCACCAGTTGGTGGACCAGCTGCATTAGTATGAATTAAAAACTTGATTTGAGGGCCACACTCTTGAAATTATCATTCAGTAGAGCTTGGTGAGGTCCAGCTCTGTGTGCACATTGAAAGTTGTTTTTTTTTTTTTTTCTGGTTGTAGGATGAAGATGATTAGAGAAATCTTTCCTGACAATTCATTTAAAAATTAACAGTAAAATAGTCAAAATTAAAGCTATTTGTGTAGTGCTCTTTCTAAAAGAGTGACAGAGAAAGAGAAAGACACCATGGACTTCATGTCTTTAGTATTGTGAGGAGATAAACACATTTTATAGTAGTTGAGTTACAAGCAGAATAATGGAAGTCATTTGGTTGAAGTGTGATAAGGAAGCTTGACTTCATAGAATTAAAGTGAATGTGTTAGTCACTCAGTCATGTCTCTGACTCTCTTGCAACCATATGGACCGTAGCATGCCAGGCTCCTCTGCCCATGAAATTCTCCAGGCAAGAATACTGGAGTGGGTAGCCATTCCCTTCTTCAGGAAATCTTCCCAACCCAGGGGTTGAACCCAGGTCTCCCACACTGCAGGTGGATTCTTTACCCTCTGACCCACCAAGGAAGCCCTCATAGAATTAAGCAAAGTGCCAAATCTGGTATGACCCAGAGGCTTTGTTAATTGCTGGTGTCTGACAGCCTGGGTTTTAATTGTCCACATGTGAGCTGCAGGAGGAACCAAAGCCTAGGGTCCCAAGCAGATTGGAAGTCAGATGAGAGTTTGCACATAAACCCAGAACACTCCGAAGACAGTGTGCTCAGGGTGTGCCAAAAATTGCCTGCCCCTAAGGTGATGCAGATATGCGCCTATTTTAGCTTTGGCTCTGAGTGAATAAACAGATAAAGAAAATGGCCTCCTCTGATAATCCCTGAGCACAAGCTCACACACATGTGGGACCGTGGCTTGAATTCACACTATCTTGCAGGTGCCCAGTCACGCCCAGCCGTATGTTTACTGTGAAGTGGCCTTGCCTGGTGTAGCCTCCAGGGCACAAGTGAAAGCCAGACAAACCCTCCTGGAAGCTATGCACTTTAAACAGGGTCTCAGGAAATCCCACGGATGATATTCCAAGTTAAATGAACCCGTACTTTTTAAAAATCCCTGTAGATACAAGGAAATAAGCCACTGTCAGTGAGAAATAACAGTAGTGAAGAACTACAGAGGCAGATAGGCAAACACGAGAAGAACTGGAATTATCAGATATCAAGAAGTATGAAGACAGAGATTCGCTCACTTGTGTCTGGCTCTTTGCGACCCCATAGACTGTAGCCTGCCAAGCTCCTCCATCCATGGAATTCTCCAGGCAAGAATACTGAAATGAGTTTCCATTCCCTTCTCCAGCAGATCTTTCTAACCCAGGGATCGAACCTGGGTCTCCTGCATTGCAGGCAGATATTTTATCATCTGAGCCACCAGGGAAGCCCGATCAAGAAGTATAGTAGGCAATAAGAAATAGAAGGTATTCATTTTATGATCAAGAATAAGAAGATGCCCACTCTTGATGCTGTGTTCTCCACTGGGACAGGAATGAATCAATAAACTGTGTTTTATGTTGGTGTTTTTTATTTTATTTTTTTGACTTATAAACAAATACAAGAATGTGTCTGTTTTAGTCTGCTTGGGCTACCATAACAAAGTACCACGGACTGGAGGGCTTAAAGAACAACTTTATTTCTTCACATTTCTAAAGGTCTGAAGTCCAGGATCAAGATGTCAGCAGGGTTGGTTTCTTCTGAGGCCTCTCTCCTTGGCTTGCAGACAGATGGAGGTGGGAGAGTTAATCAAGGGGCAGGACACACAGAGCCTTTTAGGCAAAGATGAAAAACTTAAGCTTTATTCTAGGTTTGGTGAGGAGTCGTTGAGGACTCAGGGCAAGAAAGAGAATGGTCTGATTTCCTATTTGGTGTAATTACTCTGGCTTCTCTGAGAAGATTATAGAAGGGAACAGAGAGGCAGGGGAGGGCAGTGTGTGAGCTCCAGTGAGAGAAGGGGGTTGTTTTGTTTAGGTGTCAGAAGTAGAGAGGAAGCACTTCCCTGGTGGTCCAGCGATTGGAAATCTGCCTGCCAGTTCGGGGGACATGGGTGGGATCCCTGGTATGGGAGGATCCCACACACTATGGGCATCTAGGCCTATGTGCCACAACTACTGGGCTTATGCACTGCCGCTACTGAAATCTGTGTACCCTAGAGCCTGTGCTCTGCAGCAAGAGAAGCCCCTGCAATGAGAAGCGCATGCACTGGAAGTAGATAGTGGCCCCCCTCCCCACCCCCGGCCCTGCCTCACTCGCTGCAACTGGAGAAAGCCCTCGTGGAGCAATGAAGACCCAGCACAGCCAAAAGTAAATACATAAATAGTTTTTAAAAGGCAGTGGAGAGGAGAAGGATAAATAAAGGGCTTAAATTAAGTTTTTGAATTTTATTTTTTGTAGGTAAGGTGGACAGAGCTGGTAGATAGATTAGATATGGGGTCTAGAGGAAAAGGTAACCCTTTTGGTTGGGCCTGAGCACAAGGTAACATTCACAGAGGTGGAAAAGCCCAAGGAGAACAGAGTTGGGAGGGAAGAGGGGTAATCAAGAGCTCTATTTTGGGCAAATTTTTGAATGACTATTACATATCCAATTAGAGATGTTAAGATAGGATGGATGTGGTAGCTGAGATAAAAACTTGATCCAACCAGTCCATTCTGAAGGAGATCAGCCCTGGGATTTCTTTGAAAGGACTGATGCTGAAGCTGAAACTCCAGTACTTTGGCCGCCTCATGTGAAGAGCTGACTCATTGGAAAAGACTCTGATGCTGGGAGGGATTGGGGGCAGGAGGAGAAGGGGATGACCCAGGATGAGATGGCTGGATGGCATCACTGACTCGATGGACATAAATCTGAGTGAACTCTGGAAGTTGGTGATGGACAGAGAGGCCTGGTGCGCTGCAGTTCATGGGGTCGCAAAGAGTCTGACATGACTGAGCGACTGAACTGAACTGAACTGAAAGGTCCTTGACTTTGCTTAGTGACTAAACTATTATTATTTGGTTTTGTTTGCCTACTTTCCTTTGCTTTCATTTTTCTCACTTCCCTGATCAAGTTTATTCTTTGGCTAAAGATTTTCTATGGACAAGAGGCAGGTGGAAGAGATGGTGAAGGGGTGGGGTCTGTCCCATAGGGACAGAATGCCCCATAGGGTCCTGCTCTGTTTCAAGAGAAAGCCCAGACATAAGTCAAGCTTCTGGTTTGGTTTATCCGACACTTCAGTCATGTCTCCGAAGACTCAAATATTTCCTTTTCTTTATTTTTCTGCACTAGTGTCTTTGGTTGCCTGGAGTTTCCTTTTTATGGTTGGCATCAGAGCTATGGGTTTCTTCTTTCATATATGAAGAGGAAGACACTGACTAACTACAGATATCTCTTAAGAACAAAAAAGACTTCCTAGAAGTCCCAGTCTTCTAGGCTGGGAGCCTAGAATCTCCCAGCAAATCTTTGTGTGTACCTTATTGGTTCAGATTGGCTTAGACCTGCCCGTCCCTGAACCAGTGACTGGCAATAGTCCTGGGGTTTCTAGTGCTGACCTAGACAAAAAACCTGGAGTGAAGCTAGTTTGGGGAGTCAACCTCAATATCCTTTCTTTTAAACCCGTGTAATCACATTGAGAAAAACAGAGACAGTGAATGGAAGACAATCCAGGCATGCTCTGTGGAATTCTAGTGTTTAGAGACTGACCTGAGGTGTGGAAGGAGATAACAAAGTACACCAAAGAGAAGTCAGGGAGGGAATAGGGGAGCCGGGAGAGTGCCATGGCTCAAAGGTGGAAAGAAGAAAGTGTGGGGAAATGTGCAAAATGCTGCTGAGGGAAAATGAAGTGAGGCAGGAAGTGATCTTTGGATTTTATGAGTGAGGTGAGGCCCGTAGAAGATTCGTTCTCATTGGGTTGGGGCTGTAAGCATGGTACTAACGCCACATTCATAAAATCCAATATTGATGTTCTTTCTGGAGGAAAGATGAGGAGTGCTGAGAGTTTATAGCTCCTTTTTCCATTTGGTAACTGTGAGTTAATAGTCTTTAGGAATAGTAGTTGTCCATAACTGGCCTTGTTGCAGGCATGCTCAGTCACTCAGTCATGTTCACCTTTTTGAGACCCCATGTATTGTAGCCCACCAGGCTCCTCTGCCATGGAATTTTCCGGGCAAGAATATTGGAGTGGATTGCCGTTTCCTCCTCCAGGGGATCTTCTTGACCCAGGGATCAAACCCATGTCTAAAGCATCTCCTGCATTGGCAGAGAGATTCTTTACCACTGAGCCACGTGGCAAACCCAATAGGTCTTGTTACGCAGGTAAAAATATCTCTTTTTTTAGAACTTTGTAGCTTCATACATAGATATCCAGGTTTTTTTATTCTTTATCACACCATGCACTGGAATGAAAATGCAAAATGAATATGAAAGTTGAAAAATCTGATATCTTTATCCTCCTTCCTAGATCTCTATACTTTCTTTTGTATTCATAAGTGCCCAACTAGACCACAGTTGTGCAGAAGACAGGTGCATCAAAATTCCCTGCGACTAAACATTTGAAATTGTGTAGATGTCAGTGACAATTCCATGTTCTCTTATGCCAAGAGAGAAAATGGCTGGCTGGCTGGCTGGATGATGATGGATGGAATGCTGAAATGCTGTATGTTCAATATTTCTTAATCAAACCCAAGGTAAGACAAGGTCGTAAATCTGGTAGATGAAGTGTGTGCACGAAAAGAAATAGGAATATGCAGGAATGATAATACAGCGAAGTTTTGAAATGCATCTGCATTTGTCTATTTGTTTAAATTAAAAGTATGTTTCTCCCTCGAAAATTTTAACTCCTTTAAGGAAAGGAATGTATTTTATTTATTTTTGTATTTTTGGAACTTAAATCAAGTACCATGTCTATAAAAATGTTAAGTAAATGTAAAGAAGGTTGGATGGAATGAAATGGGTTGCTGTAGGACTGAAGTTATATAAAGGAAACCAGCAGTTTTGCATCTTTGTGTGAAATCATTGGGCTTCCCAGGAGGCGCTAGTGGTAAAGAACTGACCTGCCAATGCAAGAGACCTAAGACATCCGAATTCGATCCCTGAGTCAGGAAGATCCCCTGGAGGCGAGCATGGCAACCCACTCCAGTATTCTTGCCTGGAGAATCCCATGGACAGAGGAACCTGGTGGTCTACAGTCCACAGGGATGCAAAGAATTGGACATGACTGAAGTGCCTTAGCACACCCATGTGAAACCATTAGTTGTGCTGTCCAAACCTGGCCAAAGAACCCCCATGTTAAGAAATCAAACTTTTCCTGAAAGGTCCCATCGGATCCATGAAGCCAATGGTTCTATTGGGTGATTTTGCTCCTAAGGTGCATTTGCAAATGTCTGGAAACGTTTGGTACCATTTTCTGCGTAGTAAGCTGTGCATTTATTTCCTGTTTCCTTGCAGGGTAGAGCCTTTAGTAATGATACCTGGAGAAAAGCAGAACCAACCCTAGATTCTGTGGTTATGTGGAGCTTTCAAGAATATTCCATGTGGTATGTTGGTCTGGTATTTACAGACAGCTTGTTTGCAATGAATTTGAGCATCACCTGCTTATGTTGTTTCTCTGGATAGAGTATTCATCATTCTTTCTTTACGGGAGGACCTAATCAAGACACCTCCAGTGCACAGTAGATTAAAATGAAAGTGAAAGTGTTAGTCAGTTGCGTCCGACTCTGCGACTTGATGGACTGTAGCCCACCAGACTACTCTGTCCATGGGATTCTCCAGGCAAGAATACTGGAGTGGGTAGCCATTCCCTTTTCCAGGGGATCTTCCCAACCCAGGGATGGAACCTGGGTCTCCCGCATTGCAGGAAGATTCTTTACCGTCTGAGCCACCAAGAAGTCCTGCACATTAGATGAAAGAAGGATCAAACGAATGGCAGGGTGTGTCATGAAATGGACTCCCCACCCCCGACCCTGTACCCAAATGACACAGCATTAACACACGCCACAGTGCTGCTGTGTCCACTTGAGATTTCCATTTGAAACTGAGCAGCAGGTGGTATCTGACAAGCCGAAGGATGCTGAATAAAGACTCCGCACAGCTGTAAGTAGTAGGGAGCTCCCCAGGATAAGGCAGGGAGCGTGTGGATCCTGCCAGATTTGCAGGCTTCTGTGCAATCGCATCTGCGTGTGTAGCTGCAAGGTCTCTCATTACAATTTTAAATGATGAGCTTATTTTTTAATGCACATAAATTGCCGTCAATAGACTTGGTGATTGAACACAGTAAATATTTTTCTGTGCCACTAAAAATAGCAAGGACTCTGGAAAGCATTTCTCTTGCCTTTTCTTGCAAAGGCTTGTCTTTCGGCAGAGCAGGCGCTCTTGAACATGGTCTTTACACACGCCCTTCACACTGCATTTTTTGGTCATCTCCTTTCTTGGGTTGAGCACTCTCCAGCCGCCAGTGTGCTCTGTAAGCAGAGCTGTGCCCGTGCGGTGGCAGAGGGGCAATGCCTTTGGGAAAAGCTGCTGGACTCGGGACAGAGGGCGTCCTCCTCCAGCTGGCTATCTTGCCACACGGCTGGGCCGCTGCACCTCTGTTCCTTATGGCAAAAACTTGGCTTGTTCTTTCTGCATGTTTTCTAGGGCTTGCCGTTCCCCCAAGGAGCTGCTCGTGTAAATTACATCTGCCAAGGTTGTCCTTCCCTGTCTTCCGTTTTCTGTGCATACCCACCTTTGCCTCGGTGTTACCTGTCTTGGTGTCATTCTAAGGGGTCCCCACGATCCAGGCCCCCAACAACACATTCCTGTAAATTGCCCTTGGCTAGGGGGCAGGGAACTTGTATAAACAGGATCTATGCTTAGATGGTTCCAAGTGTAATCGCTCAGCATAGCACTGAATAAAATAGCTTTTCTTCAAATTCATTTAAAGGACAAGTGGATTGAAATGAGATACAGAAATCTCCAGCTTAGGACAAAGTTCACAGATATCCAGAGGGCTGACCTTCAGACACTGCACTTTAATGTCACTCTGTATTTTCAGAAGCTGGTGCATTTCTGTCTTGCCTCATGTGAGAGTGAAGGTGGTAATCGCTCAGCCATGTCTGACTTGGTGCGGGCCCCGTGGACTGTAGTCTGCCAGGCCTCTCTGTCCGTGGGATTCTCCAGGCCAGAATACTGGAGTGGATAGCCATTCCCTTATCCAGGGGATCTTCCCAACCCAGGGATCTTCCCAACCCAGGGATCAAACCCGGGGTTCCTGCAGTACAGGTTGATTCTTAACCATCTAAGCAGCTTCATGTCAGTCTAGCATCAGTCTCTCTTTTGACTCCTAGTAGTCTACTGAGTTCTTTCGACTCTAAAATGAGGGTGATTATTGCCTCAATCTACTCCAGTCAAAAATGAGAAGAAAAATGCTTTTAAAATCCTAGAGAAATTGAAGTGTCCATTCTTTGAAGGGAAAACACTGGCTGAATATCCTTTCCTGCCTGAGGTGTGTGCGTGTGTGTGTGTGTGTGTGTGTGTGTGTGTGTGTATAAAGGTCACAGAAAGCTGCTGAAGGGAGCAGGTCTTGGGTCCAAGTGCCATGTGGACCAGAGGAGAGGGGAGAGGACCTTGGGTCTTTGCAGCTATCAAGTGTGGTTCTCACAAATGTTCACACCGGTAGACAAGGGATTGCCTCAAATATGCTGCTGAGAGACCATAGGGGCTCCTTGCTGAAGAGACTGCTGGTGGGCAAGGTGAGAAGAGCTGTGAATGTATCCCCTTGCTGGTGGTGGGGAAGCAAAGGACAGGCTTCATGCATGGAGCAAAGGAGCTCCAGCCACAATTTCCAGGTGGATGCCTTCTGGCAACTCTTTCCTGGAGCTCAATCCACAGGAATGACTAGATAATGTAGACTCTCAAGTCCTCCATGAAAGCATATCTACCATTAAAACATTCACAAGTGAAATAAATTTATGAATGAGATCGCCAAGAAAATGGTATCCACATAGTTGTCTCTTATTCTCCAGTTAGTGTGTAAACAATTTGTGCATTTTTTAAAAATTTGGGGGCTTTGTTTCGTGTTAAATTAAGATTCTGAGGTTTAGAAACTAGCTCACTTGAAATCCTTCAGACACTAGCGTAAGGAATGTAAATGAAGACACAGCTCAAGAGAAGGGAAAGAGTCGGNCTCCAGTTAGTGTGTAAACAATTTGTGCATTTTTTAAAAATTTGGGGGCTTTGTTTCGTGTTAAATTAAGATTCTGAGGTTTAGAAACTAGCTCACTTGAAATCCTTCAGACACTAGCGTAAGGAATGTAAATGAAGACACAGCTCAAGAGAAGGGAAAGAGTCGGCCGTGTTGATTCCTAGCACACACCTCTGCATACTCACCTTGTATTGTAGGCTGATTGTGTCCACCCCCAGAGTCATAGGCTGAAGTTCTCACATCCAGTACCTTACAAATAACCATATTTGGAGACAGGGTCTTTAAAGAGGTAATGAGGTCAAAGTGAAGCATTTGATGGGGGCCCTCGAGCTGGCAAGAATACACGGAAGAACTGTACAAAAAAGATCTTCATGACCTGGATAATCATGATGGTGTGATCACTCATCTAGAGCCAGACATCTTGGAATGTGAAGTCAAGTAGGCCTTAGAAAGCATCACTATGAACAAAGCTAGTGGAGGTGATGGAATTCCAGTTGAGCTATTTCAGATCCTGAAAGATGATGCTGTGAAAGTGCTGCACTCAATATGCCAGCAAATTTGGAAAACTCAGCAGTGGCCACAGAACTGGAAAAGGTCAGTTTTCATTCCAATTCCAAAGAAAGGCAATGCCAAAGAATGCTCAAACTACC
>SJYA01001052.1:768214-789953 GCA_006410615.1 Neotragus moschatus | reverse complement strand
GTCCAAGGGACTCTCAAGAGTCTTCTCCAACACCACAGTTCAAAACCATCAATTCTTCGGTGCTCAGCTTTCTTCACAGTCCAACTCTCACATCCATACATGATCGCTGGAAAAACCATAGCCTTGACTAGACGGACTTTATTTAGGTTCAGTTCAGTTCAGTCATTCAGTCGTGTCCGACTCTTGGCAACCCCATGAATTGCAGCATGCCAGGCCTCCCAGTCCATCACCAACTCCCGGAGTTCACTCAGACTCACACCCATTGAGTCAGTGATGCCATCCAGCCTTCTCATCCTCTGTCGTCCCCTTCTCCTCCTGCCCCCAACCCCTCCTAGCATCAGAGTCTTTCGGTTAGTCCTTCTTAATTTAATGTTTAAGGTTCTTAACTATAGAATAATCTGATGTTGCAATGGAATCATTGGCACCATGCTGGTTTGATGACTTAATTACACTTCAGGAAGGCATAGGAGTGAAGTGGTTGGAGTCTGGAACATGGTTTCAGTTTTTGGTTCTGTCACTTGCTACATATCTGAATCTGTGACCTTAGGAAACTACTTAAATTCTATAAGCCTTGGTTCCCTTCTCTGTAACATGGGGATTATAACTGTCTCGTAAACTTGTGAGGATTAAATCAATTCATGTGTGTGTGGTGCTTAGCACTTACTATATTTGATTTTCAAATGTAACCTAATAAAGAACCTAATAAATCATACTTGTTATAATTTTTGGCTATTCCACAAACATTTATTAAGCAACTGCAAGGCAATGGGTTCTGTGTTGTATGTGTGGATATAAATACGAATAAGTCACAGTCCCTACCCTGGAAGAACATAATAACTTAGACAAGTTAACAGGCAGTTACATGCGTGTATAAGTGAAGTGCTTGTGTATTGTTGATAAATATAAGTACAGAAAGAGTGGAGTCATAGAGGAGAGGGTGGTCAGTTCTTTTGAAGCAAGGAGGAAGGGGGCTTCCAGAGGACCCATAGTGGGTGCTACATTAGAGGTGAGTTTTAAAAGGTGATTATATGTTTGCCAGGGAGAGGACAGTGAGGCCAGGGATGCTGGTGAGAGGGATTCCAGGCTGGTTTATGAGAACGAACAAAGGCAGACTAAATCTAGGAAGCTAAAAGTAGCTCAGAATAGTGGGATATGGGAGTAGGGAGGGGAGATAGGATGAGAAATAAGGTGGCTGAGGGTGGCAGTGGCTAGATCAGGAGGGCCCTAAATCCCCGAAAGGGGGCATCTGTAAGTAGTGGGGAGGCGTTGAGGAGTGTTGGCAGTGGAGTAACCACATCAGATTCATTTTAGATCAGTCCAGCTCCATAGGTGGGCTGTGTCCTTGTGGCATGCCCATCACCAGAGGGCTTTGTTAGCAACGTCCATTTTCAGGCCTCACCCAAACCTACAGGATCGGAGTTAGTGCTTCGTGTTTTGATGAACTCTCTAGATGAATATTTTGGTAACATCCGTGTGGAGCAGCACTGTTTTAGATACGTTGCTCTGTGCACTTTATAATGGATAGGCTGGGTGCTCTCCATCTAGAATCAAAGAGATGAATGCCTGAAGAGCCATTGCTCAGGTGAAGAATGATGGCAGAAATGGAGAAGCAAGGAGGAGGAGACAGGTAATAGAAATATTAATTAAGTTTGCTTCTGGAACCTTAGTCACCACTTGGATGCTGTGTTAGGAAAAGGGATAATTCAGGAGTGACCCCCAGGTTTCCTGCTGTATTAATAGGATGCTGCTATGTATTGAGATGGAGTAAAGGAAGAGTATAAGGCTTTTTGCTTTATTTGGGGTTTTCATTTGTTTGTTTGGAGAGTGAAAGGGCTAAACAATTATGGGTTTTGTTTTCAGTATATTAGAAGTGCCTGTAAGACATCCAGATGGAGTGTACTATTGGTTTTGGACACATGGCCCCAGTACCAAGAAGTGAGGTTCTGACCAATGTGATGGATTTAGGGGTCATGAACATCACAGCATAGTTGTAGCAGCAGGAATGGATGAAAGTACAAGTACAGAAATTTGGGTAACAGCACACGTTTTACTGGGCCTTTACTATCACGGCACTGTTTATTTCCCTGATCTCATCTCACACCTCTTGCTCTCAGCAATCTACGTACCAGTCAAATTAAACCACGTGAGGTTCTCTGAACACACATGCTGTCTTAACGTACATGCTGTTCCCTCTGTCAGAAATGTCCCTTGCCTCATTCTGTTGCTCAACTCTCTGCATTTAGTGAACTCCTATTGATCCCTCAAATATTTGTGTGTGTGTGGGTGTGTGGGTGTGTGTGCGAGTGTGCGTGCTCAGTCATGTCTAACTATGGTGACCCCATGGACTGTAGCCTGCCAGGTTCCTCTGTCCATGGAATTCTCTAGCCAAGAATACTGGAGTGGGTTGCTGTTTCCTTCTCAAGGGGATCTTCCCAACCCAGGGATCAAACCCACATGTCTATGTCTCCTGCATTGGCAGGTGGGTTCTTTACCAGTAGCACCATCGGGGAAGCCCCCTGATCCCTCAAGACCCACCTCCAAAGTAATCCTCTCCCCAGGAAAAGTGCCCCTTATATGTGCTTTCCTGGAGTAACCACATTAAGTAAAATGGACTCTTTGCTTCTCACTTTTGTGCTAGGTCCTGATGATAAGGTCTGTGTCTTGTTCAACATTTCACACCAGTCCCTGGCAGTGTACTTGACACACAGCAGATACTTAACAGCTAATTGTTGGCTGGAGTGTGAAGGAATGGTCCTAGAGTTTCAAGGAGGACTAAGAAAGCATCATATTAGAAGTGGAAGGAGTACAAGGCAGGAGTGATTGAAGGAAACCAAGAAGGATGCTCTAGAAGGGAGTAGTCAGTAGTGTCAAAAGCTTCTAAGTAATCATGTAAGATAAAGACTGAAAATGTTCATGTGTGTGTGTTAGTTGCTCAGCCGTCTCACTGTTTGCGACCCCGTGGACTATAGCTCACCAGGCTTCTCTGTCCCTGGAATTTCCCAGGCAAGAATACTGGAGTGGGTGCCATGCCCTTCTCCAGGGGATCTTCCCGACCCAGGGATCAAATCTAGGTCTCCCGCATTGCAGGCAGATTCTTTACTGTCTGAGCCACTAGGGAAGCCCAAAACCGTTCACAGGATTTAATAATCAGGTTAGTGGTGACCTGCGAACTGTCGTAGTAGAAATCAGATTGCAGTGTTTGAAGAACAGTTGATAGACAAAAGTAGGGCCTGAAACTATGAGGAATTGGCCTAGGATAGGAAGCATGGAAGGAGACGTGGAGTACAAGGAAGGCTCTTCAAAATAAGAGAGGGTGCGTTGGAGGAGTCGGAGCCTGGTAGAATGGGGAGTCTCAAGTAATGGAGGAAGAATGATAACTGAACCCAGTTTCGGCTTCCGGGAAGGGACAAACTTCATGAGGGAGAATTAATCTCGAAGAGGGCCTGGAAGGGACTGAAGATGGCTGTGGATGTAGACATGTTTGTAGGGGTGGGGAAGAACTTTCAGAGAGTCGAGGATTTGATTGCTTAATTTTCTCAGGGAAATAGGGGACAAGTTAGACGCTCCTGTTTGTGAACTTGTGTGTGTGTGTGTGTGTGTGTGTGTGTGTGTGTAGGGGCTGGTTTGGACAGGCTTGGGGGTGTGCTCATGAAGAGGAATAAAGGTGCCAAGTAGTTCTATAAGACCTAAAAGAGGGAGCTGACCAGAAACACATTATTCTTTTCTTAGAAAAGGAAGTCCCATCAATTTAAGGTTTGTGCCCTTTATGAATTCTGAGAGTTTATTGATTTAGATAAGAACTTTTTATAGGGTACATAGGGAGTACCATAAGGTCATTACTGATTTATGATATTATACTTGAGAGACTATCACTGAGGAAAAAGTATTTTTAAAGGAGTGTCCTTCCATAATTCAAAGAATGTTATTTGTCTCACCATCTAGGTATTTACATACTATATAAACGACCTGAACATTTAACAACAATGTGACCCATGTCAGCCTCCCACATTACCAAAGGAAAGGGGAGAATTCAACCATGTTATTACTTTGGTCGAGTTTATCATATCCCTTAGTTAAATGCATGAGCAAGCCATGCTGTGCTGCCTTGAATAAACTATTAATCAGTATAAAAGTAAAAAGATATGCACCTTAAAGTTATGGTTTTGTATCCCAGGTGGCTCATTAACATTTATTGAATTCTTACATAAAGCCAGATGTGCTGTGCTAAGTCGCTTCAGTCGTGTCTGACGCTGTGACCCTATGAACCATAGCCTGCCAGGCTCCTCTGTTCTTGGGATTCTCCAGGCAAGAATACTAGAGTGGGTTGCCATGCCCTTCTCCAGGGGCTCTTCCCCATCCAGGGACTGAACCCAGGTCTCTTACATCTCCTGCATTGGCAGGAAGGTTCTTCACCACTAGCACCACCTGGGAACCCATGTAATGCCCTATATTATCCTATAAAATTTCCTAGTATATTCTCATTTAAACTTCATCATCATTTCAGGGGCAGGAAATATTTAAGTCCTATTTTATAAATGAAGACACCAAGGTTTAAAAATGGCACCCCACTCCAGTACTCTTGTCTAGAAAAGTCCCATGGATGGAGGAGCCTGGTTGGCTGCAGTCCATGGGGTCGCGAAGAGTCGGACATGACTGAGCGACTTCACTTTGACTTTTCACTTTCATGCATTGGAGAAGGAAATGGCAACCCACTCCAGTATTCTTGCCTAGAGAATCCCAGGCATGGGGGAGCCTGGTGGGCTGCCTTCTATGGGGTCGCACAGAGTCGGACATGACTGAAGCGACTTAGCAGCTTGCAGTAGCAGCAAGGTTTAAAAATAGGTATCTTGCTTCTCTTTTAGTTTACCATTCAGCGAAGACTATGTCAAGTTCAGAGGGCCCAATATTTAGTTAGAGTTCTATATTTTAACTGCAGTTTTATAGCTTTTTCAATTTTACGGCATTCCATAACCTGTGTAGGGTAACCTGGTAGCCCCCCTGCTCGTGACACACAAAAGCACGACATGTATCCTTCTCTGGGCCACTGCAGACATTGATCATCAACCATAGCACACCTTCTGTGGGGCTCAGAAGCGGTGTCAGAAACCCTCATGAGGTGACGATCCAGGCAATCACTAATTGATTTGTCATCCAGAATCTAATATCCCCAGTTGTTTTGTGAATCACACTTGGTGGACAGAACTGTGTGTCATTTCAAATCCTCTGAGAAGCAGCCAAGCTGGGATAAGACTTATAAGAGCTTTACTGGGGAAAAATGTCTGTGAAGATAAAGAGAAAGGGAGCAATGGAGCTGTTGTAGAAAGGAAGGGTCTTCAGACCACAGTGTAGGTTTGACTCCTCTGAAAGAGGGAGGACTGAGGGGAGGAAGGGTTGGGTAGGTAGGGCTTTTCTGACTGTAGCACAGTTCTAAGAAAGTCTCCACCAGGATAATGGGTTTCTTGAGCAAAGGTGTCTCTTAGAAGAATCCCATCCTGGGCAGGAATGGGCGGGCCCTCCCTGCTGTTCCCCTTACCATGCTCAATGACTGGCTGCAGGGAAGCATGGCCTTGGAGCTGGAAGCCTCCATGAGGATATGAGTGTATACTTCAATGGCAGCTACGGCAAGTATCCCTGGAAATATCACAGCTGGTCTTCTGTAGATCAACCAGAAACCATTGTGCTACCAAAGCTGGCAATTCACAAAGGCCCTGAAGGTTTCTTAGCAGCTAGAAGGTTAAAATTCTTACTTCTTTTCCTTGGAGTTGTGACTCATCTTCCTGAGTTTTAACGCTTGTGGGCTTGTGAAGTCCTCGGAGCTCCCACTAACCATCAAACCCCAAGAAAAAAGAGGGAGTTGCAGCCACTATTTCTCCCATTGGCTGACTGATTCCTGGTCTTATCACTTTCTTTGGTTGGAAATTATGTCTCACTTTCACTTAGCAAAAGCTATCTTCTTGGTTACAAGGATTATAAAAATAATAACGTATGATTTATAGAGTATCACAAAACATTGGTATCTACAGGGAATATGTTTATGATTTGCAAATATTCCCCGAAATTACAAATATAGAAATGTTTAAACAATTCATTAGCTTTCTCCCATATTATATTTTCACTGAAAGACACATGTATTTATCTTTATCATGTGAGACATTTTTTCCTTAATAAATAAACAAAGATTTTGCCACTTCAAGAGTCACTATGGACAAGTAGCAACTCAGCAGTGCTGATAGGCTGGTAACTAATTTTCTTCACTAGTTAAGCGAATTGCTTCTATACACGACTGTCAGAGTGTGTAGAATTCAGGTATACTTTTCATTAAGGTTACACATTCAGTTCAGTTCAGTCGCTCAGTCATGTCCAGCTCTTTGCGACCCCATGTTCTGCAGCACAGCAGGCCTCCCTGTCCATCACCAACTCCTGGAGCTTGCTCAAACTCATGTCCATTGAGTTGGTGATGCCATCCAACCATCTCATCTTCTGTTATCCCCTTCTCTTCCTGCCTTCAGTCTTTCCCAGCATCAGGGTCTTTTCTAAGGAGTCAGTTCTTCACATCAGGTGGCTAAGATATTGGAGCTTCAGCTTCAGTATCAGTCCTTACAATGAATATTCAGGACAGATTTCCTTTAGGATTGAATGGTTTGATCTCCTTGCAGTCCAAGGGACTCTCAAGAGTCTTCTCCAACACCACAGTTCAAAAGCATCAATTCTTTGGTGCTCAGCTTTCTTTATAGTCCGACTCTCACATCCACACATAACTAGTGGAAAAACCACAGCTTTGACTAGATGGACCTTTGTTGGCAAAGTAATGTCTCTGCTTTTTAATATGCTGTCTAGGTTGGGCTTCCCTTGTGGCTCAGCTGGTAAAGAATCCACCTGCAATGCAGGAGGCCTGGGTTTGATACCTGGGTTGGGAAGATCCCCTGGAGAAGGGAAAGGCTACCCACTCCAGTATTCTGGCCTGGAGAATTCCACTGACTATATAGTCCAAGGGGTTGCAAAGAGTTGGACGCGACTGAGCGACTTATATTTTCACTTTCACTAGGTTGGTCATAGCTTTTCTTCAAGGAGCAAGCATCTGTTAATTTGAAGGTTGCAGTCATCACCTGCAGTGATTTTGGAGCCCCCCAAAATAAAGTCTCTCACTGTTTCCATTGTCTCTCTATCTATTTGCCATGAAATGGTGGGACCAAATGCCATGATCTTCATTTTTTTGAATGTTGAGTTTTAAGCCAGCTTTTTCACTCTCCTTTTTCGCTTTCATCAAGAAGCTCTTTCGTTCCTCTTCACTCTGTCATAAGGTGGTATCATCTGCTTATCTGAGATTATTGATATTTCTCCTGGCAATCTTGGTTGCAGCTTGTGCTTCATCCAGCCCAGCATTTCACATGATGTACTCTGCATAGAAATTAAATAAACAGGGTGACAATACACAGCCTTGATGTATTCCTTTCCCAATTTGGAACCAGTCTGTTGTTCCATGTCCAGTTCACTGTTGCTCCTTGACCTGCATACAGATTTCTCAGGAGGCAGGTAATGTGGTCTAGTATTCCAGTCTCTTTAAGAGTACACGTTACTGCACATTGTAATGAAGACAACAGTTATTTTTGTTGTTCAGTCACCCAGTCGTGTCCCAATTCTTTACAACTCCATGGATGCCAGCATGCCAGGCCTCCCTGTCCCTCACCATCTCCCAGAGTTTGCCCAAATTCAAGTCCTTTACATCAATGATGCCATCCAGGCATCTTATCCTCTGATGCTCTCATCTCCTTCTGCCCTGAATCTTTGCCAGCATCAAGGACTTTCCCAATGAGTCGGCTGTTCGCATCAGGTGGCCAAAATATTAGAGCTTCAGCTTCAGCATCAGTCCTTCCAATGAGTATTCAGGGTTAATTTCCTTTAGGATTGACTGATTTGATCTCCTTGCTGTCCGAGGGACTCTCAGGAGTCTTCTCCAGCATCACAGTTTGAAGGAATCAATTCTTTGGCACTCTGCCTTCTTTATGGTCCAGCTCTCACAACCATATGTGACCACTGGGAAGACCCTAGCCTTGATTGTATGGATTTTTGTTGGCAAAATGTTGTCTCTGGTTTTCAACACACTGTCAGTTATCACCTACCATTATTGCTGATCGCAACACACTCCATCTGAATACGTTAATATCAGATATTTATAACGACCCTGTGAGGCAGATGATACCACGTCTTTTAGAGAGAGAGAACATTTTTATTGCCTATTGTATTTTTAATTTTTAATTAACTTTTATTGGAGTTTAGTTGCTTCACAATATTATGTTAATTTCTGCTGTAAGTGAGTCAGCTGTATGTTTACATACATCCTCTCTTTTTTGGATTCCCTTCCCATGTAGGTCACCGCAGAGCAGTGACTAGTTCCCCGCGCCATACAGTAGGTTCTCAGTAGTTATCCACTGTATATATGTAGTATCAATAATGTATATATGTCAGTCTCAATCTCCCAATTCATCCCCCCCCTTCCTCCTTGGTATCTGTATGTTTGTTCTCTATGTCTCTATATTTGCAAAGCAAATAAGATCATCTATACCATTTTTCTAAATTCCACACATATGTGTTCATATATGATATTTGTTTTGAAAGAACGTTTTTTTAAAAAAGCATCAGAGAAGTTAAAGAAGCTACCAAAGTCAAATAGTAAATGATAGAACTAAGATTTAAAGCCACACATCCTTGACATTAAAAATAGAAAACAACTTCTCTGTTTTTCTCCTTTCAAAATTATCTAGAGGCCACACTCTAGGTGAGCAGAATCTATGTCCTGGTTTATTCCCTGCTCCTAGCATCATGCTTGGAACATAGGAGAAACTCCATATAGACATAGCATGAAGGATTTCTGGCACATTTGGCTTCTGCAAAAATGTGATATTCACTTAATAGAAAATTGTAGGCCAAAGAATAAGTTCACTTAAATTAAGATTGGGAAAAAAATCCAGAAAGTTGGATACTTCCAGTGTGATCAGTAGTCTAGTCTTCTTTGAGATAGAGGATGGTTCTTTGTGGGTTTGATTTTCCCAAGGGACACACAAAAAAGGCAATTGGCTTAGCCATTGAGAAGAGAAAATGGAAAGGAGCATCTGACCACTATTTTTTGAAATGCTTTATTACAAGCCCTAGAAAAAATGTGTGCAGATCAAAACAGCCAGGTGTTCTCATAACAGCCCTCGGGGGCCAGCTGGCAGAGGGCAGCTGGTTATCAGAGTAGATGGAAAAAAATCTTCTGAAAAATGAAGCCTTAGCCCAAGAGAAGGGACAGGAAAGCACACAGTGTAGGGGCGGCTCTGGACAGACCGTAAATCATGCAGATGGAAAAGGATTAAAGGAGCACATTTCAGAAGGTTCTAGGACTAATACAAGGTCTCTTTAATAAGTAGAGTCAGACATCCACCTAGAGTGTCAGTTGACCCTTCCCATGTTGGTGGGTCCGTAGACGTGCATAGCATTCAAGAGGTGGAAAAACCTACTTCAATGCTGGTGCAGTGTTGAGCACCTCCAAATGAGTCCCTAAGCTCAGGGGTCTAAATTACAAGGCATGACTCTCCAGCTTAAATGCAGGAAATTGAAAACTACTAAAATGTGGACAAATAACCATGTGATTAATACCCTTATGGGGAAGTCATCCAAAATACATGTCTTGGAATTTGAACTTCTCACTCAGCAAAATTTTATGGATTAGACAGCTGGATGTGGTTCTCATCTGCAGATTCAACCAACCACGGATAGAAAAATTTTTTTTTTGAAAACTTCCAGAAAGTTCCAAAAAGCCTAACTTAATTTGCCACACGCTGGCAACTATTTATATAGCATTTACACTGTATCAATAGTTGCAGATATTTGCATAGTATTTATATTGCGTTAGGTATTATAAGTAATCTAGAGATAATTTAAAGAATATAAAAGAATATATGTAGGTTATATGAAAAGATGATGCCATTTCATATAAGGGGCTTGAACATCCCATCCCCTCAGATACTAAGGGATGACTGTACTTATAAAGGAGAAATTTGAAGTTTTGCTGTGGTCTCCCTTTTCTTCACCCCCTCCATTCTTTAACCCTTTTTCTGTTTCCAAGCCAACAACATATTATATATAACAACAATTAACATTGTTTGACTCCATTCTAAGTGTTTTACATAAATTGTCTATCCTCATAATAGTCCATTAAGGTGACGCTTTTCTTATCCCTTTTTACAGACGAGGAAACTGAATTGATCAAAGGAGAGGGAATTGATTAGAGGAAAAAGAGCACCTAGCACCCAATAGAGTAAGAAAATGTAGTTCCACCATTATTAAAACAAGCTGCTACTTACAGTGCCTGAGAGCTGACACGAGGCAGAAATGGACAAGAAATGAGACTAGAGGAAGAACTTTTATCAGGAGGTGGACGAACTGAGAGGGTAGCATTGAAACATGCACATTACCACATGAAGGTGCTGTATAACACAGGGAGTTAACCCGGTATTCTGTGACAACCGAGAGTGATGGGATGAGTGGGTGGGAGGGAAGTTCCAGACGGAGGGGGCATGTATGCATGAGTGCATACTCACCCAGTCGTGTCAGACTGTTCGTGACCCAGTGAACTGTAGCCAACCAGGCTCCTCTGTCCTTGGGGTTCTCCAGGCGAGAATCCTGGAGTGGGTTGCCATTTCCTCCTTCAGGGCGTTCTCCTGACTCAGGGATTGAAGGCTCATCTCTTGTATCTCCTGCATTGCCCAGCGCATTCTATACCCCTGTGCAAGCCCAGGTATACTTAGATTTTATGAACCCAAATGCTTACATTTTCCCATATCTAGAAAAGCAGTAAAATCATTAACAGTGACATCTACTTTAACATTGAGGAGGGGGATGCATTTGAAAGTCGAAATAGAATAACTATGGTAGAACTAGGGCTTCCCCGTTGGCTCAGTGGTAACGAATCCCCCTGCAATGCAGGAGCCACAGGAGACTGGGGTTCAATCCCTGGATCGGGAAGATCCCCTGGAGGAGAGCATGGCAACCCACTTCAGTATTCTTGCCTGGAGAATCACACGGGCAGAAGAGCCTGGTGGGCTACGGAGCCTGGTGGGCTACCATAGGGTCGCAAAGAGTCGGACATGACTGAAACAACTGAAAAGGCACCTCTGATTCACATTCTTGTATGGCAGAAACAAACACAGCATTGTAAAGCAATCATCCTCCAATTAAAATCAATTAAAAAAAAATAAGAAAAGTAAGAAATAGGTCTAAAGACTGTAACATTAGACCAGTGTTTACTTATTAAAGGAACTTTATAGCTAGAGGATAATCTCTAAATCTTGAAAATAAAACATATTTGGTCTGTTTCCTCCAGTCAGCCTAACGAGCCCAAACCTTGAAAAAGCACCAAAAATAAAAGGAAGTGTAAGAGAAGCGGAAGAGACCGCAGACGTGGGGGCGGGGGCGGAGGTGGGGGGTGCAGGGGAAGGCAGAGCCCTGCTGTTGACTGAGTTAGACTGGGATGGTCATCTGTTTTGGCCTGCAAGCCCTCAGGGCTTTGGCTATAAACCTGGAAAACCCTCACATCTTTTGTGGGGTCCTTGGCGGGCAATTCACCAGGACCCTGCTCCCTGGCACAGCAGGCTGTCCTTACACGTATATTCAGATTGCGACCCTGCCTTCTATGAGTATCTGTTTTCCACTTATGCGAATCTGAGCTGAATCAGCCAGCCAACCCAGGGCCCCAGGCCATTCCTTGCTGAAGTCTGTCCTGGTCACTGCACTTGCCTGGCCCCCTCCCAGGCACCCCAACCCAAAGTCCTCAGTGGTCTGTGAGGATAGAGACTCAAATGGTCTGTGTTCAAGGGCTCTCTCTCTGCCTCATGAGTCTCTCCTCTAGCCACAAGAGACACTGTTGCCAAGAACTAGGCCAGTGAAAACACAAGGATATTTTCCAGCCAGACAAAAATATGCAAACAAACTGGTTGGAAGGGAGGTGGGAGGCAAACCCAGAGTCTTAGCTTCTGACCTAGAGCAGAGGGAGAAGACTGGCGGAATCCACGTGATTGTGGCTCAGAAATGTAGGGAACGCATGGCTTAGGAGTATCCATGTGCAGCCTGAGAACTGAAAAACAGAACCAGAGTACAAGGAACGTCATCACGCTGGAGTGCTCAACACACAAGTTTAGATTACCATCTCTCTTCTTCTCTCATTTTGTAAGCTGTCTGATGTTGCTTATCTGAAGACATCACATGGTAAACATGGAAGGGTTCTCTTTCTTTCTCATCTCCTCTCTGCTCTGGTGTGACTTTGGGGACACCGAGTCCCTGGCCACACTGCCCTTGGTCTGCTGCTAAGTAGAAAATCTCCTCCCTAAGTAGAAAATCCCCTTTTTTTTGGAGGGTGGAAGGAGGGGATGGAAGTGTATCTCAAAGGTTACTGTCTGTTTTCTTGAGGAGCTAATCTCCTGAAGCGTCATGTAGAGGGAGTGAGAAGGATATAAACAGCAAACTTCCTAAGCGAAGAAAGGGGCAGAAAGACCTGTCTCAGCTGGAAATCATAGCACACTGGGGCAGGCAGAAGGGTGTGTGTGTGTGTGTGTGTGTGTGTGTATGCCCATGCACTCTCCCATGCATATCCATGAACACATCAACTTAATTGCCGGCAACATCTGTCTGGTCACTTTATCAGGTAAGTCTTCAGGATTAACTGATCACAGACCACCATTTCAGCTTACTTGTTTTCTCAGTGTATTGTTAGTCTCAGGGGTATCTACATTATTTAGTACAATGGCAGCTCTCAGCGTTGGCTGTACATTGCCATTATCTGAGTGTTAAGTCGGTTCAGTCATGTCTCACTCTGTATGACCCTATGAACTGTAGCCCTCCAGGCTCCTCTGTCCATGAGGATTTCCCAGGCAAGAATACTGGAGTGAGTTGCCATGCCCTCCTCCAGGGAGGTCTTCCCGACCCAGGGGATAGAACCCGCACCTTTTCTGTCTTCTGCATTGGCAGGCGGGTTCTTTTACCACTAGTGCCACCTGGGAATCCATTATCTGGGGAACTTTAACATACCTGGATGCGTGGGAGAATCAGATTCAGTTGTTCTGGGTGTGACCTGTGGATCTGGACTTTTAAAAACCCTCCAAATGGTTCTTATTTGCAGAAAAGGATAATAAGTACTGAAGGTGTAGAGTTACTTCCTGATGAGAAACTTAGGAGGACTCCTTAGACTACTGGGCCAGATGAAAGGACATATTATAGTGGCACCATTAGTCAAAAGGAGGAAAAGACATTGGAAGTAAATATCTAAATGAGGGACTTTCTGTAGACAAAACAGCAGCACCAACAGCTCTGAGTCTATCGGGGAGGCCAGGGAAGGCACTAGCGACCCACTCCAGTATTCTTGCCTGGAAAATCCCATGGATGGAGGAGCCTGGTAAGCTGCAGTCCATGGGGTCGCGAAGAGTGACTGAGGGGACACGACTGAGCGACTTTGCTTTAACTTTTCACTTTCATGCATTGAAGAAGGAAATGGCAACCCACTCCAGTGTTCTTGCCTGGAGAATCCCAGGGACGGAAGCCTGGTGGGCTGCCATCTATGGGGTAGCACAGAGTCAGACACGACTGATGTGACTTAGCAGCAGCAGCAGAAAACTCTTGATCTCTTCCAAGTTTCATGCTTGTCCTCAATCCCTTGGCATCAATGTGTGTTACTATCTCCTCTTAAACACCAAGAGATGATCAGGTCAGAGGTACGACTTTNAAGCCTGGTGGGCTGCCATCTATGGGGTAGCACAGAGTCAGACACGACTGATGTGACTTAGCAGCAGCAGCAGAAAACTCTTGATCTCTTCCAAGTTTCATGCTTGTCCTCAATCCCTTGGCATCAATGTGTGTTACTATCTCCTCTTAAACACCAAGAGATGATCAGGTCAGAGGTACGACTTTGTTAGTAGGGTGTCCACCAGTCCTCCCTGGAGTTCAACAATAGAATAATCACCACAAACCTCATGCTTTCAGTGCCCATCAAGATAGACACCAAAGCCAAGTTGCTTAGGTCTGTCACCCCTGATCTCCGGGTGAGTTCAGCTGTGCAGCTGGAGAATTATGCCACTGAGAGTTTGGACAAGAGAATGTCAGTAGATTCACAAGGTCTTTCTGCAATTGGACTCCCAGGCAGTTTTGCAGATATGACTTGAATTTAGTCAAGGAATTCTCTTCCCTCATACGATTCCATCAAATCATATCACTGCTGTGTATACACCACACATTCTGCTAAGGGCTTTATATGGATTGTCTCATTTCATCCTCACAGCCTCCACAGGCAGTAGGTGTTGTTTTCCTCATTTTACAGGTGAAGAAATTGAGACTTACTATGGTTTTGTGGGGAGAAGGCAATGGCACCCCACTCCAGTACTCTTGCCTGGAAAATCCCATGGATGGAGGAGCCTGGTAGACTGCAGTCCATGGGGTTGCTAGGAGTCAGACACGACTGAGCGACTTCACTTTGACTTTTCACTTTCATGCATTGGAGAAGGAAATGGCAAGCCACTCCAGTGTTCTTGCCTGGAGAATCCCAGGGACGGGAGAGCCTGGTGGGCTGCCGTCTATGGGGTCACACAGAGTCGGACACGACTGAAGCGACTTAGCAGCAACAGCATGGTTTTGTGGTATGGTCATTGTCTTGTGGCTAGTAGATGATTGGGGAATGGTTTATTTTCCTAAGTTTTCATTTTGTACTAGAGTATAACCAATTAACAATGTTATGATAGTTTTAGGTGGACAGCAGACAGACTCAGCCATGTGTATACATGTGGCCATTCTCCCCCAAACTCCCCTCCCACCCAGAAAGCCACGTGACACTGAGCAGAGTTCCCTGTGCTGTACAGTAGGACCTTGTTGGTTATCCATTTTAAATACAGCAGTGGGAGCATGTTGATCTCAGACTCCCTAACTATAGAGCAAAGGTTTAATCTGTATCTGTGACTTTAAAATCCCAGGTTTTATCACCAAACTACTGCCCCTGCTTTATAGACTTCCAGGGGGAAAAAAACCATTCACTTTTGCTTGTTTTTCAGTCTCTTGGTTTATCCCTTCCTCAGATCTGAACCCAAGTCATTGTAATCATATGGACTGTTTTGGTGATTGATATCTTTACTATTTTTTTAAAATAAATTTATTTATTTTAATTGGAGGCTAATTACTTTACAATATATCTTTAAAACTTAGTCTTTCTGGAAGAAATTTGCCACCGCATATGTGAGCTTCAAGCAATAGCTAACTTTATAACTGGGGATTGAGATGTTTCTTTACGCAGTCGGATTAATCACAAGAAGGAGGCGACGGCAATAAAAATGGAAAGAGTGGCTGAATATGCTCCTGTGCTGAGTCATATCACTGGTGCTGCTATTTTGTCAACACTGAAAACTGGATTTTGTACTTTATACCGTTCCTTTTCTGTTTTAGCTCGTGACTGTTCTAACATTCTGCTCAATCTGCCGGAGATGCTTGAAAATCTTCCCAAAGCTATCATTAGCGTGGAAGGCAAGGCAGGGCCAGCCGGCATTTCTCTGCCTACTAGCATGTGGGTGTACTGGATAAATATACCAGGGGTGATGGTACCTGAGCTTTTCTGATATTGACTGTACTGCTACAGAGTAAACAGGAAGGACAGCAGGATGGCGTTTGAAGGTTTTGTTAATCTGTGCTCGGATGTGAGTATGTAATGGAGTCTCCAGGTCCAATCTTCTACTAGGCTCCCATCCTGCACACTGAGTGTGAAGCCCAGCCTCTGGGAAGCTTTGTCGTTTTCATATGGAGTGAATGGCTTGGGCTTTCGTTGTGTTTGAGCTTGCCTTGTCCTTTCGAGGGCCTGGATGGGATGGCTCTTCTCTGACGGGGATGTTTATCTGGCCGTTATAAAACAGTCAGGAGGTCTTGCCTGGGGCTCTGCACTTGAACGCACACTGTCAGTGGGTGAAGGCCGGGCATGTGGATTTATGGAGTCTCCTTTAAAATCTGTTGCAACTTGTCAGAGTCTTCTGCGGCCAGAGAGCCTAGAATAAGTAATCTCAAAGATCAGCTCATTCCCTTTTTAAAGGTTTTGCTCCTCTGAGAACATGACCAGATTTTTTTTATCTCCCCAAATAAAGCACATAAACGACATGCCTTTGGATGTTGTGTGATCTTGTAACTTCTGCGCTCAAGGACAGGATGAAATTGAAAAGGAATCTTCTTATAGACTCACTGTGGACATGTACAGAGAACAAGAAATGCTTTTTTGTTATTTGAAACTGCTGAGTTCTGGAGTTCTTTGGATTGACAGCGTAGTCTGACAAGAAAAGCATATCAAAGCTCCCATATTGAGGAGCAGTAGAAATAAGACAAGGGAGATTGCTTAAGAGGAACGGCTTGGAAATTTGTTCGTTTGTTTGCTTGTTTTAACTTTTGGAACTGCTGGTCAGCAAGTGTAGGAAAAGATTGAAAAGATGCCAAGATCAAGATCTGTAAAGCCTCTGCTTTTAAAAAAAGTTGTAGTAAAATTTGCCATTTTAGCCATTTTTAAATGCACCCTTCTGTGACGTTGAATGTCAGTGCAGTCACACTATTGCATAACCATCACCACCCTTCACCTCCAGAACTTCTTCATCATCACAAACTGAAGCCTTTTACCCATTAACAACAGCTCCCCTTTCCCTAATCTCCAGCAACCACCATTCTACTTCCTGTCTCTAAGAATCTGACCTCTCTAGATACATCATGTAAGTGGAATCCTATAGTATCTGCCCTTTTGTGTATGGCTTATTTAAAGCTCCCCCCTGTTAAAAAAGATTGCATTCTAGTTTTTGCTTGCAGTCCGTATATCTATCTAGTTATTTTGATGACAGTCTTTGCGCAAAGAAGAGAGGAGGATTACAAGAATCTGCCTAATCACTGACTCTGGCAATGGGTTGAGGTGACCGCATGCTTTCCAAGCCAGAGGTCAGCAACCTTTCTGAGTTGGAATGCCAGAGTTCCAAGCCATGCGCTTCCTTTGGGTCAAAGGTCAGGGATGGTTTCAAACTCTGAGTGAGCAAATTCTGCCTCCTGATGCTGTAATGAAGACAGGTTGCTCTCCTGCAAATTGAGGTGGAGAGACAGCTTTGATTTCTTTCAGTTGCAGAGGAAGGTTTGAGCCCTAGTGACAGCAGGTGGTAATCACTTTCAGGAGAAGCTGTGACAAAAGTGATAAGTCCCAAAGGCCATCAAGAAGGAGGGAGCTTCTTTACCATTCCTTCCACTTGAAGAAAAGTCAGTTGTCCAAAGTTGTCTGAGGAAATGATTGCCTTTTTGGTCACTGCTTTTCTTCTTTCTAGAATTACAGTTGTTGGCAACATGTGGATGATCTAAGGTGGACATAGGAGGGATGAGGGGTCAGAGGACTGCAAGTCGGAGGATGCAAACCAAGCTGCCTTGATGTGGTCCCCAAGCTCCTGCTCAGGGAGGCAGGCCACCCTTGGAGGAGACAGGTGAGCCCTGCGGCTGCCTCGGAAATCTAGCTTCTGTCTTCTCCATGAGATCTGAGGGCCTCGTCGGCAAGAGTGCCGAAAGCCCTATCTTCCGGGCATACTGAAGTTTTTCTTTGGAAATTAGTAGGATCAGAGACTTACTTTTTAAAAACGATCACAGGAAATTTCTATAATTGCTGTAGAGATAATAAGATAGTGCTCTGGGAAGGATGGGGGAAAGGACAGTTGGGGAGTTGGGGATGGACATGTACACACTGCTATATTTAAAACGGATAATCAACCAAGTCTGTTGTACAGCACAGGGAACTCTGCTCAGTGTTACGTGGCAGCCTGGATGGGAGGGGAATTTGGGGGAGAATGGATACAGGTATATGTATGGCTGAGTCCCATTGCTGTCCACCTAAAACTCACAACATTGTTAATTGGCTATACTTTAATATAAAATTAAAAAAAAAGTTTTTAAAACCTGTGCTCTGGTTTATGTATTTTGCTCAGTAGGTATCAGTTTTGTGTCAGGCAGTTAACTAAGTGTTGAGGATGCAGCAGAAGTATAAATACACGGGGCTTCCTCCTTCATGAAGCACACAGTCCAGGGGTCAGACAAATATAAATCAACCAGTAGGTCAGTCAATAAGTATTTATTGAACATGCATTATGTTCCAGGCACTGAGGATATCCAAGGAAGCTAAGCGGATACAAATCATGTAAAGAGCTGTCAGATGGTAACTCTGATGAAAGTGAAGTAAGGGAAGTGTTTTGAGCCAGGAAAGCCTATAATCCAAGCTTAAGAGCCAGGGAAAGCTTGTTTGGAGATCTGAGAGGTGGAAGGGCATCACCAGGGAAAGGGGACAAGAGTACATACCAGGCGGAGGGAAGAGCACCTGCAAGGGCCCTGTGGTAGCGAGCCTGGGTGAGCGTGAGGGTAGATGGCAGCCATCTGCGGTTGGAGGTGGGAGGGAGATTGGCATGAGAGGGTGAGAGGGATTGGTGGACTCGTGAAGGCTGGAGAGTAGGTGGGAGCTAGTTAGGAGAGACATCCACATACAAGTGAGAGGAGTCTGACTTGTCAGTTTTCTTCTTAGAAAGTCTTTCTTTTTTATCCCCTCAGCATAGCACCGTGTTTAAGGGCATGGGTTCTGGAGCCAGACTGCCAGGGTTGAACCTCTGCTTCTCCCACTGACAAGCTTAGTGACTATAACCATGCTGCTTAACCTCTCTGGGCCTCAGGTTTCAAATCTATAAAATGGTGAATAGTGCCTACCTCATAAAGTTGTTAGGAAAACTAAGTGAGTTTATATATGTAAAGTGTTTAGAACAATGCCAGACACTAACTATAAGCATCACATAATAATAAGACCTATTATTATTACTCTGTAGAGCAGAGGACATCATTATTCACCATGTATTACCCAATGAGTTTATACATAAGAAATCCACCCTGGATTATATCCAGAACACATATATATGTAGATCACAAACAAACAAACAAACAAAAATCTAAAACAAGCTATAGGTCTCTTTAATGTCCCCTTATGGTATGGAAAAATGTGTTCCTCAAGTCAACTATCTTGGGAAAATTCTCTTTCAGAATTGAGAGAATTAAATGCTTTGCACTTTGCTCCATGTGTATTTGAAATTTGAGAAAAAAAAAGCATATTCTTGTTAATGATTCAGGTGATACTCAGAACTGACTAAGGGCAGAATGTACCTCGAATCCTTTCATCATTTTATCAACCCATGCAATTGAGCAATCAGGATGGCAGAGGCAGAAACAACCTTAGAGATCAGCTCGTCATTTGTTCTGATTTAATTGACGTGTTGGCTTCTGCATGAGGTGATCACATTAGAAAAAAGAGCTGAATGCCTAAGAATTTAATAGACAAGTTAATTTCACTGAGATGCTTCTGTGAAAGTAACAAATACCATCTGCAGCTTCTCCTTTGGAAGGTGGTAATGCANCTGGAGAAGGGAATGGCAATCCACTCCAGTATTCTTGCCTGGAGAATTCCATGGACAGAGGAGCCTGGAAGGCTCCAGTCCATGGGGTCACAAAGAGTGGGACTCACTCAGTCATGTCTCCCTCTAGAACCATTAGTATTGAGGGGTTTTGCTGCAATCCCACTTTAGCTCAGATGGATTGATGACTTATTTCAGGATGAATTTGACGGTCAACATCTTACATCTCTCCAGAGACAGAATGATTTGACTTCCATGCAGCAGATCAGAAAGGATGCCTGTTTGGATGAAATTATCCACAGATCCGTGGAGCCACCAAGTTCTGGCAACTCTTCCAGGCCAGGTGATGGATTCCCTTTCTTTCAATTCAAATAGAAAACTGAGATCTTCATTCCTGGATTTATGAAGTCAGAATAGAAACACTCAAATTATTGTTAAGTCCCACGTACGATCAAAGACTTTGGACTTTACCATAATTTTAGGCCTAATTTTTAGGCTCCTTTCATAGGAATAAATCATAGGCTAAAATGTCTGTGATCTGAGAACACTAAAGGAATCCTAGGATACCACTGATTTACATATAGAGACTCTTCATATGAAGAAGTTGGCATTCTAAAAGGACAAGTAAATGCTAAACCAGCAGTAGAAAAATAGCCTCTGAATTCTCTCCTTCTATTTAATAGAATAGATAGAAAGGACCAAGTACTGGTTCACATGTGTATGTGTACACACACATGTGTGTGTGTAGGGATAGGGGTACAGTGTAAGCCATCAACACAAGCAATTGAGTGGTTTGACTGTGTGTTTAGGGAAATAGGTAAAATTGTGTTTGTTGAACTTAGTGATGCCGAAAAATGTCTGGATTAAGCATACTATTACAATGCTACTATAGATTATATACCTAGCCAATACTATATAATACTGTGTGGTAGTTAAGAAAGATGAAGACTTGAATTGAGTGACTTTGGAGAAGAAGCTACAGGTGGGTGCATGAGATGACGAGGAGGTGGAACTGATTAGATTTGATCATTGATGGGGTCAGAGGTGAGGAGGGGAGAGAAAACTTAAGGATTATTCTGCAGTTNTACTATATAATACTGTGTGGTAGTTAAGAAAGATGAAGACTTGAATTGAGTGACTTTGGAGAAGAAGCTACAGGTGGGTGCATGAGATGACGAGGAGGTGGAACTGATTAGATTTGATCATTGATGGGGTCAGAGGTGAGGAGGGGAGAGAAAACTTAAGGATTATTCTGCAGTTTGGAGTCTTCAGGACTCTATCTTTTCTTTTCTCATATAACGTGCTCTTCTTCCTTGCTCAGTCATGTCCGACTCTTTGTGGCCCCGTGGACTGTAGCCCACCAGGCTCCTCTGTCCGTTGCAATTCTCCAGACAGGAATACTAGAGTGCATGGCCTATCCCTTCTCTGTGGGATCTTCCCAACCCAGGGATCGAACCAAGGTCTCCTGCATTGCAGGCGAATTCTTTACCAGCTGAGTTACCAGGGAAGACTTTTTGATATAATATCCAACTCAGATAACTTTGTGTCCTGTTGCAAGACTTTCGTATTACAACCAGAAACTGGTTGATAGTCATTCTTCTTCGATGATGACAGAGAAACCTACCAAGTGGCCTTAGTACAGCCACATTGCCATATGTGAGATAGAAAGAGAGCAATATGGAGATTTTGAAGTCATCAGTACTCCTGGCCACGTGCTGAGATCATGGATGTAAAGTAAATGGTGCCTTGCATCTCATCACACAGAGAGTGACTAAAAACTAAGGGGCTTGACAGTAGCTTTAGATCTCTATGTAAGATCTAAAGATCTCTGGGTAAGAATTTTGTAGAGTTAGACAAGGGATGAGGTAGCCACCCACCTCACTTTTGCCTGGATCGGAAGTAAGCCTTGCAGGGTGGTTCTCATACCTAGTATAGCCCTGCCCTCTAGTCCGTGAGGTCTGTGTGCTGCCTGTGGGCAGGCCATGCTTCTGCATCTCTGTCCTTGCTTCTGCTGCTCCCCTCACCTGCAGGACCTGCTCCTCACTACCGTTCAGATCCTCCATCCTCAGAACCTAATCCTTCCTGCTGCCTGGGGTCTGCCACAAGAATTTGTTTTCCTTTAACCTATCACAGTGTGTGTATTTCATTTTTTTAAAAATAGAAGTATAGTTGTTTTACAGTTTTGTGTCAGTTTTTGGTGTACAGTGAAATGAATCAGCTGTGTATACACACATCCCCACCCTCTTGGATTTCCCTCCCACCCTCCCATCCCACCCCACACCCCA
>SJYA01001052.1:744818-767218 GCA_006410615.1 Neotragus moschatus | reverse complement strand
TAAATGTTCATATTCATCCACAGATGAGTGGATAAAGAAGGCATGATACATATACACAGTGGAATGTTACTCAGCCATTACAAGGAACAAAATTGGGTCATTTGTAGAGACGCGAATGGACCTAGAGACTATCATACAGAAAGAAGTAAATCAGAAAGAGAAAAACAAATACCATATATTTAATGGGTTTTTGTACTTCATTATATATTGGATTTTATTATCCTTTCATTTTCCAATTGCATTAGTCTCATCTTTCAAGTATCTCACAAACTCCTTGAGAGAAGAACTATTTCTTGCCCCATCCTTCGCAACACCTGTCTAAAGTGAATACTTGTTGAGCAGTTGGTTCAGTGTGAAAATTTTGCCCCAGTCTGCCCTAGCTCCTAGCCACCTGATAGGCTTAGCTACCTATTGCTTCTTCTTGAGCTATTGGGCAGCCAGCCATCACCCAATACAAGTTCTGAACATGCAAATATTTCTTCTAGGACATAAAGAGAGCCAGATATGGTAGTAAGGGTGGAGGGAGAAAGAAGGGAAAATGCATGTAGAGACACAGCTTGTTCTTTGACCTGGGAGAACTTGTTTGCCAGAAGTTATTGAAAACCGAAAGCTGCTCAGAACAGTCTATCTTCAGAATCTGGGATTTCTTTTTGTTTTTTTTTTAATTTTAATTTTTTAGTTTGTTTTGCTTTACAAAACTGTATTCATTTTACTATACATTGACATGGATCAGCCACGAGTGTATATGAGCTCCCAATCCCTACCCCGCCTTGGGATTTCTTAAAATAATAAAACAGTAGGAAATGACATGAGTCAATTCTTGGTGGGACTTTTGGGTTAAAAGTATTTCTTGCTTTAAGAACATTCATTAGCCACAGACCTACTTTATAGTACATAGAATTCTACTCAATAGTCTATAATAACCTATATGGGAAAAGCATCTGAAAAAGGATGGATATGTATATATGTATGACTGAACTGAATAACTTTGCTGTACATCTGAAGCTAACATCACACTGTAAATCAACTATACTCCAATACAAAATTAAATTTAAAAAAAGAACATTCATTAGCTTCGATATCAGTATGAGAGATCAGTAGCTATTATTTCTTGAGCCAGGAATGTTGTGGCAACTTGTGTCTACATGTTGAAGTTTTTAACATCAATGTAGGTATAGTATTCTAAATGCCACTAAAATGAGAAAACTGCCTCCTCCAAGAAGCCTTCCTTGAACCTTCAGGATAGGGTATATACTGTTATATCGCCCAAGAAACCTATGACTATGTTTATCGTAGCTCCTACATATTGTTTTATGTAGTGAAAATGTTAGTTCCTCAGTCACGTCTGACTCTTTGTGACCCCATGGACTGTAGCGCTCCAGGCTCCTCTGTCCATGGGATTCTCTAGGCNCTTGAACCTTCAGGATAGGCTATATACTGTTATATCGCCCAAGAAACCTATGACTATGTTTATCGTAGCTCCTACATATTGTTTTATGTAGTGAAAATGTTAGTTCCTCAGTCACGTCTGACTCTTTGTGACCCCATGGACTGTAGCGCTCCAGGCTCCTCTGTCCATGGGATTCTCTAGGCAAGAATAGTGGAGTGGGTAGCCATTCCCTTCTCCAGGGGATCTTCCTGACCCAGGGATCGAATCCAAGTCTCCTGCATTGCAGGCAGATGTTTTACTATCTGAGCCACTGGGGAAGCCCTCCATAGTTTTATGTAGTAATACAAGATAATAATCTGTCTAATCTATCCATCTCCTCTGTTAGGATGCAGCTTCCTTGAGGATAGAGAAGTTCCATTTCTAAGTCCAGTGCTTTTTTTTTTCCCCCTCTGTGCTACAGTGTGATTTTCATACACGCCAGAGACCTGGGAGTTTTAAACCACAGAATGCCTTTCAGTCATTGAGAATAAATCGCTAGCTTTATTAGACAGGCAGGATTACTCAGCATGTCCTCTTTCTATATGAAAGCTAATACTTAGGACATTTTCTTTCTTTTCAGACACCCACCCCACTGCCTTTTAGTGGATGGGGGAGGCTCTGTTTCCCAAAGTTAACATCACAAGAGGGTGGCTTATAGTTATCATTGCCCTCTGGCAGAAAGGTTGCCACGGACACTAGAGAACATTCACGGTTAATTTCATACAACCATGACTAATGGGACAAATCGCTCAGCTATGGAGACTCTTCAAGCTGAAAAGGCATAAAGAGATGTAAGGGGGGAGCAGATCATGGGCTCTGCCCTGGGATTCAGAGGAGACTCATAGCCAGGAGAAAGCAGGCAACTGTGACTCAGTGTGGGTGGTGTTGGATTCAGCTGTTGCAGCTGGACTGACTGACATCTGCAACATGTGACTGACATCAGTGCAAACAGGGTGGGTGGCAGAGTCCACCAGGGTTTGAACCCATGAGAACAGCAAAACCATCAGTGAGCCGTCTCTTTCTGTCTAAAGCCTATCTAGGCTCACCTGACTTAACAGCACATCCGAGAGGTGCTGTGCGGTATCTTAGATCACACAGAAGGTTAGAGGCCAGGCTGCGACTATTAACTGGATGGTCTAACTCTTCACAGATCCCAGAGAAAGACAGATTTTTAAGAAGTTGTGAAATCAGGTTAGGAATGACCTGCCTCTTGCTTCTTCAAAGCACAGAAGGTCATTGGGGTGTTCAGTGACTGCAGTAATTTGACACGGCAGCTTGCCATTGTTTCCTGGAGGTGGTTTCTTACAGATTAAGTAAGAAAAATGTTGTAGTAGGACAGCCATCATGCATACACTGATCTTTCCTGATGTATAAGAAGCAACAGCCATGATGCAGGCAAGAAAGAGATGTAAGTGGGTTCTCTTCCTGTAGAAGCAGAACTACGCCCTTCAATCAGGAAGCAGTAGTGCGTTAATTGTTGTCGTTCAGTCATTAAGTTGTGTACAATCCTTGAGACCTCGTGGACCATAGCAGGCCAGGCTTCCCTGTCCTTTGTGCATATGTTTGCTAAGTTGTTTCAGTCCTGTCTGACTCTTTGTAGCCCTATGGACTGTAGGCTCCTCCACCAGGCTCCTCTGTCCATGGGATTCTCCAGGCAAGAACACTGGAGTGAGTTGCCAAGTCCTCCTCCAGGGGATCTCCCGGACTCAGGGATTGAACCCGCATCTCTAATGTCTCATGAATTGACAGGCAGATTCTTTACCATGAGAGCCACCAGGGAAGCTCATCCCTGTCTGTAAGGTTCGGAGAACCGCACTCTGAAAAGGACACTCAGGGACAGCCTCTAGTGGACTGACAAATTTTATTTCCCAGCTTTCGCAGATATATGGTCTCAGGGAGCAGAGCATAAAGCAGACTTGCACGTAGCCTTTCTCGATAAAACATCAAAGCATTCAAGCATAAAATACAGTTCCCACCACCCAAGCCATAACATCGCTTTGGTGAAACTCTAAAAGGAATCTTATCATGAAACAACAGTCCTTGCTCCCAGAAACAGGTGGTCAGAAGGAAGCCTTCGAATGCCTCAAGGCCGGGCATATAACCCTTCGTTGTCCGTTCCCAGCCTTGGGCACTCGGTGAACGCTCATAACCCTTTGTTTTGCTGGTATCAGCTTCTAACCTTCGTCATGAGTGGAGCAAATACATTTTCAATATATGCTTAAAGCCTTCCAGCTCCTCCACACCTGTCCTTCACTGGTACATAATTAAGACTATAATATTCTTTAGAATAATTTTTGAAAGACAGTAAACAGCTTGAGTTTGCTAAACACTTCACTTACTCAACATGCTTTGATGAATCCTGTTTCATTTGAACTTCACAGCCATTTCTGTGTAACTCAGGAGGCAGTGAAGGTGAAAAAAGTGAAAGTAGCTCAGTTGTGTCCAACTCACTGTGACCCCATGGACTATACCGTCCATGGAATTCTCCAGGTCGGAATACTGGAGTGGGTAGCCGTGCCTTTCTCCAGGGGATCTTCCCAACCCCAGGATCGAACCCAGGTCTCCCTCACTGCAGGCAGATTCTTTACCAGCTGAGCCACAAGGGAAGCGAGGAAGCAGTAGCAGGCCCTCACTCTGTAGATGAAGAATCTGAAACCAGAAACGTATGGTGATTTGCCTAAGATCATACAATGTTTACTGTCAGAAATAGCACTAAAATTTTGCATCTTTACCTCATGTTTTTGTGTAGTGAAGTTCACCATCCCTTGTCTAAAATGCTGAAATCCAAACAAAAACAACAGGAGTCTATTTTTATCCCTAACTTATTTGGTGGCAGAACTTCCCCTGTCTTGACCTACTTTGGTAACAAAATCTGTTTTGAGATGCTGTAAAGCTCTTCATTGTCCTCTTAGGGAGAATGTTCATGTTTTATTACAGAAATTTTAACGTGTTCAATTACCAGATGTCCCAAACCAGTATATTTTCTTTGTTACATGAGTCGTCTTTCTAAAAGTCACAAAAGTCTAAAAAGACACGAAAACAAATTCTAATTTTAGAAGCACATTTGAACAGAAGAGTTTTGGATAATAATTGTCATCCTGAAGTAGACTGGCTCTGCCATCTAACAGTCAGGAAATGAAGTATTTCTATTCACTAGATATAGTTAATAGTCAATATAGGTGCCATACGGGCATTACTATGCTGAATAAATTAGACTATAGTGAAATAAACTTGATACCGACCTAGCAATTGTGGTGAGGATTAAATAAGATAATTCAGGTAAGTCATTTGGCAGAGTATCTGGCTTACAGGACACATTCTATAACTAGAGTGTCAGCTATTACCTTTCTTTATAAACTTTGCATCCCCAAGAGTTAGCAGTGACAGGCAGAGAGGTTAAGTAACTTGCCAAGGTCACACGGCTAGTAAGTGGCACCACCATGACTGGACACCCAGACTGTCTCTTCCACCCAAAGCATATGCAAAACCAGTAGGGTAGAGATAATTCTGGGATCTTCCAGGGGACTCTAGAAGTCCTTCCAGATCATCATTATGAAAATTAATTACCGAATCATTGGGCTGGAGCATGTGGAAGTGCTGTTTAATAGCCTGCTGGGTAAGCCAGCTTTTGCTGGCTATCCACAGAGAGGGAGGGAAGGAAGAGAGAGAGAGAATGGGGGATGATTCCTGACTAGAGAATACTTTATAAATTGAAATGTTGGGATGCCTTTATGGAGTGACTGGCAAACCTCTATTCTGGAGAATTCTTATAAGAACAGTAACTTCCTTGGATGGATTCATGAGGTCTTTCTGGGAATTAGAGCAAAGACAATTCTTTTCTTTCTCAAGACTTTTCCCCCCACAATTCTGTGGATTAGGCCAATGAAGCCTATGGTTTGGAGGTAAATTAATGATGACATATAGGTTGTGTGTGTGTGTGTGTGTGTGTGTGTGTGTGTGTACTAGGGGCTTCCGAGGTGGCTCAGCAGTAAAGAATCCTCCTCCAATGCAGGAGACCTAGGTTCGATCCCTGGGTCAGGAACATCCGTGAAGCGTTAGTGTTAGTTACTCAGTCCTATCCGACTCTCTGAGACCCGATGGACTGTGGCCCGCCAGGCTCTTTCTCCATGGGATTTTTTAGGCAAGAATACTGTAGTGGGTTGCCGTTTCCTCCTCCAGGGGATCTTCCCAGGTCTCCTGCATTGCAGGCAGATTGTTTATGGTCTGAGCCACCAGGGAAGCCCATCTATATTTATAGCATATCTATATCTGTATGATGAGAATTTGCTCCCATCCTGCCAGCTCCCCCCCCCCCCACAGTGGCTTTTTTATCTTCTCCATGTCCTTCCTTTGAACCTAGGACTTTGGTTTTCCAACCAGGCTTTGGAGGTGAGTGCGGAGCTGGGGGTGGGGTATGGGAGAGCAGCAATGGCACCCCACTCCAGTACTCTTGCTGGAAAATCCCATGGACAGAGGAGCCTGGTGGGCTGCAGTCCATGGGGTTGCTAAGAGGCAGACATGACTGAGCCACTTCACTTTCACTTTTCACTTTCACGCACTGGAGAAGGAAATGGCACCCCACTCCAGTGTTCTTGCCTAGAGAATCCCAGGGTTGGGGGAGCCTGGTGGGCTGCCATCTACGGGGTCGCACAGAGTCAGACACTGAAGCGACTTAGCAGCAGCAGCAGTGGAGCTGGGGGTGGGGTATGGGAGAGCAGCCTGGGATGGGGGTGGGAGCGGGGAAGCGTGAGTGAGGAGGGGCTCCGGAGAGGAGAGGGGGCAGCGCCTGCCTCACAAAGGGCTTCTCATCCCGCAGCTCCTTCCCCGTCACAGCTCACATCCCAGATGGTGGGAGGAGGGCTGTGGTCTGTGAGGACACGGGCTGGCGAGAAAGCGAGCCCCAGGGCGGCTGGGCCCGAGATGAAGCGACCCGGTGCCATTGTGTTGGCAGCTGCTTCGCCTCCCCCGTGTGCCATCGCGTCTGGTCTCATTTGCGCTCGGGGAGGCGGCACTTGAAAGGTGGCCCCTCCCCCAGACTCCTTGACATTTGTCCAGAGATTAATTGGGCTAATCCCCTTCTTGGAAGAATAGGTTGCGGGGTGTGTGTTCAGGGAGGGCGAGGGGGCCGGCTGGGATTGAAGAGACGGGCATTAATGAAGGCACTGGGGCTCGCTGGAAGCCTTTGAAGGAAGAAAAGAGCAAATTTCGCCGCTGTTCTCGGCCCAGGCTGACAGGTGGGCAGGGAGACTGCAGCTCTTCTGTTCTGCCCGGCTTTGCCAGAAGGTCTGTGCACACCAGCGGTAACGACTTTTGACAGCACCAGCTGTCACTCAGGGAGGCCCGGCTCCCAGCACACCTTGGCCTGCCATTCTCAAACTTGTAGCCAGGGCAGAAGGTGAGAGCCCAGAGCTGGGGTGTCCTGCTGTCCAAAGCCCACCTTGCTCAGATTCTTGTCTGGGATACTTACAAAAAGACGTTTACATTTCATTTGAATCAACATGCAAAGTAAGCACTATTTATCAGTTGAGATTTTTGGCAGAGAACCATGGACAGTGTTTTCTTGTGCTTTGTGCAGCTTTTCACCTTTTTGTCTAATAATTGTTGTTTGGTCCCTAAATCATATCCGATTCTTTGCAGCCCCATGGACTGCAGCTCACCAGGCTTCCCTGTCCTTCACACAGAATTTGCTCAAATTCTTGTCCATTGAGTTGGTGATGCTCTCTAACCTTCTCATCCTCTGTAATCTTCTTCTTTTTCCTTGCATCTTTCCCACCATCAGGCTCTTTTCCAGTGAGTCAGCTCTTCGCATCAGGTGGCCAAAGTATTGGAGCTTCAGCTTCAGCATCAGTCCTTCCAGTAATAATTTATCCATTTATTGGGAGCTTATTAGGTGTCGAGGCATCATTCTAAACATTTTCCATGTGTTAATTAATTTTTTAATTCTTAAATTTAGCCTTTATTTTATAGAGCTAGTAACCTGCCCAGGGTCATTTTAAATGGTGGCATCCAAACTCAAACTTCTGCAGTCCAGCTTGCAACCCCACCCTCTTCACCCTCTTCACCACTGCACTAGGCTGCCTTGCTAACAGAGAAAAGGGAATAAACATTTCCAAGTTTAGAACATGACTTCAGTGAGATTGAACAGTTAATTGAGGATTATGCGTCTCAGGAGAGCTGAAGATAAAAAGCCATGGAAATACTTTGAGGTCCCTGGAAACCTCTGAAAGATATGTGCCTAATTGCACTATAGGTAGAAAAATTCTTTTCCAGCTATGGGATTCCAATCATGTGCTGTGTTTCTTTGTAACTTTCTGCAGTCACTGGCATAATGAATATGAAAAGAGTGGTGGTTAATCAATTGCAGGAAGAGAGTTCTTCAAGTAGGATTTCTATTGATGCCCATTATAAAAACTATTAATAGTGAGGAGTTTTAAAAATGTCACTGCAAAGTGAAAGGAAATCTGCAAAGGTATGAATATCTGTTCATCCTTTACCGGAGGTAAGATAACTAGGTCACAGAAATTACTTTGAAAGGAACTGAATCAACAGATCCAAATGTCAGAACAATGGTTGGAGAGCTGGGGGCATATATGTGGTTTTTGTGCACAACGAGTAACGTTCGACTTAAGAACATCTAATTAAACCTGGTTCTCCCTTCTATGTAACTGCTGTCCACCCAGCAGGCAGCACACACAGTGTCTCCATTTCCAACCTAGTTTTTTTTTCTTTTTCCCCTGTGTCATGAGGATTGATTTCTAGACACTAGAGAGACCAGTACAGATTCTCAAGTGGGGTAAGGAAGATAAGAAAGAGTAAATGTAGAGTCAGCTCATCTCCTGTTTGATCTTCAAAACCATCCAAAGAAGGTCTACTGTCTTCACTTAATGGTGAGGCAACTAGAGATCAGAGAGGTTGCTAACTGGAGCCTCTCCAGTGAGTAAGTAGCCAAACTGGCTTTGTGCATAGGCGGTGACGCCCAGAATGAGACTTCCACGCTGGGTCCACTCCTGCTTGTCACCATGTGTCCAGTGCCAGGTAGTAAGGATTGGGAAGGAAGGAGGGAGAAGCCTCATCCTGCCACCTTGCCCACCCGTTTGCTGTTAGGTCCTTTGGGTGCATGCAGAGTCAGTCTCCTTGCTATAATAGGGGAGAGGGGAAGGGGGAGGGGAAGAAGGTAGGCATCCTTGCTTCCTAATTCCTCATTTTGTCCCTTTCTCCCAGTTCCCACAGCCCCCCTCCTCATCTCCCAGCTCTGGTCTCATCCCACGCAGAGCCTCACTCACTTGGACCAACCAGAAGCTACACTGCTGTTGACTCCTTAGATAGAAGTGACTTTAGATTTTTGCCTCCATCGTGGGATGACCTGTAGGTCACCATCTCTCCCCCTGCCACTCCAGGCACCTACGTGCCTGCTCAGTGGCCAGTGCTGTGCGCCTGCCTGGTGTCTTGTCTTACACAACAACACCAAAACCAACCCTCCCCTCCCTGCCCTACTTTAGCAAAGATAAAAGAGCACACTCCAGGGTGAAAAGAAAAAGAAAATGACTTCAGTCATCTTTACCGAACTTCTAGCTCTGATACACACCTGAGAGGTGAAACCTCTTGTGTCTTCTGGAAGCAGTGTTTCGATAGTCATCACCCACAGAGGGATTTGGCTGCGAGTTTGATACACAGAAAAAACCCCGGATGCTTCAGTTTTTCAGAAGAGCCCCTGTTCCAAACCAAAGATTTCCAAAAAAACTAGAAGCAACCTCTTTTTCCAAGTTGGGCATCACTGGACAAGTGCCCTGTTCTTTTATACATAGTTTCTAATAACAGGCTCAGTGATTTTTGCATGAATTCAGTCTCTTAATTCTACAAAGTAATGTCATCTAGGGGCTTCCCCGTTGGCTTAGCAGGTAAAGAATCCGCCTGCAATGCAAGAGACACAGGAGACTCGAGTTTGATCCCTGGGTTGGGAAGATCCCCTGGAGGAGGGCATGGCAACCCACTCCAGTATTCTTGCCAGGAAAATCCCATGAACAAAGGGGCTATGATCCGTGGGATTGCAAAGAGTCAGACATGACTGAAGCGACTGTTTACACACACACACACAATGTCATCTACTTCCGTCTGACTTTACTTTAAAGTGGCCCAACTCGATAGGTGAAGGGATCAAACCCAACCTTTCTTCCTTGGTGCCTTGTGCGCTGATACCACATGGCGATCGTTCACTCTCTTGCCTTCGACTCACATGAGATGTGAACTCTTTGGCCGCACAGACCCTGTTTTAGCTTACTTTGCATCTTAGCGTAACATCCTTCCACTCTTACCCTGTCCAATCCATTTCCCACACAGCAGCTAGAGAGAGCTTTTGAAAACATAAATCAGATTGTGTCATTTTCTCGCTTAAAACTTTTCAGTCTCCCCACAGCCTTAAAATATGTGTGTGCCTGACTGGGACCCCTTGCCTCCTGCAGGTCCAGGCTCTCGTCCCTTCTCCAGTCTTGCTCTGGGCCTGCTGCCCTTTGCTCAGTGCTCTGCTGCCCCAGAGCCTTGGAGCATGGTTTTCTGTCTGTCTGGAATGCTCTTCTCCTGGCTTTTGTGGAGTTGGCTTCTTCTCTTGCCTGAAGTCTTAAACACTTAAATGCCACCTTAAATGTCAGAGAGACCTTTCCCTGAATGCTCCATCTGATATAAGTCTTCCCTGTTACTTTTTATCTCTGCATTCTGTTTAATGTCTTTACAGTATATGCACAATCAGCAATTACTTTATTGCCTCCTTTGGGGGGTTTTGGGGGTATATGTGTGCTGGTTTTTTTTTGGAGTATAGTTGCTTTACAGCGCTGTGTTAGTTTCTGCTCTACAACAAACTCAGTCAACCACACATATACATATGTCCACTCTGCCTTGGATTTCCTTCCCATCTAGGTCACCACAGAGCAGTGATGAGAGTTCCCTGTGCTTTAGAGCTAGTTCCCATTAGTTACCTATTTTATGCATAGGAGTGTATGTGTGTCAGTCCCAACCTCCCAAGCCACCCTACTCCCTTCCCCTGTGGTATCATCCTGTTGGCTCATTTTGCACTCTCTATTCCTCTCACTAGAATGCAGGCATCATGAGAACAAGGTTGGCACATGTTCACAGATGTATCTTCAACACAAAGAGTAGTCTTGGCGTGGAGTGGACTGTCTATGTGTTTAATAAATGAATGCTGGAAAGAACAAATGAACAATTGACCTGATGAACAATATGGTCATTACCCAGTAGGAATTACGTATAAAGTGTCTCCCAAGGTTTTGTAACTTCTGTGTGTGCTCAGGTGGAGAATGTGACCTCTCACATTTGTGAACAGACCATCCACAGGGAACCAGAAGAAAGGTAACTCTTACTAGGAGAGTGCTGCCTGAAAGCAGGGTTTGTATTCAAAGTCCCAGTGCTTCTCAGCTGCTCACCTTCTCCTGCTGAATCCTGTATGCTTCCAGGTCCAAGATGGCCCGAGAACCTTTGGATGCTCTACAGACAAAGAAGAATGAATTGGGAGGTTCACCCTTGATTTTGAGAGATAAAGTACTTTTATAGGAAGCTTTGAAATAAATGCATGCTTAGTCACTCAGTCGTGTACGACTCTTTGCGACCCCGTGGATTATAGCCCACCAGACTCCTCTGTCCGTGAGATTTCCCAGGCAAGAATACTGGAGTGGGTTGCCATTTCCTTCTCCAGTGGATCTTCCTGACCCAGGGATCAAACCCTTGTCTCTTACATCTCCTGCACTGGCAGGTAGATTCTTTACCACTGCGCCACCTGGGGAAGAAATTGATTAGTTGGAATCTGACCCCAAAGGCTGCTACCTGATGCTGACCAAACAGGTTATTTGTACTGCCTGATCCAAAGCCATATGTCTCTCATTAAAAAAAAAAAATTTTTTTATTTATTCATTTTGTCTGTGTTGGGTCTTAGTTGCAGTGCTCTGGCTTAGTTGCTCCGTGGCAGGTGGGGTCCTAGTTCCCAAGTGAAGTGAAGTGAAGTTGCTCAGTTGTGTCCGACTCTTTGCAACCTCGTGGACTATAGCCTGCCAGGCTCCTCTGTCCATGGAATTCTCCAGGCAAGAATACTGAAGTGGGTTACCATTTCCTTCTCCTTCTCCTTCTCCTAGTTCCCAAACCAGGGATCAAATCTGAATTCCCTGCCTTGGAAGGCAGATTCTTAATCACTGAACCACCAGGGAAGTCCCACCATATGTCTCTTTTTTAGGCCAGTTTTAGCATCCTGAAATGCAAGGGAGTGAGTTTCACTAACTCTATAAGCCTTTAGGATGACTTATTTTGGGGTTCAGCCTGATGATCCCCACATTTAAAACAAAGGAAAGATGGCATGATCCCAACAGCCCCTGGTGTCCCCCATCCCTCTGTTGCTCCTCAGTTTGTGCAGCAAAGTCCTGGGAGCACCATGGAAAATAACTTCCCCTAAACATCCAAGTTATTCAGGTTATTTGAAATGCATTTCCTTGGACAAAGATGATATCGTACTTTAAATTTGATATTTGCTTATACTTACAATGCTTAGCAGAATTTTTAGTGTGTCATGCTGGTTTAGTTCCTGTAGCACTATTAATGATAACTAACATGGAATCAAAAGAGAAAATGACAGGGATTGTTCTAAGGAAAAATTTATTTCATCCCTACATTATCAGCTCTTTTGAGATTGAAAAATAATTTCCTAAATTGTGGCCTAAAGGTGATCATCTCCTCCATACAGTCTCTTGTCTGTATCAAAGAGTTGAAATCCTTGTTTTGTTTATTGCCTTTGAATCATTTATGGATTTAAAGCCACCCCACTGAGCACCGACTCATCTCGGCCAGGTGCACTGGGCCTCAATGGGTTGGCAGTGAAATGTGGGGTCCCGAGCAGGGAAAGAGATGGAAACCGCATTCACAGTTTATTTGCTCACAGATGTTCACATAATAGCAGCTGAAATTTAAGAAGTAGCTTCCTTCTCTTTGTATCGGATAGAGACAAAGAGAAACAGTTGTGTGGGGGTTGGGAAGGCAAGGGGCAATGAAGCTGTAAGAAGAATAGGGAATACCTAGGTTCACCAGCCCTGGAAAGAGAATAAACTCATTGACAAGGATATTGATTTTCATTTCTGAAAATATAGACCTGGGTATTTGGCTCTGGATGATTCATCAGCAAGTGATTTTTACAAGAGGAAGGAACTAGGAGGTCTGATCACGGATGAGGGCTTGACCATTGATTGTCCCGCTCCACCTCTCCCCCACCCCCCGCCCCTACCTCCTCGCCCTGTCCCCATCCCCTGAAACACAGCAGGAGAATCATCACGGAGCATCAGGGTCATGACAGTGCCTCATGCTTTCTAATACTACTAAGATGTCAGCTACATACTTCTCTTCCACCCATGTCAGCGGACTCAGCTTTGGTCTCTGTTTTCCACAGGGACTGGGCACCACGCGCTACTGAGTTCTCTGTTTTCTCATGCAAGAAAACGTGGGACAGCATGAGTGAAAGAGAGACTGTGTGATTTTCTCGGCGTGATTTTCTCGGCCAGAAGTGTAGAAGCTGCTGTCTTTCCTCCGATGTCTGGCGGTTCTGTAATCACGGCCGATGATCAAGCGAATAATTGCTTGTGAATTATGATTTTTATGGTACACATAGCTAAATTTCTTTCAGGTTTGGTTAAGTGTGGTCAATCACTCAGTAGTGTCTGACTTTTTGCAACCCCCATGGACTGTGTCCTACCAGGCTTCTCTTTCCATGGGATTTTTCAGGCAAGAATAATGGTGTGGGTTGCCATTTCCTGCTTGAGGGATCTTCCTGACCCAGGGAACAAACCCGCGTCTCCAGCATCTCCCGGACTGCAAGCAGATTCTTTACCACTGAGCCATCAGGGAAGCCCCAGTGGTTAAGTGAGTCAGATACTCACTTAGTGAGTACCAAGATACTATGATTCTTCTAAAAATTGTATGTATCATGCCATATGTGAATTTCATGTCACCCTGAGGCCTCAGATTCGAGTTTCTCTCTTCTCACTTGTCCTAGCAACCAGCGCTTATTTCTGTTGAAGCATCAATGATTGATTTTTGAGGCCAACAGATGTTATTCTACTGCTATCTCCAGGTGTCTCACTTTTATCAGTATGAAACTGAAATACATGTTAAAACATGTAATTTGGCTCACATCGCTTACTTTCTCTAAAACTTTCACCTTGTAAAAAGTAACACTCACTAGTCAGGGAAGGCTTGCTGCTGTACAAAATGACTCCCACGTTTCAGTATCTTCACAAAGCAAAAATATGGGTTTCTTATTCAGGTGGGAGGGGTGGGGACATGCTCCATTCAGAAGCTCAGGGTCCTTCCATCTTGTGGCTCCACCTCCTTGTAGAACTTCAGTGACTTGTCCATTCTGCAGGTGACGATAGGAGGGTTAGCATTATGCACTGGAGCTGTTTATGGGTCAGACCTGAGGAGTTCACGTTACACCCGTTTTACAGCACTTCATTTGATTGACTGTGTTTGTTTTTTCAAGCAATCACATATGTTGCCTGGAAAATCCCATGGACAAAGGAGCCTGGCGGACTACAGTCCATGGGGTCACAAAAGGGTCGAACATAACANTGAGGAGTTCACGTTACACCCGTTTTACAGCACTTCATTTGATTGACTGTGTTTGTTTTTTCAAGCAATCACATATGTTGCCTGGAAAATCCCATGGACAAAGGAGCCTGGCGGACTACAGTCCATGGGGTCACAAAAGGGTCGAACATAACATAGTGACTAAACAACAGCAACAACCCACTATAATTGTATATACATACATATATTCCACATATATATGTACATATGTACATATATGTACGGACGTATATATATACATATGTACATACATTCAGGCTACAGTCCATGGGGTTGCAAGGGAGTCAGAAACGACTTAGTGACTAAACAACAACAGCCCACTATATTTGTGTGTGTATGTGTATATGTGTGTGTGGTTGTGGTGTGTGTGTACATATATACACACATACATGTAGTGAGTACTTCATTGTCCACTGTTCTCAATGAAACAGTTCTCATGTTTAATTTGTCCTTGCTTTTAGTTCATGTTTAAGTAAAATACCTAGAGACCCTTTTCCAGAATTGAACTTTCTTTGATTCATCCATAAGAATGGCATTTCTTCAGTTTCACCAGATGTCCCATCAAATCCCAGCTGATACCCTGATTTCAGTTGGTGATGCTGCTTTTGGATTTCTGGCTTCCAGAAGAATGAGAATAAATTTCCTTTGTTTATGTTACCAAGCTGGGGTAATTTGTTAGAAAGCCATGGAAAACTAACACAAGCAACAGTCTCTAATTTTTTTGTTTTTATACCTGTCAGCAAAACATATATAAAATATGTGTACTCATAAATATTTGCACATAATACTCTGCCAATATATTATATACATTATATGATACACGAAATGAAAAGTAAAAATGAACTGTTAAGAAAGGAAATAAATGATATAAGCAATTTTATATCACTAATGATATAAAAATCTTTTATATTCCTACTAAGAATTATATTTTAGTGAAGGCAATGTGATTGGATATGCTTCCTTAGTTTAAAGGTTTGGCTTTCACACTTTGTTAAAGATCTTTGTTAATATTCTGTTAAAGATTTGGTTCAAAGTTGATTTTATTTCGATATAACCATTATTCTAATGGCTATCGTACCTGAATAAAATACCTCACAAGGATATTCAAATCCAAAAGAAAGAAATACTTCCTTGACTGTACTTACTAAATCAGAACATTCTTTTATTATCCAAACCCATTTACTAACTTTACAAATGATTTTTAAAAGTTTTTCATTTTTAATTGGAAGATACTTACTTTATAGTACTGTGATGGTTTCTTCCATACATCAGCGTGAATTAGCCACAGGTACACCTGTGTCCCCTTCCTCTTAAACCTCCCTTTTATCTCCTTCACCATCCACCCCCTAGGTTGTCCCAGAGCACCGACTTTGGGTTCCCTGTGTCACACAGCAAACTCTCACTGGCAATCTTCTCTGCTTATGGTAGTGTATGTTTCCACGCTACTGTCTCAAATCATCCCACTTTCCCCCTCCCCCATTATGTCCAAAAGCCTGTTCTCTAAGTCTGCATGTCCATTGCTGCCATGCAGATAGGTTCATCAGTACCGTCTTTCATATGTATATATATTTATATATATGCATTAATGTAGGATATTTGTCTTTCTGACTTACTTCACTTTGTATAATAGGCTCTAGGGTGAACCTAGAACCAATGAGTTTTTAATACCATTCAGGTCATACATTTCCACGTTAACCTTGTCAATCAGTGCTCTTCTAAATTAATCAGATGATGTCAAGTTGCTGAACTTTTAACAAATAGGTTCATCTCACATTCACCTAACAAACAGTTTCAAACCCTACTGAATGTCTTTATTGGGAACATTTGAAAGTAGATGCAAGTCTTTAAAGAGAGTAGATAAAAGAATATTTTAGGTGGGACATGGTGTTTTCAGACAACAAAACCATGTAATCATGGAAATATTTCTAGGTATCTGTTTTCAAAATGCTCTCTTTTTTTATGACTGTGTCTCAGATCATGAGCTGCTTATTGACAAATTCAGACTTAAATTGAAGAAAGTAGGGAAAGCCACTAGACCATTCAGGTATGACCTANTACACATATACACACACATATATACACACACATATATACACACACATATATACACACACACACATATATATACACATATACACACATATATGTACATATGCATATATATTATAGATATAAACACATATAGATATATCTAGATATAAACATATATAGATGTAAACATGCATAGATCTATCTGATGATGGACAGGGAAGCCTGACTTGCTAGAATCCATGGGGTGGCAAAGAGTCGAACACGACTGAGTGACTGAACTGAGCTGAACTGAGACCTATTCTCTTTGGGTAGCAATAATGGACTTGCAGCCATGTATGCCTCGTCTTTCCCTCAGCATTTATGACGCCAATGACCGGCATCACTGGTAGCGTTTACGTCCACGACCTAGTCAACCTACACAGACACCAGAGGCAGGGCCTTGGTCCCCCTGGCACTGCGAGCCCACCAAAGGGGCTGGCCGGGCCTCAGTGCCGAGAGAGGAGTCATGCCGCTGACACTTTGATGAGCCTGGGACAGTAATGTTTCGGAGCTCATCTATCCCATCAATCTACTTCCAGAATGGATGGGACATTCTACATGGCGAGGCAGATAAATCAGCCGCAGGCCTGTGCAGTTCTTTGTTCCCTGCTCAACAAAAGGGGCTGCCCACGTGCAGCTGTGGCCCACACGACACTGACTTTCAGTCTTCAGTAAAGGATGTCCTTCCAGGGCCGCACGTGCACCCGCTCCAGCCCCAGATCAGAGTCTGTCTCCGTTTTCTGATTTCCGTTGATTGCCTATCTGAGGATCTCAGGTGATGAGTGGTTTCAAGCCAGAGGTCTTAGCATTAGGTTGATGCTGCCTCCGTGGAGGAAGTCGTTCCCCGTCAGCTCACAAAGCCTCTGTCTGTCTTTCTGTGGGGCAAGGTGTGGTGGGCAGTGCTGCTCCACACCAGAACTCAGGGTCCCAAACCTTACTAGTCAGAAAATGAACAGAAAATTCCAAAGAGAAAGAAACCATCTATTAAGGAGCCAATACATTAAGTGGTAGAAATTCACTCTGAAGAAAACCTAGGGCTGCAGATTTCTGAAGAAGCAGGATGACAGGTGCCCCAGGACATGCCTCTCGTTGTCTCTAATAGGAATTGCCTGAAGGGCTATTCCTTCTCGTCTCTGTGTAGCCAGGATAGCTGTTGCTAAGAGAGTCACCTCTGGGAGAAACCCATGTTTTCTTGAAAGGGATTTAGCATTATTCTCCCTTCTCTCTTTAAGCTACAAGTCTTTAAATTTTTAAAGTATCTTCGCCTCTCTACAGAAAAAAAAAAACAAAAAACAAAACCCGACTAAAGAGTCTCAGTAAATGTATATATTCTTAAATTGTGTATATTTGTATGTTATGAATGTTATAAAATTCTACCACTTGCTTATTCAAGTGAACTGTATTGCAATGCCCATGAGTGAGAGTAGTAGTACTGATCAATTTCAGTTACTGATTATTAGGAATTGTTAGTGAAAAAGAAAAATTTGTTGTAATGAACTCTCTCCATATATATGGATATCCCAAACTGAAAAAGCCAGAATTGGGGAGCAGGAAAATTGGGAGAGACTTCTGCTGGGGTTTGACAGAGACACAGTGGGTAGAAGTCAGCACATTCATCTATTCAATGGGGAGGCATTGCACACCTCCTTTGTGCCTTGGAGCAAAGCAAGTTCCCATCTGAATGAACCTCTGTTTTCTTAAAGGGGCCCAGCTGCCCTGTTTACATGACTCAAGTGGGTGCCATTTACAGAGGCTACATGGAGGCCCTAGGGGAAGGTGGCATTGGTGAGGGAAGCTGAGGAGTCTGCTGAGTCTGGAGGGGATAAGTGCTCTGATGAAGAATGATGCCAAGTGATGGGGAGGAGAGAAGAGAAGGAGGGGCTGCTTTTTCTGATGGTGGAAATCTCCTGAGCTGGTGGAGCTGAGGCTGGCCCTGACTGCCAGGAGGCAGCTAGTCCCGTGGTCTCTGAGGAAGAGCATTCTGGGTATTTGTTTTGGGTCCCATCCTTGCATCACTGGTTGCAGGTGACCACAGCCCAGCGGGCCTGAGGGCCTGGGAATGGCCTCCTGAGGGGCCGGTGGGCTCCTGGTGAACAGAAGACGCAGCCTCAGCAGCTGGGAGCTGCCGCATAAGGCACCAGAGCTTTGTTGCTCTCAGTCTGCTCCCTATCAGCCGGACAAGGCACCCGCTTCATGCTCGCTAATGATGGGTCTGCTTCCTGAGGCGCCGTCCAGTTCTGAAGCGTAAACTGTGAACTGGTTAAGCCCAGCTCCTCTCTCCCCATGTCTCCTCCCTCCACAAGACGGGGTCCTCAGAAGTTTTCCACGACTGTTATGAACATGGATTGCCATTGCCTTGTGACATTGAATGTCCAAGGCATGCAAGCAGTTTGATCATCAACTGGCTAGACCTTGGCCTGTGCAGTAAGTCGCCTACACATGAACCTTCGAGATGTGAACTTTCAAAGATACAGACGTGCATTCCATCAGCGTCAGGAGCTAGTGGAATTGCAGCTTGCCCAGCATCTATCACTGACAATCCTTCAGCCCTGCCATCTCCTACCTCCCCTTCCTCCTCCAGTCAGTAGCTCTTCTTGCCAGTTCACTCGATGCCAGACTCAATGTCAGCTGGTGTACTGGACTTCTGTGCTTTTCAAGGTCCCATACTATAGAATTAAAAATGTTTTCTTTAATTTTTTGTGTATATTTTTATGTTATTATTTGTGTGGAAAGTATTATAAACCTATTACAGTACAGTGCCATATAGTTAATTGTGTGAGTTAAGTACCTAGGCAGATTTTGCTGGACTTATAAAACAAAATGGACTTAGGAATTGCTCTAAGAACAGAACTCATTCATAGGTAGGGAACTTACTTTACTTACCCAGTGTTTTNGTATTATAAACCTATTACAGTACAGTGCCATATAGTTAATTGTGTGAGTTAAGTACCTAGGCAGATTTTGCTGGACTTATAAAACAAAATGGACTTAGGAATTGCTCTAAGAACAGAACTCATTCATAGGTAGGGAACTTACTTTACTTACCCAGTGTTTTAAAAAATGAACCTATATGACACTGGTTGTAAGAAGAGGCCAAGGTAGGAACTTTGAACTTTTGCTGTAAAGACAGTTGGGAGCTTTCAGAGTGTCTTTCCCCATATGTGTCTACTGAGCTTTTTTTAAATTATAGGAATAACATTTCTTAATAAGTCCAACAGTACAGTGGTATTTTAAAAATTAATAATCTCCAATCCTCTCCTTCTCTAATAACTTGTATCATAGAATAGTGCAGAGTCAAGAGTGTAGACTCTCAGTCAGACACCCTGTGTAAAGCCTGTCTACCGCTTGCTAGCTATGTGACCTGCACAAGTAAATCCGTTTTGGCCTTGGCTTCCTTATTTGTAAAATGGGAGTGATAGCAATCTCTTACATACCTTAGGAGATTGTTGTATGAAACGAACAGCACATAATGCACTTAAAACCTGGTAAAAAAGTAAAACCTATATTCATAGTAGCTAATATGAGGTGTTACTTCACTCTTTTTCTTTGTTGTCTCTTAAATCGAATCATCGTATAGAACTTAGTAGCTCATTAAAAAATTTTTTTGAGTGTAACTAATTTTCAGTGTTGTTTTAGTTTCTGCTGTATAGCAGAGTGAATGAGTTATACATATACATATACCCACTCTTTTTAAGATTCTTTTCCCATATACGTCATTACAGAGTACTGAGTAGAATTCCCAGTAATATATAGTAGGTCCTTATTAGCTATCTATTTTATACATAGGAGTGTCTTTTTTCACTCTTTTCACTGAATGTTTCAGATTCAAACATATGTAGAGATTGTTATAAATTTTTAACAGCTGCGTACTCCTATTTAATATTTGTTTGTTTGAACATTACATTACATTCTTACATATGGATGTTTCTAAGTTTTTACTCTTACAAATAAGACAGTAATAAAGACTTTTGAACATCTATCCTTTTGCATTTTTGCTTTTGTTTCTGAAAGAGTCTTAAAAGTGAGAATTCTGGATCAAAAATCATGAGATTTTAAGATGGTAATAGATGTCCCAAAATATCATAGCAATTTGCACTCCTACCAGAAATATATGAGTGCTCATTTCCCCATGTGCTTACCACCAGTGGATATTATCAATCTTTAATTTTTTTTCCAGTCCACCAGGCAAAAAATAGAATCTCATTGTCCTTTCAGAAGACATTTCTCTGACTGCTGTTGAGATTGGGTGCATTGAAAGTTCTGAACTGGAGGGTTAAATAGTACGATTCCTACTTTGGAAGCTCACTGGGGCTACGATATAGAGAACAGGTTAGAATGAGAGTGGGGAGGCTGATCTGGAACTAGGGAGAATCGTCAGGAGACTTCTCTTCTCCTACTTTTACCTGTTACCTTAATAATAACCTCTACTCCCAGATGTCATCCTCTAACCTTTGTCCTGGGCTCGAGCATCACATTTCTTTTCCTGTGTTCGACATGACTCTGTGAGTGTCAGTTGTAGACGCAGCTCAAACTCCGAATGTTCAGAGTAAGTTCCTATATTCCGTGCCCCCTTTCTACCAAACCAATTCTTTCTTTTCTTTTAAAAAATCTTGTCTGCACTGGGTCTTTGTTGTGGTTCACGGCTTTCTTCACTGTGGCTCGTGGACTTTCTCTAGTTGCCTATATGGGGGATTCTCTAGTTTTGGCATGAGCCCCTGAGGGCTCAGTAATTAGAGCACTTGGGCTCTCTAGTTGAAGTGCACAGGCTCAGTGGCCTCCACCATGTGGGATCTTAGTTCCCTGACCAGGGGTCAAACCCATATCCCCTGCATTGGAAGGCAGATTCCTAACCACTGCACCACCAGGGAAGTCCCTCTCCTATTTCCTTGACTTAGTTAATGGCCTCACCATCCCCTTAATTCACTCTAGGACGAGGTTTAGTTAGTCCTTCCTGAATTACAGAACTTGGAGTCCCTTTGCAGTCCTTATCCTTTCCCTCCCACAACCAATCCATCCCTAAATCCTATGATTTACCTCTGGCTTGATCGTTTCACCCTCCCTGCCTGCAATTCTTTCTGGAGCTGTCACTGGCTTACATTTCATCATATTTTTCTTATTATTGGATAACTCCATGGGTTCCCAGCCTGATCATATTCCCTTGTCTTCTCTCTGTTTGGAATTTTCTTCCATCATTCACCCCTAAATTGGGAAGAGAGACTTTCTTCTAAGCTCAGCTGAGTGTTTCTTTTCCTGTGAAGCCCTCTGTTTTTCACACTTTGACTCCAGACAGAACTCATAACTCCTTCGTTCACCTTCTGTGCACCCCACATTCTTAGGTTGCAAGACTTACCCCCACGACCAGCACTTGACTGCATGGTACTCTCTTTCTCCTTCAGATGTATGTGACATCTTTGAAAACATGGGCCATGACCTCCTCTTCCTTTTTATCCGGCACACTACTAGCAGAGGTAGCAGTTAACAGTTTGTTGAAACAAGGACGGCCCCCTGATTTAAACTTTTGCTGCTAAGAGTGATGTTATTTGCAAAATATCTCACCTTTAAAATTCTTCAAAATTTTAAATTGTAAAACATCACTTACTTCTTGGAGAAAATGTGGGGAACATAATGAAAAGTAGAAACCAAAAGTGGTTCAGTTCAGTTCAGTCACTCAGTCGTGTCCGACTCTTTGCGACCCCATGAATCCCAGCACTCCAGGCCTCCCTGTCCATCACCAACTCCCGGAGTTCACTCAGACTCACATCCATCAAGTCCGTGATGCCATCCAGCCATTTCATCCTCTGTCGTCCCCTTCTCCTCCTGCCCCCAATCCCTCCCAGCATCAGAGTCTTTTCCAATGAGTCAACTCTTCTCATGAGGTGGCCAAAGTACTGGAGCTTCAGCTTTAGCACCATTCCTTCCAAAGAAATCCCAGGGTTGATCTCCTTCAGAATGGACTCGTTGGATCTCCTTGCAGTCCAGGAGACTCTCAAGAGTCTTCTCCAATACCATAGTTCAAAAGCATCAATTCTTCGGTGCTCAGCCTTCTTCACAGTCCAACTCTCACATCCATACATGACCACAGGAAAAACCATAGCCTTGACTAGATGGACCTTAGTCAGCAAAGTAATGTCTCTGCTTTTGAATATACTACCTAGGTTGGTCATAACTTTTCTTCTAAGAAGTAAGTGTCTTTTAATTTCATGGCTGCAGTCACCATCTGCAGTGATTTTGGAGCCCCCCAAAATAAAGTCTGACACTGTTTCCACTGTTT
>SJYA01001052.1:681062-744350 GCA_006410615.1 Neotragus moschatus | reverse complement strand
GCAATCTTGATTCCAGCTTGTGTTTCTTCCAGTCCAGCATTTCTCATGATGTACTCTGCATAGAAGTTAAATAAGCAGGGTGACAATATACAGCCTTGACGTACTCCTTGTCCTATTTGGAACCAGTCTGTGGTTCCATGTCCAGTTCTAACTGTTGCTTCCTGACCTGCATACAGATTTCTCAGGAGGCATACATGTTCCTGTTTATCATTTTATCTGCCTTTCCACCTTTTAGTTTAAGGATTGCTTAATCATCGACAGTGGGAGGCTCCCCTCCACCTCCACGTCTCCATTCCTAGAATCTTGAGAGTCTTAGACTAAACTGAAGAGGAGGGAGCCGGCCATAATGCCAATTAATACTTGAAAGGGAAGGGCAATCTTTTAATATAATGAAAATAAAAAATAATGCTAGCAGAGGTTATCCTTCACAGTGTTTTGATAAGATGTAATATTTTTCACTGTGATGCCACAGGGTCTAGAGTTAAGTTCTTGTAGGAGTGAAGCGTTGGATTAAATGAATAGATCATGGGTGCTCATCTTGACTCCCTACCATTCAGTGTAGGCTTTATCTCTCATCATGTATTTTTTTTTTCCTTAACAGTAGACTTTCTCTGGTGAGATTCTACTTATCTGTTTTTTTTCATTTTAAGTGACCAACCGAAGCAGTGAGAAAACTTATATTTGTTGTCTGCTTTATAATAGGGCTTGAAAAAGGACAAGGGAAATGAGACATATCTCATTCCACCAAATCTCTATATCATTAGACCCAGAAAAAAAACAAACAAAACAGTTGAATTTCCTTTGGGATTTCTGGTCAGCTACGACCAGAAATTAAATTTATTTTGTAACTGACATTTCTCCCTCTTTCATAATGAGAGATGCGATTGCAATTTCCACTTGTTTGATGTGCTATCTTAATTTATATACTGAATCCCATGATGCTGGACATTTAAGTCTTCGTTTTTTATATTAGAGTAATTATATTCTCTGATACTTCAGTTGATAAAGAATCCGCCTGCAATGCAGGAGACCCGGGTTTGATTTCTGGGTTGGGAGGATCTGCCGGAAAAAGGATAGGCTACCCACTCCAGTATTCTTGGGCTTCCCTTGTGGTTCAGCTGGTAAAGCATCTGCCTGTAATGTGGGAGACCTGGGTTTGATCCCTGGGTTGGGAAGATCCCCTGGAGAAGGGAAAGACTACCCACTCTAGTATTCTGGCCTGGAGAATTCCATGAACTGTTCCATGGGGTTGCAAAGAGTTGCACCCAACTGAGCAACTTTCACATGAAACATTTTTCAGGATTTCAGCTTTATATCCTTAAGCCTGTTCTAGAATTACTGAGTCAAAGGATAAGAACAGTTTGAGGTTCTTGACACATATCGCTGTTTCTAAAAGAGTTTTTTCAAGTTTATACTCTCTTCTGTATTATATGAAATTGGCCATTTTGGTCACCTCTTTTCTAAGAATGAGTGTTGACAACTAAAAAATTAATCCCTGCCTAATTTGTTAGGTGATCAACAGCTCTAGAATTTTTGCAGTATCTCTTCACCTCTTCAGGAAACCTCTAGATAGACCAAGAGTTCATCTATCTATAAAGGTTTTAACTGGGCTAAAAGTCTGTTTCAGATTACTTTAAATGTTTTGATAATCCTATAATTCTTGGCCACTCTGAACATTATTCCCATTTACAAGGTGCACAGTTGTGCTTCAAAAATGGGTAGTTATAAATAATGTGGGCTGTGTCATCTTTGTGTAGGAGGAATGACTCCGTGTAAGAGAGATGGCAGCTGGAGGCCCCAGGGAGAAAAGAAAGGAAAGAAGATGTTTGATTAGGGTAAGTTGGGTAATCTGGGGGAAATTGAGCTCACACTGAAATTTGCTAACCATAAATCATAGTTCTATGACCAAAGGACTGTTACAGAGTATAACTAAGGGCTTGCTTTTCTTTTTTCAGGTTAAAATAATATTGCACACATAATTCTCTAGGTAAAGGCAGGAGATAGGAAAGGAGGGAATGACACAGCAAAAACCTTGGGAGTCTGGACTACCTTCAAATTAGTATGTGCTGAACAGGCTTCCTTCAAGCCTGTTCAAGCAGTAAAGACTCTGCCTGCCAATGCAGGAGACACAGTGGACACAGGTTCAGTTCCTGGGTCAGGAAGATTCCCTGGAGGAGGCAATGGCAACCCACTCCAGTATTCTTGCCTGGGAAATCCCATGGACAGAGGAGCCTAGCAGGCTACAGTCCGTAGAATCACAAAGAGCTGGACACTACTGAGCGCAAATGCATGCTGAACACTCATTGTGACCCACTAAATGTCTTTGTCTTTCATAACATTTGGTGGCTTCTCTAGCTGTCTGCCTTTTGCATTGTATGCAATGCAATAATGCAAAGGCTGACTTTCCAATCACTATTTGGAAAATCATTTCAAAGCCCCCAGCGTAGGAATTTGCTATTTGCAGCAAATGCTTCTCAAATAATTTCTAGCACTTCACAGACATTTTCACACCAATCACTGTGTATTTTTGTTGCTGTTCTTTGGGAGGAAAGTTGGCCTGATGAGATGAGATTCTGCTCCTCTACCTTATTCATTTTCAGCGCTAACTAAAGCAATTGACAAGTGTGTGTTGTTGTATACTTTGTGCCAGGCTGTGAAAGGAACTATGAAGGCTGGCTTGGCAAGTCTCAGCCCATCAGATCCTTCAGTTCAGGAAAGAAGCTCAAGTTGATCAGTAACTAAATGAAGTACTGCTTTCAAATAGATTACATTCAGGTTTTGTAGAGAAACTTGTTGCACCAATAATGGAATTCATTCAGTGTGTGGTGGGTAGGTGCCGAATGTTGGGGTACAGCATTGTGAATGTAGACCAAGATTAATAAATTATTCTTATTTGAACTTCACCAAAACCCTGTCTCATATTATAGTCCTCATCTTCACCTAAAGATACTGAAACTCAGAACTTCCCTGGTGTCCAGTGGTTAAGACTTCACCTTCCAATGCAGGGGCGGTGAGTTCCATCCCTGGTCAGGAAGCTAGCATCCCACATGCCTCAGGGTCAAAGAACCAAAATATAAAAACAGAAGTAATGTTTTAACAAATTCAATAAAAACTTTAAAATGGTCCATATTTTTTTAAAGAAAGACAAAACTGAGGCTCAAAAATTTTAAATAACTATCTTGTCAAGCAGAACCCCATGAGTAAGGCAATCCTTACTTACCCCGTGAGTAAGGCAATCCCCATAAATGGCAATCCACTGCGATATTCTTGCCTGGGAAATGCTATGGACAGTGGAGACTGGCGGGCTACAGCTCATTGGGGTCACAAAAAGTCAGACACAACAGAGTGACTGAGCACACAAACATCGTTCATGACTCAGTGAGGAGGTTAGCTTGCTTGGATTAGAGGATTCTACAAAGTGATTTGGAGAGAATGTGATTTTGGAGGTAGAGTAGAACTTTTGGAACTAAATTAGATGTCTTTGATTTTTTTTTAAAGTTTTAAGCAGGAATATGGGTATTAAAAAGGATACCTGTTATAGGTATATTGGTTGAACTGGAATGGGGAGAGATAGATTTATAAAGGTTGGCTAAATAATGTTGTTATAGCCAATGTCTGGGGCTTCCCTGGTGGCTCAGGGGTAAAGAATCGCCTACCGATGCAGGAGACTTGGATTCAATCTCTGGGTTAAGAAGATCCCCTGGAGAAGGAAATGGTAATGCACTCCAGTATTCTTGCCTGGGAAATTCCTTGGACAGAGAAGCTTCGAGGGCCACAGTCCATGGGGTCGCAAAAGAGTTGGACATGACTGAGCATCTGGTCCCATCACTTCATGGGAAATATGGGGAGACAGTGGAAACAGTGGCAGACTTTATTTTGGGGGGCTCCAAAATCACTGCAGATGGTGATTGCAGCCATGAAATTAAAAGGTGCTTACTCCTTGGAAGGNAAAAAAAAAATATGGAATGCGACTAGTGACCTTCCAGTGTCTGGGGCCAAAGAGAAGCTGAGATCTCTTTCTTCTTCTTTGTCCACATACTCCTCCTCGTCCCTCCAATCATCTGGCTCCTGTGTTCCCCTAACTTTATTAGATTGTCTATATGGACTTCCTACTTTGGAAATTATTATACATTGTGTTCTAAAAATATATTCCAGATTTTTCACAGCAAGTTGACAAGTATTACCTGAAAAGCTACTGTATGCCCTGTGCTAGTTCCTGTGTGAGACATCTCCTCTGTGTTGACTGACTCTGGCTCTTTGTCTCTATGGAGACCCTGATAGAATGCTACCTAACACTCCCAGTAGGGTGCTATTTGGTTTGGGATTTGGGCGATGCTGGGACAAGAGCTCCTTAGTGAATTAGTATTGTATGTTACTGAGACTGCTCAATACCAGATTCTTTTCCGTGACTATGAGCCTTCCCTGATATATATATTTATATATAGATAACTGTATATAGAGTCAGACATGGTATTATATATGTATGATATTATATATATTTATATATAAGTATATGATGGTATTTTATAAATGATATTTATTTATTTATATGCTTCCCAGGTGGCTCAGTGGTAAAGAATGATGATGATAATGCTAAGTCACTTCAGTTGTGTCTGATTTGTTGTGACCCTATGGATATAGTCTGCCAGGCTCCTCTGTTCATGGGATTCTCTAGGCAAGAATACTGGAGTGGGTTGCCATGCCCTTTTCCAGGGGATCTTCCCAACCCAGGGATTGAACCCATGTCTCTTATGTCTCCTGCATTGGCAATCTACCTGGCAATGCTGGAAGAGACAAGAGATATAGGTTCAATCCCTGTGTCAAGAAGATCCCCTGGAGTAGAAAATGGTACCCCACTCCAGTGTTCTTGCCTGGAAAAGCCCAGGTTGCCTGGAAAATTCCATGGACAGAGAAGCCTGACTGGCTACAGTCTGTGGGGTCTCAAAGAGTTGGTCATGACTGAATGACTGAGCACATACATTTATTTATAATATATAGTCAGACACACTGAGCAACTGAACTGAACTGAACTGATATATAAAATATCATATATATTTCATGCTATAAATATATCTACCAGAGGCTACTATTAAAAACTAGAGACAGGATGTAGTGAAGCAGTGAAAAGAGACCATGAACAGAGGATTCCTATTCTTGAATTTCCCTAACCTGCTGGGAGGTTTTGTCACAGTTGTCTAACTTTGGGCAAATCCTTTGGTTTTTCTGTACCTTGGCTGTAAAATATATGGTTGGGCTAGGGACTGCTTGTCATTCCTGCCCTCTGCCTTAGCTCTGGTAGAAAGAAAAAAGAAAGATAACGCTAAGTTGTGTCCGACTCTTGCGATCCCATGAACTGTATATAGACTGCCAGGTTCCTATGTCCAGATTCTCCAGGCAAGAATATTGGAGTGGATTGCCATTCCCTTCTCCAGGGAAACTTCCTGACGCAGGAACTGAACCCAGGTCTCCCGCTTTGCAGGCAGATGCTTTACCGACTGAGATACACAGGAAGCACTGGCAGTCTGTTATCAAATCTTCTATAACTTTCATTAGGAAAAAGTGGTACCTTCTGTACTCACAGAATGCAGTAAACTGGTGTATAGCATATTAAAGTGATAGTAGTAGTAAACAATGTGTTGCTTGCCATTCAATAACCCACCCTTTTCCTTTATTGGAAAATAAATCTACTTGAATGGATTATTTGTGTGAAGTTACTCTCATGTCTCTTTTAACTTGTGTGTTTTGTGGATATAAAATAAGTCTAACTATTTTCAAAAGAGATAAAGGCTCAGTGTTTAATCAGACCATTTTACTGCTATCCCGGGGAAGTATCTTTTCATTTCATGGAAAATGATTTTTTTCAGTAGACTAATATGGGCCCATCATATTTCCATGGTGGACCTGGGGAACAAGATTGGTATGCAGAGTTGAAAAAATACAGAGCAAAGAGAACTAGGTAGAACAAAATGGGCCCTATTAAGTCTGTGTTTCCTTTAGAGAGGAAAAAAGGCACAGCTGCTCCTATGAATCTAAAATAAAGAAATAAAGATTTGTTGTTTAATTATTCAGTTACATGCTCCCTGTTAGTCATGAAAGTGAAAGGGAACTGAAGAGTCTATTTAAATTAAACTGTCACAGGGCATTTTTCTGGGCTCTAGCTGCTTTTCTGACTTGTCCTGGGATGTTCACTTTCTACTGCTGCTGCTAAGTCACTTCAGTCGTGTCCAACTCTGTGCGACCCCATAGATTGCAGCCCATCAGGCTCCCCCGTCCCTGGGATTCTCCAGACAAGAACACTGGAGTGGGTTGCCATTTCCTTCTCCAATGCATGAAAGTGAAAAGTGAAAGTGAAGTCGCTCAGTCGTGTCTGACTCTTAGCGACCCTATGGACTGCAGCCCACCAGGCTCCTCTGTCCATGGGATTTTCCAGGCAAGAATACTGGAGTGGGGTGCCACTGCCTTCTCCAGTTCACTTTCTGGTTTGGCATCAACCCTATGATGATGGTCATGTTGCCCTTGACAGCTGGTGAACTTAAGAGGTGGGAAGGTGGTGGGGTGCCAGGCAGGAGAGGACTTGGGACACCTGCACTCATTTTCCCATTCAATCAGGGGAACACATGCCCTCTGAGAAGGCAAATCCTTGCCTGGCCCTGTGATCTAATGTACCCTGTAATTTCTAGGGCAAAATCATCATTTCTTTGGTTACTTTTGAGACTTGTTCTTTTAAACCAAAGTTGGACTCTTCCACAAGATTTCCTACCCAGAGTTTAAAGCTCCCTCTGATCTTTCCCCAATTCACTGCAAGCTTTTATTCCCTTGCCAGGGCTCTATGGCTGTCAGTTACAGGACCCGGGTGCGATTTTGCCAGCAGCTAAATCTGGTCCCTTGATAATGACCAAAGGCAGTGGCTTCCAACAGAGGCTGCTCTGGCCTTTGGCTTTTTGTGTGGTCAGACTACTAACTGCTGCCTCTGACGTTTGTCAGATGCTTAGGAATGAAGTTATTTTAGTCTAAGATTCTGTTTTCTACCCCTCCTGTGAATTTGAAGTTTGCACATACATGATTCTAAAGGGGAATGAGTAGGTTGCCTGAGGTCACAGTTCTTCTCTGGGTCTCATTTTCCTCATCTGATAAAGAAGAGAGAGTTGTCTTTTTCAGTTTGGATTCCTTTTATTATTATCACTTATATGTGGGATCTAGAAAAGTGGTACAGATGAACCTACTTGCAAAGCAGAAACAGAGACACGAATGTGGAGAAGAAATACATAGATACCAGTCCCTGTACGAGGGAAAGGTGGTGTGAATTGGGAGGTCGGGATTGACACATATTCCTTATTATGTATGAACAGATAACTCATGAGAACCAACTGTTCAGCACAGGGCAGTCTACTCAGTGCCCTGGGGTGACCTAAATGGGAAGGAAATCCACAAAGGAAGGGATGCATATCCTTCCCATTTAGGTCACCCCGGAGCACTGAGGTCACCCCAGAGCACTGAGGTCACCCCAGAGCACTGAGGAGGGTTTCCTGTGCTCTGCTGCTGCTGCTTAGTTGCTCAGTCGTGTCCGACTCTGTGTGACCCTATAGACTGCAGCCTGACAGGCTTCTCTGTCCATGGGATTCTCCAGGCAAGAATACTGGAGTGGGTTGCCATGGCCTCCTCCAGGGGATCTTCCTGACCCAGGGACCAAACCCAGGTCTCCCTCATTGCAGGCAGATTCTTTACCATCGGCGTCACCAGGGAAGCCCAAGAATACTGGAGTGGGTAGCCTATTTCCTCTCCAGNTGTCCGACTCTGTGTGACCCTATAGACTGCAGCCTGCCAGGCTTCTCTGTCCATGGGATTCTCCAGGCAAGAATACTGGAGTGGGTTGCCATGGCCTCCTCCAGGGGATCTTCCTGACCCAGGGACCAAACCCAGGTCTCCCTCATTGCAGGCAGATTCTTTACCATCGGCGTCACCAGGGAAGCCCAAGAATACTGGAGTGGGTAGCCTATTTCCTCTCCAGGGGATCTTCCTGACCCAGGAATTGAACTGAGGTCTCCCACATTGCAGGCAGATTCTTCACCAGCTGAGCTACCAGGGAAGCCCTCCCTGTGCTATAAATATATATAGCAGAAACTAACCCAACATTGTAAATCAACTATATGCCAGCAATTTTTTTGAAAAGGAGAGGGTGGTCTGAGGTCTTTGCAGCTCTAACACCCCAAGGTATCACAATATCCACATATTTATCTCTGTTTTCCTACCAAGTTCCTGCTCAAACCCCATCCACTCCGTGAGGCTTCGTTGTCCCCTGTCTCCATCAAAATAAATGTCTCTCTTTGCAATATCATCTCATCATGTTCTATTATAACTGTCATCATAGCTCGCTTTGTGTTTCAAGCCATTAATCTGTGTCTGTCTCCCTGACCAGACTGTTAACTTCTAAATATCAAGACAGCTCATGCGTTATTTATCTTTCCATTTCTCCCAGTGCTCTCTGCATTGCAGGCAGGCACTGGAGAAATGTCTGAATTGAACAGAACTTTTCACTTGCAGGAAACAATCTGTGAGCAGGTCCGTAGAAATACAACAGGTTAACTCTGGGAGATGGGGAAGGAGAGGGAAGCCTGGTGTCCTGCAGGCCATGGGGTCACAAAGAGTCAGACATGATTGAGCGACTGAGCAACAACAAAAATCTCAATTCCTGTTAACCTCTGTAGAAGCTTAGCCGTTGCGGAGACTTAGCTCTGTGCTCCCAGACCAAAGTTAATTAAAAGGACAGTTGGCTCTGAGACTTCTAGTTCCCTAATGCATTTTTAAAGTTCTGTGGCAAATAAGGTTATTTCAATTCCTGCCAGATTAATGACCCCACAGAGAAGCTGCCTGTACAGACAGTCCAGAGATAGCCAGCTTTGAAATCCATTGAAAACAGAGACTGGTCAGAGTTCTTTTTCACTGTTGTGACAGAACATTCAAAATGGTATCATTTCAGCGTATTCTTCAAAGGTTTATTGAGCCCATGGTACGTTCAGAGTATAGCAGAATGTGCAAGGATGAAGAGAACCTAGCCTCTGCTCTTAGGAGTTAGCAGCTTTATGGAAGTTCATAAGAAACTGCTTACATGAGTCTAATGTGAGTCTGAGTTTCATAATTGCAACTAGCACATGAGAAAATGCCAGTTACGGGGTTCAGAGGAGAGAAAGCTTACATGTAACTGAACTAATTCAAAAAAGCTTTTATTTGTATTTTTCATTAAGTTGATTCTTTCTGCTTTTATTTTAGATCATTATAAAGGTTACTTTCCATGGACAGTTATTACAAAATACTGGCTTCTTTCCCTGTGGTGTGCAATACTTCATTATAGGGCTTCCCAGGTGGTTCAGTGGGTTAGGAATCCACGTGCAGTGCAGGAGACGTGGGAGAGGGGAGTTCAAACCCTGGGTTGGGAAAATACCCTGGAGGAGCACAAGCAACCCACTCCAGTATTCTTGCCTGGAGAACCCCATGGACAGAGGAGCCCGGCAGGCTGCAGCCCAGACGGTGGCAAAGAGTTGGACACAACTGAAGCGACGGAGCACACACGAACAGACTGTTTTAAGCCCAGGAGTTTGTGCCTCTCACTCCCCTCGCCTGATATTATGCCTCCTTCTCCCTCTCCACTGGTAATACTAATTTGTTCTCTGTATCTGTGAGTCTGCTTCTTTTTTGTTACATTCACTAGGTTGCTGTATTTTCTTGGATTCCACATATGAGCGATATCACACAGCATTTGTCTTTTTCTGACTGATTTCACTCAGCATGATATTATCTAGGTCCATCCATGTTGCTGCAAATGGCAGAGTTCCATTCTTTTTGATGGCTGAATAATATTCCATTGTTGGCATATGCCACGTCTTCTTTCTCCATTCGTCTGTTTATGGACACTTAGGTTGCTTCCATATCTTGGCTGTTGTAAATAATGCTGCTATAAACGTTGTGATTCGTGTGTCTTTGGGAATTACTGTCTTGTTTCAGAAAGCTTTTAGAACACAGAATTTGAGAATGGCATTGAAGGATACATGTGATTTTAGTAGATAGGGGAATTGTATGAGCACGATGAGGAAGTGAGAACAATTGAAGAAATAATACTCCAGCTTTTTCAGAATGGAAATTGTGTACATCAGAGTACTGTGAGATAAAGCAAGCGACGTGGGGGGTTCATGCTGCGGAAGAGATTGAATTCCAAGAGGACGGTTTATCCTGGAATTGGTAGGTTAGGGAATGAGAAAAAATTCTGATAGGAGAGTGAATATTTTAAATCAGAGATCAGCAAACATCTGGCAGTGGTCCAAATCTGACCTGCTGTTATATTTTCTCAGAACACAGCCATGCCTGTTTATGTATAATTTATAGCTGCCGTCTAGTCAAGGCTGATTTTTCCAGTGGTCATGTATGGATGTGAGAGTTGGACTGTGAAGAAGGCTGAGTGCCAAAGAATTGATGCTTTTGAACTGTGGTGTTGGAGAAGACTCTTGAGAGTCCCTTGGACTGCAGGGAGATCCAACCAGTCCATTCTGAAGGAGATCAGCCCTGGGATTTCTTTGGAGGGAATGATGCTAAAGCTGAAACTCCAGTACTTTGGCCACCTCATGCGAAGAGCGACTCATTGGCAAAGACTCTGATGCTGGGAAGGATTGAGGGCAGGAGGAGAAGGGGACGACTGAGGATGAGATGGCTGGATGGCATCACTGACTCGATGGACCTGAGTCTGAGTGAACTCCAGGAGGTGGTGATGGACAGGGAGGCCTGGAGTGCTGGGATTCATGGGGTCGCAAAGACTGGGACAAGACTGAGCAACTGAACTGAACTGTTTTGGCTTACATGGGAGAGTTAAGTAGTTGTGACAGAGATGCTGTATGTCACATACATGTACAGAGATGCTGTAAGCCACAAAGCCTTAGCTATTTACTATCTGGCCTTTAATAGAAAAGACCCCTCATATAAACATCATTCATTCATTCAGCCATCCATTTACTTACTCGTTTATTGGTTGATTCAACAAACAACATTTAATGAGTGCTCAGGATATACCCTGGTATTGTTTCCTCCATTGGTTAAGCTGGGTCCTTATTCAAATTGCCATTTAGAATTGTTCGGTGAGATTTAAATTCTTGTGTAATTCTTGTGTGATCCATCATCAGACCTACCGTTTCTTCACATGTCAAGAAAATGTTCCTGTTACAAACATTCATAGCTAATCTTATCAGGGCTGAAGTTCAAGCAACATTTATATCAATGACTGAGGTGGAAAGTGAAAATGTAAGATTATAAATTAAGTCATGCAGCCAAGAAGGTTAACTACAATGTAAATGAAAGACAATGAGGCCGATTGTGCTATGTAAATAAGAATTAGTTTGGCCACTTTCTTAATAGCTGGTTGGCTTAACTTCTCTCCTAAGGAAAGATGGCAGCAGAAGGGAATACGACCCCATGTATCAACCTCACACCACTTCTATGACTCTTGTTACCACCACTGCGTCTGCCATTTCTAAATACTATTACTTCTTATGGCATTCTGCTATGGCACGTGAAAGTAATCCTGTGTTATTTTGCTAGATCTGCTATAGCAAATATCAGAGACCAGGTAGGTTAAATTGTTGTTATTCGGTCCCTAAGTTGTATTCAACTCTTTGTGACCCCGTGGACTGTAGCCCTCCAGGCTCCTCTGTCTGTGGAATTCTCCAAGCAAGAATACTGGAGGGGGTTGCCATTCCCTTCTCCAGGGGATCTTCCTGACCCAGGAATTGAACCCAGGTCTCCCGCAGTGCAGGCAGATTCCTTATCATCTGAGCCACCAGGGAAGCCATAAAGTGGAGGATCAGAGCGTCCTCCATAGCATAGATGCTATGATCTTAGTTTTTTGAATGTTGACTTTTAAGCCAAATTTTCACTCTCCTCTCACCTTCATCAAAAGGATTTTTAGTTCCTCTTAGCTTTTTGCCACTAGAGTAGTATCATTTGCATAACTGAGGTTATTGATATTTTTTCCTGGCAATCTTGATTCCAGCTTGAGCTTTATCCAGCCCTGCCTTAAACATGATACATTTTGCATATGAGTTAAATAAGCAGGGTGACGATATACAGCCTTGATGTACTCCTTTCCCAGTTTTGAACTGGCCCCTTGTTCCAGTTCTAACTGTTGTTTCTTGATCTGCATACCGGTTTCTCTGGTGACAGGTAAGGGGGTCTGATATTCCCATCTCTTTAAGAATGTTCCATAGTTTGTTGTGATCCACAAAGTCAAAAGGCTTTCATATAGTCAATGAAGCAGAAGTAGCTGTTTTTCTGGAATTCCCTTGCTTTTTATATAATCCACCAGATGCTGGAAATTTGATCTCTGGTTCTTCTCCCTTTTCTAAATCTAGCTTTTACATCTGGAAGTTCTTGGTTTATGTACTGCTGAAGCATAGCTTGAAGGATTTTGAGCCTAACCTTGCTAGCATGTGAAATGAGTGCAATTGTATGGCAGTTTGGACTTTCTTTGGCATTGCCTTTCTTTGGGATTGCGATGAAAACTGATCTTTTCTAGTCCTGTGACCACTGCTGAGCCTTTCAAATTTGCTGTCATACTGAGTGTGGCACTTTAATGGCATCATATTTTAGGATTTTAAATAGCTCAGCTGGAATTCCATCACCTCCACTAGCTTTGTTCCTAGTAACGCTTCATAAGGCCCACCTAACTTCACACTGCAGGATGTCTGGCTCTAGGTGAGTGATTATACCATCATGATCACCCATGATCTGGGTCCTGAAGATCTTTTTCGTACTGTTCTGTGTATTCTTGCCACCTCTTCTTAATCTCTTCTGCTTCTGTTAGGCCCTTGCCATTTCTGTCCTTTATTGTGCCCATTTTGCATGAAATGTTCCCTTGGTATTTCCAATTTTCTTGAAGACATCTCTAGTCTTTCTATTGTTTTCCTCTATTTCTTTGCATTGTTCACTTAGGAGGCTTTCTTATCTCTCCTTTCTATTCTTTGGAACTCTGCATTCAATTGGGTATATCTTTCCTTCTCCTTTGCCTGTAGCTCCTCTTCTTTTCTCAATTATTTGTAAGGCTTCCTCAGACAATCACTTTGCCTTCTTGCATTTCTTTTTCTTGGGGATGGTTTTTTATCACTGCCTTCTGTACAGTGTTATGAACATCTGTTCATAGTTCTTCAGGCACTCTGTCTACCATATATAATCTCTTGAATCTATTCATCACTTAGAAGGGGATGACAGAGGATGAGATGGTTGGATGCCATCACCGACTCAATGGACATGAGTTGGAGCAAGCTCTGGGAGTTGGTGATGGATAGGGAGGCCTGGCATATTACAGTCCATGGAGTTAGAAAGAATCAGACATGACTGAGTGACTGAACTGACTGACTGACTGACTGTATAATCCTAAGTGTTTAGGTCATACCTGAATGATCTAGTGGTTTTCCCTACTTTCTTGAAATTAAACCTGAATTTTACAATCAGAAGTTCATGATCTGAGCCACAGTCAACTCCAAGTCTTGTTTTTATTGACTGTGTAGAGCTTCTCCATCTTCAACTGCAAAGAATATAATCAATGTGATTTCGGTATTGACATTGATCTGGTGATGTCCATGTGTAGACTTGTCTCTTGTGCTGTTGGAAGAGGGTGTTTGCTATGACCAGTGCATTCTCAGTGTGGACTCAGGTTTGATGAGTATACTTTTTGCTAACAAGGGAAGGAAATTTCTTCCCATGAGAAAGGTGGCAGAATTGAACATCTTCTCCCAAATTGAGCTTGTTCCTGCCCTGGGTTTGCAGTCAACAATCTGGAGTTTTTTGAAAGTGGAGAACAGCCATCAGCACAGAGCAAGGTTCCCCTGCAGATGCCTGGGGCATGCAGACAGTGGGCTGAGTCATGTGTGCAACCCATTTATGTTTCTTTGGCCTTGGTTGTATCTTAAGAAAATTGGGAAATTTAGGGAAACATCCAGAATTCTAGCTTCTAAAAAAGCTGAATATGCTCTATTCCAGTTGCGTATGCTACTGGTGTGAATTAGGGATTTGTTGCTGCTGCTGGTCACTGTTATTTCCCAGCACTGTGGTTGCAATTCATCAACCTACATGTACTGCTCCTTTGAATAGAAAGCTAGGCACGAGCACCTTGTGTTTCAAGAAAAGAGTTTTCCTGAGTGAAAGATGAGGACATAAGCCTTCGGTAAAACGCACTGGTGTGTTTACCTATTTTGGTCACCTGCCTGCCCCTGTTGTGACTTGAAGGGATGACCTTCCTGTGGAAATTGGGGACATAGTGCTGAGAGTCTCCCAAAGGATAAAAGGAAACAGGTTATCACAGCCCAGGTCCAGGTGGAGTGAGACTGAGGGGTCGGGGAGAAATTGTAAGAGGACTACACGCCTCCCTCTTCAACCTCCCATGAGTTTTGGGGTCTTTACCCTGGTGAAGTGCTGAGTCTACCAGAGAGACTTGGTGATGCTAGGGAAACAAATGGCCCTCAAATCTCAGTGTCCTAAGGCAGGGGCTTTAATTTCTTCCTCACACCACACGTGTCCATTGTATGTGAACTGCAGGCTCTGCCTTGTGCCAACATCACTCCAGCCTCTCAGCTGACAAAGCAGACACCACCAGGAACAGTGCCAGCTGTTGGCGGGAAGGAGAACTGTGGCTGGTTGCTCACTGGCTCTTCAAACTCTCCCTGGGAAATAACACACGCTCTTTGTGCTCACATTTCATTGGCTAGCTGTCACATGGCCATGCCAAACTACTGCAAAGACCATGCTTCATAGAGTCCTGCCAGGCCCAGAAGGCAGAGCTGGGAATGCTTGGCAGGTAGCACTCAGAGCGAAGACATTAACCTCTAGAGCAGCGGTTCCCAACCTTTTTGTGGATCAGGCACCTATTTTGTGGAAGACAATTTTTCTTCAGACCAGGGTGGAGGGAGACGACTTTGGGACGTTGCATTTATTAGGCACTTTGTTTCTATTATTACTATTACATCTTTTCCAATGAGTCAACTCTTCGCATGAGGTGGCCGAAGTACTGGAGTTTCAGCTTTAGCATCAATCCTTCCAAAGAAATCCCAGGGCTGATCTCCTTCAAAATGGCCTGGTTGGATCTCCTTGCAGTCCAAGGGACTCTCAAGAGTCTTCTCCAACACCACACTTCAGAAGCATCAATACTTCCATGCTCAGCCTTCTTCACAGTCCAACTCTCACATCCATACATGACTACTGGAAAAACCATAGCCTTGACTAGACGGACCTTAGTCGACAAAGTAGTCTCTGCTTTTGAATATGCTATCTAGGTTGGTCATAACTTTTCTTCCAAGGAGTAAGCGTCTTTTAATTTTATGGCTGCAGTCACTGCAGTGATTTTGGAGCCCCCCAAAATAAAGTCTGACACTGTTTCTACTGTTTCCCCATCTATTTCCCATGAAGTGATGGGACTGGATGCCATGATCTTCGTTTTCTGAATGTTGAGCTTTAAGCCAACTTTTTCACTCTCCTCTTGTACTTTCATCAAGAGGCTATTTAGTTCCTCTTTACTTTCTGCCATAAGGGTGGTGTCATCTGCATATCTGAGGTTATTGATATTGCTCCCAGCAATCTTGATTCCAGCTTGTGTTTCTTCCAGTCCAGCATTTCTCATGATGTACTCTGCGTATAAGTTAAATAAGCAGAGTGTTAGGGGCAGGAGGAGAAGGAGATGACAGAGGATGAGATGGCTGGATGGCATCACTGACACGATGGACGTGAATCTGAGTGAACTCCGGGAGTTGGTGATGGACAGGAAGGCCTGGCGTGCTGCGATTCATGGGGTCGCAAAGAGTCGGATATGACTGAGTGACTGAACTGAAGTGAACTGAACTATTACATCAATTCCACCTCAGATCATCAGACATTAGATCCTGGAGATTGGGGAATCCTGCTCTGGAGAATCTCTCTTAATTTATTGGTACTACAGAAGGAGCTGGAATCAGCCCAGCTTACATTGAGCTTTAGAAAGAAATGACTGGTAAAAATTTATATGACTGGTTGTGTTGACAGCCATGGAATCAGAGACCATGTGCTTGGATATGAAATTTGAGGAAGTGGGCTGTTTGTCTAGTTGCCCTTTGGCCAGCTGAGCCTAGGAAGCTTAGAAAGGGTTTCTGACCCAAAGCACTAAAAAACATTCCCATTTTAACAGCACAACAGAAGCTTTTGTTTTCTTCTAGAAGGAAAAAAAAACAACAACATAATTTTGGCCTTTAATTGCTCTTTTTCTCATCTCACCCTCAAAATGACTCTCAGAATATGTGCTTTTTGGACATGGCATGATTTGAATATGTTGACAGTTTAGTGTATTCTTTTACAATCCCATAAAACCTACACAGGCATTCTCTAAGTATATCTGTAGAGTGGTAGTGAATAGCTTGCTAAACTTTTAAAATTGGATCATCAAATAACCAAGTATGATTTCAGAAAGCTCTCAGGACTTCTAATCACCAAGTCAGTGCACTTGACTGGTTTATATTTTCCTAAGGGAATGCATCAGTATTGTTCCCTGAAAGATGCTGATGGTGCAGAGGTNGGCAGGAGGAGAAGGGGACGACCGAGGATGAGATGGCTGGATGGCATCACGGACTTGATGGATGTGAGTCTGAGAGAACTCTGGGAGTCAGTGATGGACAGGGAGGCCTGGTGTGCTGCGATTCATGGAGTCGCAAAGAGTCGGACACGACTGAGTGACTGAACTGAACCGAACTGATGCTTGAAGCATAAAGCTTAACCAAGAGATCTTTTAGGAGCCTTTAATCTTTGTGTTTGTTTGACTCCTTATTTCAAGGTTAAAGCCAACAGAGGCCTTACTGATGAAGGCATGCACAATCGTAATCTGCATTTCCTAGACTTAGCCTCATATGCAGCTTGGTGTCAGTTCCTAAATCTGTAATGACTAGGCCCTAGGCTGATAGTTTTCAAACATTGTTATTTTTGTTCAGTGGCTAAGTCATGTCCTACTCTTTGTGACCCCATGGACTGCAGCATGCCAGGCTTCCCTGTCCTTCACTTGTCTCCTGGAGTTTGCTCAGATTTATGTCCATCGAATCCATTGGGGTTTATCACTGAGACAATCAGATAATCTTAGGTGATCTTTCAACTTTAAAATCTTTCAGCTTTACCTAGGATCCATTTCTTCTTGTTTGGTACTTTGTGAACATGGAGAACAAACTAACATTGTCACCATCTTGATATGTACAGATGTCTCATTATCCAAGAGTACCAATTCCCGAAAAGATCCCCCTCCTCCACAGACTTATTGGGGGTCCACTCATCCATAGGCAGTAAAGCCAATCTACTGACACCAGGTTGCGAAGAACAAAGTGAAAGTCACTCAGTTGTGTCCGACTCTTTGAGACCCCATAGACTGTAGCCCGCCAGGCTCCTCAGTCCATGGAATTCTCCAGGCCAGAGTACTGGCTGTTCCCTTTTCCAGGGGATCTTCTCAACCCAAGGATTGAACCCAGGTCTTCCACCTTGCAGGCAGATTCTTTACCAGCTGAACCACNAGAACAAAGTGAAAGTCACTCAGTTGTGTCCGACTCTTTGAGACCCCATAGACTGTAGCCCGCCAGGCTCCTCAGTCCATGGAATTCTCCAGGCCAGAGTACTGGCTGTTCCCTTTTCCAGGGGATCTTCTCAACCCAAGGATTGAACCCAGGTCTTCCACCTTGCAGGCAGATTCTTTACCAGCTGAACCACCAGGGAAGTCCAAGAATACTGGAGTGGGTAGCCTTTCCCTTCTCCAGGGGATCTTCCCAATCCAGGGATCAAACCCAGGTCTCCCACATTGAAAGTGGATACTTTACCAGCTGAGCCACAAGGGAAACCCCCACAAACTTATTATGTTAGAGCAACATTAGACACTAAAGTTGAACCTCTTCATTTTATATAAACAAATACATGGATTATATGTCATTCAGTTATAAATCTGACAGATTTTTGAGTTAATTTCAACACCTCGATGAATTTTTATCCTGGGTTGTATTTTCCCATGGTACAGTTGGAAAGCATCTGGCCCATTTAAATTTAGCTCTGATACAAATCCTCCTCTATCACTAACTACCTGTCTGATTTCAGCACATTATTTGACAAACCCAAGCTTCATTTTCATCATGTGGTAGATGAAGATATAAACTTGTGTTGTATAATTGTATTGAGAATCAAGTAAGAAACAGCATAGTGCCTAGCACATAATAGGTGATCAGTTAGAAGACAGATGTGTTTGTTGTTGGTACAGTATTTTTGGAAGACAGTTTGGCAACCATCAAGTCAAGGTAGGCATATTTTATATCTTGATACATTTAGAAAAGCAGCTCACTATCATAGGAATTTATTTACACAGTGAGTCAGAGCTTATTTTCTTAACAAAGAACCCAGAGTAGGACTTCCTTGTTGGCCCAGTGGTTTAAACTCTGTGCTCCCAAAGCATGTTCAGTCCCTAGTTGGGAAGTTCCACATGTCATGGGGCATGGCCAAAAATAAATAAATAAATAAATAAATTTAAAAAGAGACTAGAGTAAATCTTGATACAACCCAGATATCCTGGAACAGTGGTGCTGTCTTCTGACAACCTTCTGGAAGAATTCAACTGCAGCTACTTTAGTCATAAGAAGAAAAAAAGTTATGATGAATGAGTTGGTAGTTTATTTAACATGTATGATGTGCCAGCCCTAAGCTTATTCACTTAATCTTTTGCTATAACCTTTTGACACCGATCCATTATCCATTTCGAAAGAGATTAAGTAACATGTGCATCTTTGGGTAGTAGTGGAGTGGCAGGGTTGTCACAGAATTTGTTGGTGGCTGAGTCAGGATTTGAACAGAAGTTGCTTTGATTCCAGATTCAAGGGCTTAATTCTGTAAGTTTTACACATAGAGATTAAAAACAAAACAAACAGACATTAACGTGAGGACCCGGGGTTCCCTGCTGGTTCTGACTGTAAAGAATCTGCCTGCAATGCAGGAGACCCGGGTTCTGTTTCTGGTTCTGGAAGATCCCCTGGAGAAGGGAATGGCAACCTATTCCAGTATTCTTGCCTGGAGAATGCCATGGGCAGAGGAGCCTGACGGGCTACAGTCCACAGGGTCACAAAGAATCAGACATAACTGAGCAACTAACACACACACACACACACACACACACACACACGATGTGAAGGCACACACACACACAGACACACACAGGATGTGAAGGCACACACACACACACACACACACACACACACACACACACGATGTGAAGGCCCATCCCAGATTTTCTGAACCACAAAGATGTAAGACAGGCAGAGTTAAGATCAACCGTCACAACCATTAGGTTTTGCTGTCTCTATGTGCCTTATATTTGGTCTGCTTACTAGAAAGAAAATCTACTACTGTGCGTGACAAGAGATTACCTTAATCATTTACTCTGGCCCTGTTTTCACCCATCAAACTCTCCAGATAGCATCCTTGAATTGCCTCGGGGAATGGGCTCCCCACTGGAAAGACCTTGATGAAAAACCCTAACTAGGTACAGCTGCCCTTGAATGTTTGTTTGACTTACTAATGGCTGGGTGTAGCTTTCTTTTCCCTTGTCAAGGAAGCTGAGGTTCGGAGACAGCCACAGACTACAACATAAATATGGGGAGGAAAGCAGGAAAAATCTTGGAAAACTCAAAAGCCTGCTATTTCCAGACAAGCCCAGATCTGCCTTTGACATCACTCCAAAGGGAGTGGTTTCCATAACAGCTTGTGTGTAACCTAATGTAACTTGACCTTCCTGGAACCGGTCTGCATTAGATGCTTAAGACATTCGCTTTTCCTTCCCTGCAGCCAGGGACTCTATTCTGCAGATCTACTTGCTGGCTGCTAAGAGAGGGGTGGGTGCTTGGGTTCCTCAGGCCAACAGCTGTCTTCACGGCAGCTCAGCTCTCAAAACTGCTTCCTCCTCCACCGACATCACCAGGTCCAGTGGGAGTAATTTGTGCCCCAGGTTATATGTGTGGTTGACAAGTGTTCATTAATTATATCCTTCCTCTTCTAACTAGCCCTGCCTGGTAAGCCATCTGAGAGCTAGATGAGTTTCTCTTTACATCTGGCAGCAGAAAAGACCGAGAAAGGTTTGGGAGGTGAAAGAGTCTGCCCAAGGCAGCATGGGAATAGAAGCTGAGCCAGACAGGCCTCATCTCTTAGCATTTACAGTCTATCAGGCAGGACGACCTCCCAGTTTGCCATGCAGGCCATCTCATTCTCCATGTATCTTCTGACCCGAACTGTTTTTCTGAGATTGACAGAGGGGTTGGAGGAAGGGTCAACAGTCTGGTGACTTGGCATTAGCTTCCATTAGGACTGCCTCTTTCTCTGGAATGGTGAAATTCAGTCTCACAGTTTAAATGCTTATCCCAAAATATTGCAAAATGTGAAATGCATGTTAGCCAAATGACAAAAATGTTTTTTGAAAAAACACAAACATGGGCTTCTTGTCATCCACCACACTGGCTGTTTCAGTGTCTGTTCAGTCAGTAAATCATTCTTGCTGATTTTCATTTCTGATGATATCCAGATGGTCTAAAAGTCAATCTTTTTCTGTGAGAGAGAAGCTCTCTGTGAAGTTAAAAGTGAGTAGCCCTCATGTTCAGATAGCGTGGCTGGGAATTAAGTGGAATGACACAGGATTGACTGTACCCAATTAATATAATATTTAACTAATTACTGTGTCTATATATTCAGCTTGACGTTGGGCTTAATTGTTAACGTTCTTAACTGTTAAAGGAAGACTGTATCTTTCACCCTAAATTATAAGAGACTGTAAAAGCCAAGACTGCTAATGTTAGCTTTTCTTCCTTTCTGTTTCCTCCATATTTTCTGGAGTTAAAATACTATTTTGATGCATTCAAAGATGTTCTCTAGTCAACCTACCACAGGTTGAATCTGAGAGCTTGAAATAAATCATGGTGAAATAAGTCATGCATGAGAGTGTTTAAGATTTGTTCTGTTTCTTTTTAAATATAGCCTTTAAATGACTGATTCATAATAATAACAAAATTCATATTATTTTTGTCATCATTATTTATCAGACTTTGAAAAAAGATACTCTTTTTCAGAAAAAGAAAAGCAATACCAGCTTCTCTTTATTGAGTCTTTACTATGTACTAAGCTTTATGGTGGATACTTTCATTTGTTATCTCATTTATTTCTTTTTAGAACCCAAAAGGTAAAGAACCTGCCTGCCAATGCATGAGACATAATAGACATGGGGTTCAATCCCTGGGTCAAGAAGACCCTCTGGAGAAGGAAGTGCAACCCATTCCAGTATTTTGCCTGGACAATCCCATGGACAGAGGAACCTGGGGGGGCAACAGTCCATAGGGGCGCACAGAATCAGACACGACTGAAGTGACTTAGCACACACCACACAGGCGCCTATTAGAAATGCAGAATCTTGGGCCCTATCCCAGACCTAAAGAATCAGAATCTACCTTTTAACAAGGTCCTCAGGGAACTGATATGCATGGTAAGTTTGAGAAGCTCTGGCCTAGAAGAATCTAATAGGTTTTTCCTTGCAGAGCAGAGTCACTGATCTCAAGGTAAAAAGAATCATCAGAGAATATGGGTTACAGGCTCCTTCTGTAGTCAGAACCAGGACTGTTCTGTGGGTGGGGAGACATGCGTCACTGCAGGTAACAGACTAGGACAATGCTGCCCAGGTAACAGAGTATCCAGTGGGAACTTGGGGTACCATTCTACTACCGCCATTGACAAGGTTGCTGCAGGCCCCGTCAACATGTGCATGCCATACACACATATACATGCGTGTCAAGTACTGTCACCCAGATCACAAAGAGCCATATTGTTGTTCCCTTGCTAAGTCATGTCCCACTCTTTGTGACCCCGTGGAATGGAACACGCCAGCCTTCCCTGTCCTTCACTGTCTCCTGGAGTTTGCTCAAACTCATATCCACTGAGTCCAGTAGTGATGCCATCTGAACATCTCATCCTGTGTTGCCCTCTTCTCCTCCTGCCTTTGATCTTTCCCAGCATCAGGGTCTTTTCCAATGAGTTGGTTCTTCGCATCAGGTGGCCAAAGTATTGGCGCTTCAGCTTCAGCATCAGTCCTTCCAATGAATATTAGGGTTGATTTCCTTTAGGATTGACTGGTTTAATCTCCTTACTGTCCAAGGGACTCTTAAGAGTCTTCCCCAGCACCATAGTTCAAAAGCATTCAGTCCTTCGGTGCTCAGCTCTGGAAGATGGTAAAGGACAGGGAATCCTGGCATGCTGCAGTCCATGGGGTCGCAAAGAGTTGGACACGACTGAGTGACTGAAAAACAGCAGCCTTCTTTATAGTCCAGCTCTCACACTCCCATACGTGACTACTGGAAAAGCTATCGCTTTGACTCTATGAACCTTTACCGGCAGTGATGTCTAGGTTTGTCATAGCCATGTGTACACCTAAAGGCTAGGGAAGAGAGAAACCCAAATGTATTTCATCTCCTGTGTGCCAGACGTTGCAGTGGGTGCTTTCATTTTAAAGACTAGACAACACATAAAAAGTCAGATTCTTGTGAGCACACATTCAATTACTAGCCAAACTTCATTAACTAGGACCTTCTCACATTACATAGGTCTCTAACTGGTGTTTTTAATGGTGACCTCATTAAATGATTAGTTAAATGATGAGATCTTAAAAATCTAAGTCAAAAAGAGTAATTAAATTATATTAGAGTTCTCATATTTATAGTATCATCGTAAAAAGACAGTTTCCAAGTGACCTCAAATGCAGAAAACATATTCTAATCTAAAGTATTATACACTTAACCTCAGATGTTAGCAGCTTGAAAGGGACTCTCTTTCCCAAGAGTAGCTTTCTGGAGCTGGATACTATGTTATGAGTACAATAATTTAAGCAGTTATCTCCTTACCAAGCTCTGGGAAGCTGGTCCTTTACAATATTCCTTTCTTTGATAGGACCTAAAAGTTCCCCAGTGCCTTCCCTCTACAAGGACAAGTGTTCCCAGCATGGGCTTGTGCACAAAATCCTTAAATGGATTCTAGTCTTGTCACTGTTCTGACTGGCTAGGAGATCTTGGATGTCACTGACTCCTTTGGGTCCCAGGTTTATCCTCTATAAGAAGTAGTGAGCTTGTTTATCACAGCAAACTCTACTTACTGCACTGTGGTGACCCCAATAGGGCTTCCCAGATGGTTCTGTGGTAAAGAATCCACCTGCTGATGCAAGAAGACTCAGGAGATCTGATCCCTGGGTCAGGCAGATGCCCTGGAAGAGGAAATAGCAACCCACTCCAGTATTCTTGCCTGGGAAAGTCCCATGGACAGAGGAGCCTGGCGGGTCACTGTCTGTAGAGTCACGAAGATTCAGACATGACTGAGTGACTGAATGTGCACACGAGTAACCTGAATGGGAAGGAAGTCCAAAAGGGAGGGAATATATGTATATATATATGGCTGATTCATTTTGCTGTATGTAGAGACTAACACAACATTGTAAAGCAACTATATGGCAGTAAAAATTAATTTTTTTTAATTAATGAGCTTGACTGGACTCTAAGATCCCTTTCATCATCTGAATATTCTAGAGTCTAGAGATAGAATATTTTTTATTAGAATATCAGCATGAATTCAGATGGATTCAGCTGGGTCTCATCACATGCCTCTGACGTTTCCCGGCATCCCAAAGTCAGCATCTTCCTCTCCATTTCTTCTCATAGACTTAGCTTGTGTCAGACACCAGCTCAGCTACCGAGGGAAGACGGCAGGTGGTGAGGTACTGGCTAGTGATCACTAAACAGAGAATGTTGGTGTCTTGACCGTACCATGGCTTTTCAGAAAAGGATCTGGGTTTCTATAATCATTTCCTAGGTTGCATGTTGAATATCTTGTTTTGTTTTTGAAATTTTCACCCCAACTTCAGGACAATGCCCAATGTATTTGTTCTCATTATTTGAAAATTATAAATCCTGTGATAATATATGGAGTAACTCTATACAGAAGCAAATTTTTGATTGGCAGCCTATGCAAGAGAGAAAATTGTTATAAACTTTGAAGTTAGAAGGACCTGTATTTATATAGCAATGCTTCCTAGCTGGGTAACTCTGGACATGACAATTATGTTCTTTGAAACTCAGATTCCTAATCTTTTAAACGGGGATAATGATATTTACTTTGTCGAGTTACTATTAATATAACAATTCAAGATAATATCTACAAAGCTCCTTGCATAAAATAGTTGCTCAATAAATGTCAGCTATTATTTTCAACTAGAAAAATTGTTCCCAAATGCCAGTTTGTGAATCAGCACGTTCTTTGATACCATTTTCACCATTCTGTGATAAACAGTACAGAATAACTACAGTGCAGGTAGTTTTTCGCAAATTTAAATTTATATGGTGTTTCTTTTTTATAAAATGATATTGACAGCAGATGATAATGATTGTTTTTAATTTGTTTAGCAAAATTTTGAGAACTGGCAAGTCTGTCTGTATTTTCCATATTTAATTCATCTGCTTTACATAGGACTCACTGAATTGAGACATATGCCAGCAAATTTGGAAAACTCAGCAGTGGCCACAGAACTGGAAAAGGTCAGTGTTCATTCCAATCCCAAAGAAAGGCAATGCCAAAGAATGCTCAAACTACCGCACAATTGCACTCACCTCACACGCTAGTAAAGGAAAGCTCAAAATTCTCCAAGCCAGGCTTCAGCAATACGTGAACCGTGAACTTCCTAATGTTCAAGCTGGTTTTCGAAAAGGCAGAGGAACCAGAGATCAAATTGCCAACATCCGCTGGATCACGGAAAAAGCAAGAGAGTTCCAGAAAAACATCTATTTCTGCTTTATTGACTATGCCAAAGCCTTTGACTGTGTAGATCACAATAAACTGTGGAAAATTCTGCAAGAGACGGGAATACCAGACCACCTGACCTGCCTCTTGAGAAATCTGTATGCAGGCCAGGAAGCAACAGTTAGAACTGGACATGGAACAACTGACTGGCTCCAAATAGGAAAAGGAGTACCTCAAGGCTGTATATTTTCACCCTGCTTTTTAAACCTATATGTGGAATACATCATGAGAAATGCTGGACTGGAAGAAACACAAGCTGGAGTCAAGATTGCCGGGAGAAATATCAATAACCTCACATATGCAGATGACACCACCCTTATGGCAGAAAGTGAAGAGGAACTCAAAAGCCTCTTGATGAAAGTACAGAGGAGAGTGAAAAAGTTGGCTTAAAGCTCAACATTCAGAAAACGAAGATCATGGCATCTGGTCCCATCACTTCATGGGAAATAGACGGGGAAACAGTGGAAACAGTGTCAGACTTTGTTTTTTTGGGCTCCAAAATCACTGCAGATGATGATTGCAGCCATGAAATTATAAGACACTTACTCCTTGGAAGAAAAGTTATGACCAACCTAGATAGCACAATCAAAAGCAGAGACATTACTTTGCCGACTAAGGTCCGTCTAGTCAAGGCTGTGGTTTTTCCTATGGTCATGTATGGATGTGAGAGTTGGACTGTGAAGAAGGCTGAGTGCCGAAGAATTGATGCTTTTGAACTGTGGTGTTGGAGAAGACTCTTGAGAGTCCCTTGGACTGCAAGGAGATCCAACGAGTCCATTCTGAAGGAGATCAACCCTGGGATTTCTTTGGAAGGAATGATGCTAAAGCTGAAACTCCAGTTCTTTGGCCACCTCATGCAAAGAGTTGACTCATTGGAAAAGTCTCTGATGCTGGGAGGGATTGAGGGCAGGAGGAAAAGGGGACAACAGAGGATGAGATGGCTCTATGGCATCACTGACTCGATGGGTGTGAGTCTGAGTGAACTTCGGGAGTTGGTGATGGACAGGGAGGCCTGTAGTGCTGGGATTCATGGGGTCACAAAGAATCGGACACGACGGAGCGACTGAACTGAACTGAATCATACTGATGGGCTTCCCAGGTGGGCTAGTGACAGAGAATCAGCCTGCCAATGCAGGAGACGTAAGAGACTCTAGTTTGCTTCTTGGGTTGGGAAGACCCCTTGGAGGAGGGTATGGCAACCCACTGTAATATTCTTGCCTGGAGAATCCCATGGACAGAGAAGTCATACTGAATATTAGGGTCAGGTGAATCAAATGATTTTCCCTTTCAAATCATTTTAATGGGGGCAGTGGGATTCTGAGCATTCCTTCATAGCACAGCCAGTTATTAATTCCTGGATTCCTACAATACCTGTCATAGGGATAGTTCAGTTCACATTCACCGTGTGTATCCTTAGCACCAGTACTCACGGTGGTCTCAGTGTGGCTTGTGTCTCTGTGTCTGATTTTGGAGTCAGACACAATAACAGAATGAGGCCGTATACTGTTGTAATAGAGTCTGGGCTCTGAAGCCAGACTTCCTGGGTTCAAGTCCTGGTTCACCACTAGGTAGCTCTATAACCTCAAGCAAGTAACTTACTCTCTCTGTGCCCCAGTTTCATGATCTATCAAATTTCAGAATTAAGATTTCCTATGTAATAGGGTTATTCTGAGGATTTATTCAGATGGTCCAAGTGAGCATTTAGTATAATGTCTCATACGCAGTAAGAGCTCAGTGAAAGTGAAGTAAAAGTGAAAGTTGCTCAGTTGTGTCCGACTGTTTGTGACCTCATGGACTATACAGTCCATGGAATTCTCCAGGTCAGAATACTGGAATGAGTAGCCTTTCCCTTCTCCAGTGGATCTTTCCAACCCAGGGATAGAACCCAGGTCTCCTGCATTGCGGGCAGATTCTTTACCAGCTGAGCCACAAGAAAAGTCCAAGAATACTGGAGTGGGTAGCCTATCCCTTCTCCAGGGGATCTTTCTGACCCAGGAATCAAACTGGGGTCTCCTGCATTGCAGGCAAATTCTTTACCAACTGAGCTATCAGGGAGGGAGGGAGTGAGTGAGTGAAGTCGCTCAGTCGTGTCCGACTCTTTGCGACCCCATGGACTGTAGCCCACCAGGCTCCTCCTTCCATGAGATTCTCCAGGCAAGAATACTGGAGTGGATTGCCATTTCCTTCTCCAGGGGATCTTCCTAACCGAGGGATCGAACCCAGGTCTCCCGGACTGCTGGCAGACGCTTTAACCTCTGAGCCACCAGGGAAGCCCGTTTGTAATAGCAGAACAATAAACAGACAAAGAACAAGGACACAGAAAATTCTCGGGAGTCAGACGGGCTTGAGATCAGACACACCCCCCTCCATCACCAGCCCCTCCTCTTCGGTGGCATGGCATGGCTTTAGGCAAGTTACTTAGCTTCTCTGCCTCTTATTTTCCTCATCTATATGATGTCTACCTTGCACATTTGTTGTTAGCATCAAATAAGTTACTATATGTAAATTATTTAATATTGTGCTTGACTCATTGTAATTGCATAATAAATGTTTTATCAGTTCCATAAGTCTGTGTTCCACACAGTCCTTTCTCCCTACTTCGCACAATAATTAATAAGCATCTGTTGCAGGCCTATAGGAGAAGGCAATGGCATCCCACTCCAGAGCTCTTGCCTGGAAAATCCCATGGATGGAGGAGGAGCCTGGTGGGCTGCCATCTATGGGGTCGCACAGAGTCAGACACGACTGAAGCGACTTAGCAGCAGCAGCAGCAGCAGGCCTATAACCCATCTCTCTGTCACCTGCATTGTCAGTTACTCTACAAGGAAGAACAGAGATCGATGTGCTCTAAACACAGAATAGGAATCTCACTGTTAAGGAGTCAGGTTACTCAGACCTGTTGGCCATTCCTCTGCTTTGGCCAAGATCAGTCCTGACAGACTTCTCTTATGACAAGACAGCTAATCAGGAAGAACACTGCACTGGGACATTCTGTGACATCTTGTCACAGATGAGAGAGTTATGGGCCCAACACATTATTTTAAAGACATGTTCTTTTTAGAGTTTGTGGTTGGTGTCTCTCTCTTTGCTGAGGTCTCCAGTCTCAGCCTTTTCTTTTAAGTGATTCTCACATTGGCAGCCCATGAGGCTAAGGTGAACTGCCTGTTGGACTTGACCTCCAAACCTGACATGCACGGGAAAATCGGTGAGACATATTTTCAGGATTATACTGATATGTTCCCTCAAGTTAAATGAATAATGTTGCTCTTTAAAAAAAAAAAGACAACACCCTTTTAAAAGCCATTTTGGAGCAAGATAATGCTCGTTTTCACTGCTGGAATGAGGGAATAAAGGAATGAGTGGCTGCAGAATAAATCTCTATAAATAGTTTAAAAATACACACACACATGTATAAACCCTGCTTTGACATTAGTGTTCTAATGTATGAGAATGCAGTGCTCCATGCTCTGAACCCTGATTCTTTACCTCTTCTCAGCCTCTTCTAAGTTGGAACATGTTTCTTTGCCTTTTTTTTTTCTTTTTTCATTTGAATCAGAGGATAACTGCTTTACATTGCTATGGTAGGCTCTGCTGTACAACAATGTGAATCAACTGGAAATATACATATATTCTCTCCCTCGTGAACCTCTTGCTTTTTTCAACTTTTTTTTTTCTTCTCCCAATCAATGCAGCATTTTAGGAGAGACTCCTTCTAAAAGTGAGAATTTAGAAGGAGTGGTTGAAATGCTGACTATTTGGGATTCCAAGACGTACTCTGACAATTAAGAGGTTATAAAGCAGGGAGTATGTTCTGCGGCACCTTGCCAGGAACTGGAAATATAGATGTTCACTTTGGGAAATATAGATGTTCACTGCAACACCTTCATTGCAGTGTGTTGATCCTAAGATGCCTACCATTCCCCTTGCTCAGAATAGAATGTTCCTTTACTACAACTCAAGCACCTACAACTGGCTCCGCAAATAATACTGTTTTGTAATTGTTGGGGAAGAGTCTTTGGTAAAATCTTGTTATGTTGACACTCTTGCTTTGCTCTGTCGGAAGAATGAATTTAGACTGCTTTGGTACCCTTTCCCTCCCATCCTTTTCAATATTCCCTTTTTTTTTTTTTTTTACTTTGTGACACTGCATCTTAAATAAAATAAGGTTTGGATCTCACAGAATTCACCCCATTTTAGGAAGACAAAGAGGAGCAAGAAACAAACCTTTGTTATGTGAGCTCGACTTGAGCAGGTTTTCCCAAACTTAAGTCCTCCAAAAATTGTTCCTGATTTTTTCCCTTATCTGTATATTACTCCTCTTATTAGTTCATAGATTTTTTTTTTACTTTAAATTGATGCACTTTAAAAAATGTAGGTTTGTCCTAAGCGATAGCATCTAAGAAATTATAGGTTTTATGTTCTAAGTTCCTGACACATATAAAAAGAAACTCATGAAAGCTAATGCTAAATTTTAAAATATATGTCTTACTTAGAATCATCCTGTGTAACACATGTGGTTGTTGTTGTTCTTCAATTGCTCAGTTGTGTCCGACTCTTTGTGACCCCATGGACTTCAGCGCTCCAGGCTTCCCTGTCTTTCAGTGTCTTCCAGAGTTTGCTCAAACCCATGTCAGTTGAGTCCATGATCACATCCAATCATCTCATCCTCTGTCACCACCTTCTCCTCCTGCCCTCAATCTTTCCCAGCTTCAGGGTCTTTTCAGACTGAATTTTGGGAAACACTGAACTGGATTATCCCACCGTTGAAGCTGAAATTGGGAATTAAAATCACATTCCTTGTGTGGGGTTGGGAACATAGGAGTTGATTTGCAAAGCCAAGGTGGGTGGAAATACCTGTAGGTGTGCCAGGTATTGAAGGCCTCCTTCCCTGCCTGTCTGCGTTCAACTTGCTCTATTCTAATCCTGTGTCCCCGCACCATAGGATTCTCTCTCCTCTTCTTTTGTGTCTTGACCTCCATTCTTAATCACTGCCTTTGCTTCACCACTGACTGTGCTTGTGGGTTGCCAACTTCAGACTGAAGACCTAATGCCTCCTTTTCATTGGTTTCCTTTTGGCCTTTTTGATTGCGGGCTTTCTACCGATTTCTTTTGCTATGTAACTAGTAACAGCAAATTAGTATAAAACAGTAAATGAGAGCTGAAATTTCTTTGGGAAAAACTTTGGAAGGACTTTATGTGATTAGAAGTGGGGCCATTACCAATTAAAACAGAAAGTCTTGTGAGAAGAGAATTTGTGAAAAGCTTACAGTAAAAATAGAGTATCTGCCTATATCTCTCATAAACATTTTGTATCTTAACTGTGAAAAATGTGGACCACCCTCACTGATCCCCTCATTATTTCCTGAGCCAAAATGATGTTCCATGCTACAAAGGTCATTTCCAAATATTCTCAAACGTGAGTTCACCATTGTTCACATGTATCCCCAGGGACCACTGACAGTTTTAGGGCTGGAAGAAGAGAAGTTTTAATAACACACTGAGGAAATGTCCTAGATTAAACCTCAATCACCTGGGCTTCCCTGGTGGCTCAGACAGTAAAGAATCCACCTGCAATGTGGGAGACCTATGTCCGATCCCTGGGTTTGGGAAGATCCCATGGAGGCAGGCATGGCAACCTACTCCAAAATTCTTGCCTGGAGAATCCCCAAGGACAGAGGAGCCTGGTAGGCTACAGTCCATGAGGTCACAAAGAGCCCGACATGACTGAGTGACTTAGCACAAAAGAAACCTCAGTCCTCTATCTCCTTCATTGATCTTTGTGTTTTCATTTTTCTTTGCTCAAAATAATAAGTCTATTCTTTTAAGGGACAAAGATCTATAAAGAGCCCTTTTAGGTAATATTACACCTGTAATTGGTTCGTTAGACTTATAAGAATGCCTTTGATAAAAATACCAACACTCTGCTATACTTCTAGACAATGAGATCAAATTCTGGGGCACGAGGTTCCACTATATGCACTGATAGCTTTCACCTGGAGTCATATATATTGATGCAGTTGTGCAAGTCATGTTTTTGGCAAAGAACATTCACATCATCAATACAACAAGAGAAGAACATCCAGAGACCCCAACACATTTGGATTCTTCTTCTTCAGTTCAGTTCAGTTCAGTCACTCAGTCGTGTCCAACTCTTTGCGACCCCATGAATTATAGCACTCCAGGCCTCCCTGTCCATCACCAACTCCTGGAGTCTACCCAGACTCACGTGCATCGAGTCCATGATGCCATCCAGCCATCTCATCCTCTGTCATCCCCTTCTCCTCCTGCCCCCAATCCCTCCCAGCATCAGGGTCTTTTCCAATGAGTCAACTCTTTGCATGAAGTGGCCAAAGTATTGGAGTTTCAGCTTCAGTATCAGTCCTTCAAATGAACACCCAGGGCTGATCTCCTTTAGGATGGATTGATTGGATCTCCTTGCAGTCGAGGGGACTCTCAAGAGTCTTCTCCAACACCACAGTTCAAAAGCATCAATTCTTCGGTGCTCAGCTTTCTTCACAGTCCAACTCTCACATCCATACATACAGTCCATGGAATTCTCTAGGCCAGAATACTGGAGTGGGTAGCCTTTCCTTTCTCCAGGGGATCTTTCCAACCCAGGGATTGAACCCAGGTCTCCCGCATTGCAGGCAGATTCTTTACCAGCTGAGCCACAAGGGAAGCCCCTTTCTTCTTCTTAAATGCCTGAATTTTAACTGGACTTTGGGAATATGAATTTCCTGAGTCATACTAACCAGCTGAGGTAAATTTCAAGCCAAAGTGGCACATCCATGAGAGGTTTGCTGCCAAGGGTGGAGGTAGAAAAATGTCAGTGTTCTTGAGGCCAGGGCAGGATATTATTCATGTGTGTGGGCAGCTGGTAGGTTCAGAGTCCTCTGAGAGACAGCAAAACATGCTGTGTCTGCAATATTCACTGCTTTACTCTGTCCCCACCGTGTAGCTACATGCATCTGAGAGCTGCAAGCCCTTTATGATGGTACCTACCAAGTCTTGCTGTTGGTTTTGTTGGACACAGTCATCAACAACCTGAAAGGGTTAAAAAGCATGGTTAAAGAGAAGCAGAAATGGAAATGTCTTATCAAGTGTTTCCAGTAATTGTTTGAGAATGCTGCAAATGTTTACTCACATAGCAGGATCTAAACTAGTGTTGTAGATTAAGAATATCAGAATAACAAAGACTTGGTTTTGACTGATAACACCCACCCAAAAATGAACAGACAGAGCACTTCCAAGGAAATCTAGGTCAAATTTCCCTTTTGAATGGTTTGTATTTCTCTCTCACCTCCAAATTCCCCATACTTCTATTGTATGTCTCCATAGTTTATAAGGCAAGGAGGAAGCCCGTTAAGATGAAAATGATTTGTTTATTCATAATTCAGCTCATAACTCTGCTTAAGCACATGAATTAACAAATAATTACAGAATTCCTTAATCTGAGAGCTCTATTTTTGGCCAGTTTGATTTTTTCCCTTGACTTTAACACCATATGTGCGTGCATGCTAAATTGCTTCAGTTGTGTCTGACTCTAGAACCCCATGGACTGTAACCTGCCAGGCCCCTCTGTCCATGGGATTCTCCAAGCAAGAATACTGGAGTGATTTGCCATGCCTTCCTCCAGGGGATCTTCCCAACCCAGGGATCAAACCCACATTTCTTATTTCTCCTGCATTGGCAGGTGGGTTCTGTACCACTAGAGCCACCTAGGAAGTCCCTTAACACCATAAACACTGACAATTCATTCATGGAAGGAAACAGGCTAATGCTTTTTGCTGAGCAGCAACTCAAAACAGCTCCATCTATCAAATGTCTGCAGATGCCTTTCAGAAAGAGTCTCCCCTGATGGTTTCCATCAACAAAATTCTTACCCTTCTGGGTGGGAATTCAGGTTACATCAGCTCAAAACCCTCTGTGGTCTAAGTAAGGTAATACATCACAGAAGAAAGAGCACTAGAAAATTAGCTTCAAATTCTAGTTTTGCCACTAAGTAGTTTTGTGACTTTAAACAAGTGATTTAACCTTTCTGAACCTCACTTTTAGTGAAACCAAATGTTGGATCAGATCTGGACTTATCTCAAGTGCTAATTCAGATTCATCAGCAGTGATATGCTGGAGAATGTTGAGAACATTTGTAAGACTGTATCTAGACACAGTGGGAATCGGTATCCTTATTTATTGATTCAGACTCAGGCTTATCCTAATAGATTTGCTGCGTCTGTCCTGTACAGGTAATGGTGGGAGTGCCTTGCATGTGTTAAGCCCAGCTAGAAATGCTATCTAAAGTGCATTTCATCTCTGTTTAAGAGAGGTAGAACACATTTCAGAATGTTCAGAATCAGAAGTAGAAAATTCTCTTGGATAAGACAAGTGTTCAGGGCAGTTCTTTCCAATTCCTTGGCCCAATATCTCATATTTTCCTTCTGACTATTAATAATTAGTTGGAACAAATGGCCAGATGATGCACCCCGCCTGGGGAATGGATGGAAGCACCCAGAAATTCCTCCCTGACTCACACTGATTGGAATTTGAAAGGTTTACTTTGCTTACCAGTCAATGAACTCACAATGTTATTATGAAGTGCTTATGAAATCTAGTTGTAAACTAGATTTTATATAATTTTCCTTTGACGGGATCAACTTTGAGAAGTCTTTAAATCAGGCTGAAATCACAAAATTATTTAAGTCTACAACATCTTTAGGAAAAAGTTTGCCATCTAATTGTAATGTTGACTTCCACACTTTGGAATTCATGGTAAGTACCCTGAGTAGCTTCAAATATACAAATCTGTCTTTTGTTAGTTTGTTTATTTAATGAAAGTTTTGNGCTGAAATCACAAAATTATTTAAGTCTACAACATCTTTAGGAAAAAGTTTGCCATCTAATTGTAATGTTGACTTCCACACTTTGGAATTCATGGTAAGTACCCTGAGTCGCTTCAAATATACAAATCTGTCTTTTGTTAGTTTGTTTATTTAATGAAAGTTTTGCTACTTCCTAAAAAATCTCAGAAATTTGAGAATTTGGACCATTGTTTATTTATCCATTAGAGCAATTTGCTTGAATTAAAGCTGAGGCTTTGAAATCAGCATTCATTACCCTTTGGCTGTGGATTTTATACTTGACTAAGAGTCAGAGTTTGGAGCTTCTGGTCCTATTTGTCTTTTTACTGGATCTATTCCTAGTTTTAGGAAGATTGTTGAAGCACAGTGTTTCTGCATCCCTCTCCAAACAGATATTTGCTTTTGCCCCTGATTGTGCCTCATAGATATTTGAGGCATCAAAGAAGTCCCAGGAGGTCTATGGAGGCCCTCTGGTGAGAGCATTTGTGCCCTTACCAGAGTTGTCCTTGGTGAAGTTGTAACTTACCCTGTGCTTTCATCTTAAATAGCCCTGCATGGGACTTCCTTGGAGGTCCGGTGGTTAAGACTTCACCTTCCGATGCAGAGGGTGCAGGTTCAATTCCTGGTCAGGGAACTAAGATCCTGCAGGCCTTTGGGCCAGAAAACCAAAACATAAAACAGAAGCAGTATTATAACAAATTCAATAGAGACTTTAAAAATAGTCCACATCAAAAATCTTTCAATGAATAAATGGCCCTGCGTGTTCTCTTGAGCACAGAGAGGCCATTTATATGCTATTTACAACATCCAGAAACCGCAGAGGCTCAGAAGAAATTATTTCAACTAAGAAGTACTAGTAGTTTTTACCTTAATCCGTAAAACAGGTTCCTCTACTTTGTGATTTCTCAAATGTCTGGGAGAACTGGTGCAACAGAGGCTGTTACCAGGTCATGAGGGTGTGTTGGCAGATGTCCTAGGTAGGTTATATACAGTCCAGANTGGTCTTGATTTGCATTTCCCTGATAATAAGTGAAGTTGAGCATCTTTTCATGTGTTTGTTAGCCATCCGTATATCTTCTTTGGAGAAATGTCTGTTTAGTTCTTTGGCCCATTTTTTGATTGGGTCGTTTATTTTTCTGGAATTGAGCTGCGTAAGTTGCTTGGAAATGGCCATTTTTGAGCTCTGAGTATTTGTTCAAGGTCTCGTCTCTCTTTGTTGAATTAAATAGCACCGTTTGTAACTGACAGTAATTTAAAACCTGGAGGTTCCAAAATATTTATATTCAACTTTTTTAAAGGATCAGAAAGAATAACTCTCCATTTGAATGTGCTTTGTCAACCCTTTAGGACACCCCCAAAAAATTAAAAAGAGTTTATATCCAGTTACATTTCAAGAATATTGATTCTAAGTATCTTTATCTGCATGAATATTATTAAGAAAACATACAGCAAATATTTTCAAAGCAGTCTTTAATGCATTGTTTCTCAAAATGTGGACCAGTTTTCCTGCATCTTATTTGGAGAGCTTGTTCAAAATGCAGATCCTTAGGCCTCATACTGGATATTCCAAATCAGAATATCTGAGGGTGGGACCTAGGAATCTGCATCTTTAGCAAGTTCCCAGGTGATACTGATATACATTAGAGACTAAGGATCATCAATTTAGAACAGCAAGAAACAAAATGTAAGAAATGCCTGTTGTTTTTCTTGAAACACATGGAAATAGCATGCTCAGTCGCTCAGTCATGTCTGCCTCTTTGTGAACCCACGGACTATAGCAGGCCAGGCTCCTCTGTTCATGGAATTTTCCAGTCTAGAATTCTGGAGTGGGTTACCATTTCCTCCTCCAAGGGATTTTCCTGCCCCAGAGATCCAAACCATATCTGTCTTCTGTGTCTCCTACATTGGCAGGCAGATTCTTTACCATTGTGAAATAGAGCATTCCTCATTACTGCTGTGAGTTGATAAAGATATAGGCTTTATTGGGCAGCCATGTAGGTGGATGTGCATGGCAGAATCTGAGCCGTGATGGGTGGTAATCTGTGTAAGTTCTAAAAATTGGTAGCTGTATGAATCAACAGCAGAATGGCCTACAATTGAACATTATACATTGTACTTAAAATGACCCATGTCAAACAGTCAGATTCAGTAATCCAAGTGGGACTGAACAAGTAGGTTTCCTCGTGATTTCCGTGAGATATTAATAAGGACAAAGATTTCATAGTACTTTTCATTACTCATTCATTCAGTCATCCATTTGACAGATAATTATTGGGCACTTTGTCTTAGGCACTACCCTAGATTCTGAGAATACTGATGTGAGCAAAACTGATGTGGTCCCTGCCCTCATTGGGCTTAGGTCAGCATGAGAAGGAAGATTTCAGATAAATAATCTTAAAATCACAGAACTAAGTACATAATTATAATTTATAGTGAATCTATGAAGAAAAATTACGTGGTGTGGAGAGTGACAAGAGTATCGAATAAAGTAAGCTGCACTGTTTATAGTGAAACTGATAACTCCAGCAGAACAATCTGAGTGCTTCTCCTCCATCTCTTTCTATATAACAAGTATCATCAAAACAGTAGCTGATAGCATGGAGGGCCAACTATCTGTCTTGGCACCATGGTAGATTTTTCACAAATGTTTTCTCATTTAACCTTCTCAATGACCCTTTGAGTTCCATCTCATTTCACACAAAGAAAAGTAGAAGCTCCCAAAGCTATTAAATGTCTCCACTGGGATTCAGGCTCAGCTGTCTGATCCCAGTGCCTGTATTCCACTCACCATTCACTATTCCTTTGTCAGACACCATAGATGCCTAGAGTGTTTGTGAATGGCATATCAGAAGTTATCCTACTCTATAGCTGCAAACACAGGAGTCAAGCACCTGTCAAAACTCTGGTCAAAACCTGTTGATAGCAGAGCTGAATCTAGAACCCAGGTCTTGAGCCCCAGTCCAAAGCTCTTCTTGCTCTACTGTGTTGCTTCTGAATCTCCTATTATTGGGTTGGTCAAAAAGTTCATTTGGGTTTTTCCATAATAGTTTATGGAAAAGCCTGAGTGAAATTTTTGGCCCACCCAATATATGTGTCCTGTTAGGAATTTAGCATGCAACTGATTCTCTGTGCTAGATTTTTAAAAACTGGTTGGTTTAGGTGGCAGAAATAATTCTGCACTCTGTTGTTCTAATTAATTAGCACTATATTGTTCTTATTTATCATTATCTTCATGCTCACCTAAGCATTTAAAATCTACCCTGTGATCATTACTGGTAACCTGCTGCTTTTCAGGTGTAAATAATATGCTATTGGTGCACTCTTTGGTAGGAAGGGACTTCTCAGTTGTGTTTTTGGTAATGGAAATGTTTTTATTTTTTATATTTTTTACTCCGGGTTACAGTAATCTGGCAAGGTGCCTAAAATCCGTAGACCTGCAAGATAAATATGGTTCACCTTCCTAGAGCATTAGTTTAACCAAACAGGTATTTTTAAGCCTTTTATTTAACATTCTAGCAGACATGAATATGTTATGGAATAGAATGCAAAATTAGAATGAATTGTTTAGGTAAATAAAAGGCCTCAAAGGAATTTGAAACATTAAAAAAAAAAGGTTAAGGAAACAACTGGGATAAGAAACTTTTTTCTCTGACAGACGTGTTGTTTGAAATCTAGTCTTTATTTTCTTCGCATCTGTTATGGGACTGATAGGATTTATGATGTCACGATCACAAATCTGTTGCGCCATAACTAGGGCTTCCTGGGTGGCTCAGTGGTGAAGAATTCACATACGATGCGGGAGCCACAGTAGACACAGGCTTGATCCCCTGGAGGAGGAAATGGCAACCCAGTCCAGTTTTCTTGCCTGGGAAATTCCATGGACAGTGGCACCTGGTGGGCTCCAGTCCACGGGGTTGCAAAGAGTTGGACGTGACTGAAGTGCCTTGGCACACACACACGTGCTAGATATAGGGCTGGCTCAGATTTTGCCTTAAGTTAGAATGTTTTGATTTTCTGGTTTCCTTTCCTACTTCCTGTTTCCAAAGCCAAGAGCTTTAAAAAGATCAGAAAATAACTATCACACAATATTAGGCCCATAGGAAAAAATGTTTTTATGAGTCAAGTGCTACTTTGTCAGAATTATGTAGCTTCAAATATCTTCAGAGGCTATATATAAGTTTATAGGCAAAACCCTCTTGGATCCGGTTCATCCAAGCTATTAAAACTCTACTGTCAGTTGACAAAACCAGCTGACAGATTCCTATACGCCTTCTGCGTTGTGTTTGTTTGTGATGCGTACGTGAGGGTGCATGAAGGCCTCGACAACAGTTCTATACAGACTCACCTCCGGTCTGGTTCTTCCAGAGAAGAAGTAAAGAGGAGGCACTTGCTCTGAAGATCAGAAGAATGTTGAGCCTGGGGGTGGCCTGGGGGAGGAAGATAGAATGAATTCCAGCCCCTCCTGCAGAGAACATATTCTCCCCACTTCTGTTCTATGTCAGCTGTACATTGGTCTCACCACACTCTTTGGTCTAAGACTGTCGTCTTCCCTCACTGTGGAGAAGACAACCTCATGGTCTCTAGCTTCAAACCAGTAACATCTCCACGGGTTTCTTGATTAAACATATACGGTGTTTGAACATCTTGGCATTCTTAAAAAGTTTTAATGTTATTTCTAAAAATATAAATACCTAAGAGAAATAAGAACCTCCCTGAACCACATTCCCGAGAGATTCTGTCACATGTCTTGTTCAAATATACTTCTCAGGGCCTCTCTTCATCATCTCTTTTGAGGATATTCAGAGATACCTGTCCCTTTGAGCAACCAGAAATAGGTAGAGGGGACAGAGCTCTCAGAAATGCTTACCTTTTTTTCTGCCCTGCCAGACATCTCTGAACGATTGCATCACACCCAGCTCTAACAGGGAAAATTCTTGTCTAGCTAGAAGGTGTCATTGGCTGGCCTACTTTGGAGAACAGATCCACTGATCATCTCAATAGTGTATGACTAAAGCACAGAGGAAGGAAAATGCTGACAGTTTTGATCAGAGACAGAGATGGCTTAACCGGATGCAGGCAATTGTCAGGACTAAGAGTTCAGACCCATGAATCATCCTTGCCTCAGAGAGATGGCAGGAGGCAAGGGACTTGGGAACTTGCTCTGCCTTGTGGCATTGGGACAAGGTGCAGAGAGAGGGTATTGAAGGAATCCTAATAGGCATGTTTCGAGCATGAGCTTTCAGAAAAACATCTGGGTGTTTGATTTCGACATAGTAAAGAATTTAGATAAATTTCCTTCTCCACTGAATTGGCTGTAATTTTACAGACTCATATAATTTATATAAAGTTAGGAATGTTTATTTTCATGAAATGTACTTTCAGATGACAACTCTCAGGGCCGATGGTCAACACTGTCAAGGAACTGAGGTCAAGAGCACTTGGCATATAGAATGAATTGTTGTTGCCTTCCTCCCTCTCAGCAAGAGAAGAAAGTTTAGCATTTGAGGCTAAGTGAAGACTTTGCTAAGACTCTTCTTAGCCATGTGTGGTCACTTACCATATGTGATACCTGGAGTCTTACTTCATTCCACAATTATTTATTGAGCTAGGCACAATGCTAGATCCTGAGGAAAAATAGAAAAGGAAAGTCCCTGTCTTTGAAGAGGGTACGGGTCAACAGGAGAGAGGCACAGGTAAATACTTTGATTTCTCAGCTATGTCAAGAGTATCCTCAAAGTCTAGCCCACTGATCTGCTATATCTTGGTCTCCTGGAGCTTGTTTGCAACACATATTTCTGGAACTAACACCAATCCTACAGAATAAAAATCTCTGACATTTTAACAAATGTCTCCAAATACTTCTGATGTCATAAATCGTCTCTTTGCCCATTTTAACCATGACAAGGCTTTATTTTACAATGTTTCTGCAAGAGGGAACACGTGAGCAAGCATGTCGGTTTGGGGTGGAGTGAGTACTGAGTTTGTGGCTTTCAGACATGACTTTAAATGTTGATTCCTCCAGGTAGAGCCTCTGCTTATTTACTCTCCAGCCCCCTGAAGGATTGTCTGAGACAGTGCCAAGTCAATGACCTATGATTGCTTCTTTTGACTTCTTTATCAAATAAGGTACTCATAAACAATGTTAACACATAAACCAAGAACAGGGAGAGGATACTTACATTATACCTATATAAATTACTGTTGTTCTGATTGTGTAAAACAAAAGAATTCCTACAAATCAGTAGACAAAGAAGACAAATATAAATGCATAGAGAAATGGGCAAAGGACATGTACAGGCAAGTGATAGAAAAGGAAACAATCAGAAAAAAACTCAGTTACGAGGAGTTGTGAATTAAAACAAACATGAGGCAGATACCTTTTACTGTAGACAGGACGGTAGCAAAAGCTCAGAAGTCTGAAAGTCTCAGCAGTTGTCAACATGTGGATGAAATGGTATCCTTCCGCATTGGTCTTGGGACTATAACGTGCTATACCAACTTTCAAGTTATATTGACAGCCACTAGCAAGATTTAAGACCTAGGTCTCAGTAATTCCACTTCTGTGTATGTACTCAACAGAACTCTGGTGTATATGCCCAGGGTCATGTAATAGGGTGGGTATTGCAGCATTGCTTATGAGTAAATGAAGTTGGAAACAGTCCACAATCCACTATACAGGAATAGAAAGGCAAATAGAATGAATAGGATGAGAATGAACAGGTGAAAATAACCATCTCAATCAACTGGTTAGAGCTCCAGAACTTTATATGTAGAGAAAACAAGAACAAAACATTCAATGTGAATCACTCATATAAACAAGAAACAAAAATAATATTATATTATTTAACAAATTTATTAATAGTAATAAGTAAATAATATATTATTAATGAAATGAAACATAATAATGTATGTTGTTTTACAATACATGTTTATATATGTAAATTTTTAATGAAACAAAAGAAATCAAAGCTCATGATATTTGTTGCCTGAGAAGGATAATGGAAAAAGGATAAGTGGTTAAAGATCTTTGACTCTGTCATTCAATTCCATAAAAGCTGGGACTTGCCTGGTGGTCCAGTGGTTAAGACTTTGCACTTCCAATGCAAGGAGCATGGTCCCTAGTTGGGGAACTAAGATCCCACAGGCTGCATGGCCTAAATACATAAATAAAAAGAAAGATCTTTTCGTTCCATAAAAATAAAATAATAAAACGTGGAAGAGATATAACCAAATGTAACAACTGTTAAATCTGCATGTAAGACTGTTTTATTGTCACATTATTCTTTGTAGTTTTATACAACATTAATGTTTGAAAGTTAATAAATGGCACTGATTACTCTTCGTCACCTCAGAAACTGTCCAGACAGAAAAGAGGTGGTCATGTCTAATCTGGAATGCACTGAGGGGTCCTGGTTTACCTTCTGCAGCCTTTGAAGTTGGCTGTGGAATGTTGCAAGTCCCCAAAAGACTCCCATGGAGGGAGCCCCTGAGAATATGACCTGTGTTTGTATCAATAGCATGCTTGTGTTTTAATGCTCTCAGCTACTGTTTATGTAGACAGTCAGATTACCACTCAGAGACTCGGAGGATAAGTAGGTCTCTTTCTTCTCCTGCATGTCCCGCCTTCTTACCCCGCCCTCGCCTGTGGTTTGGCAGCTGCACTTGATGGCCTTACAGTTGGCTGCTCCTCTCCCTTTCTGTTTTATCTGTCTGTCTGGTAGGTGGCTGCAGAGGAAGGATGAAGGAAACAAGGAAAAGAGAAATCAAAGAGGGAGAGTGGAATCGACTCCGGATAAAGAGAGGACATCTCTTGGTTTATCATTCCAAGGGTCAAGCTTCATGCCCTTACCTCACGTGATTTTAGGAATGAAGACACCAGAGATTCTTACTTCCAGACCCCTGAGCAGTGTATTATTATTATTATTTATTTATTTAAGGGGAGAAAGCAAAAACAGTGACAGATTTTATTTTCTTGGGCTCCAGAATCACTATGGATGGTGACTGCAACCATGAAATTAAAAGACGCTTGCTCCTTGGAAGGAAAGCTATGACCAACCTAGACAGCATATTCAAAAGCATCACTTTGCCAACAAAGGTCTGTATAGTCAAAGCTATGGTTTTTCCAGTAGTCATGTACGGATGTAAGAGTTGGACCATAAAGAAGACTGAGTGCTGAAGAACTGATGCTTTCGAATTGTGCTGGAGAAGACTCTTGAGAGTCCATTGGACAGCAAGAAGATCAAACCAGTCAATCCTAAAGGCAATCAACCCTGAATATTCATTGGAAGGACTGATGATGAAGCTGAACCTCCAACACTTTGGCCACCTGATGAGAGGAGCCACAGTGCTGGAAAAGACCCTGATGCTGGGAAAGATTGAAGGCAAAAGGAGGAGGGGGTGGCTGAGGATGAGGTGGTTAGATAGCATCATCAACTCAATGGACATGAGTTTGAGCAAACTCCAGGAGATAGTGTAGGACAAGGAAGCCTGGCATGCTGCAGTCCATGAGGTTGCAAAGAGTTGAACCCGACAAAGCAACTGAATGACAACAACGTGTACTTATTTGACTGCATTGGGTCTTAGCTTCGGTATGTGGGATATTTGTTGCAGCAATCAGGCTTCTCCAATTGTGGTGCACAAGCTCCAGAGTTTGTGTGCTCAGTAGTTGTGGCACCTGAGCTGAATTGCCCCATGGCATATGGGATCTTAGTTCCCCAGTCAGGGATCGACCCTGAGTCCTCTGCACTGGAAGGCAGATTCTTAACCATTGGACCACCACGGAAGTTCCCGCTGAGTGGTTTTATAGTGATCCTTGAGTTTCCTGTAGCCTGTCAGCACACAGTGACGCACAAACATACACTCAGTCCTCACGCCCACCACCCATGCTTAAGCAAAACCTCCAGCTTGTTTGGGCAACTTCTACTCCATAAATAAAAACCAGTGCCCCAGAGAGTGGAATATAAGGCATCTTGCTCATTTTCAGGTGCTTCCCTACACATGCATTTAACTTGCAAGCTCCAACTGATACATGTCAGGGAAAATGAGGGCTCATGTTCCTTTGCAATTCAATATCATTTGGCTTTGACAGACCATCTAGGGTTTTGTCTTCTTGGAAACAGGGTGGATATTTGTTGATTCTTTCCTCCTAGAAAAAGAGCTGCTGTGGTATAGTATAACATAGTGGTTTCCACAAAGTGTGGTCCCAGTACTAGCAACATCAGTGTCTCTGGAAACTTGTTAGAAATGCAAATTCTTGGGCCCTACCCCTGACCTGGGCTTCCTTGGTGGTTTAGTGGTGAAGAATCTGCCTGCCTATGTAGGAGATGCAGGTTCGACCCCTGGGTTGGGAAGAGCACCTGGAGAAGAAAACGGTAACCCACGCCAGTATTCTTGCTTGGAAAATCCAATGGACAGAAGAGCCTAGAAGGCTATACAGTCCATGGGGTCGCAGAGTCAGACGCCACTGAGTGACTAAACAACCCCAGACGTGTTACTGGGTGAAGGTCTGACAATTGCTGTTTTAACAAGCCCTCCAGGTGCTTCTGATGAATGTTCAATGGAACCAGAAATCCAGAGAGATGAGATCAAATCAGATCTTGACTCCTTTACTTACCATCTGTGCTACTCTGGGTGAATAACTCACTAGGATAGAGTATTTTTATAAAATGTAAGCAGCAACTAGTTACTGAATGAGTCATGTCTATGAAGGTTCTCTGAAAATTGTGATGGATCCTGTAATGTACATTGTTATTATTGTGATTATCTCATCAAGGGAGTGGTTTTGTTTGCTGAATCAAAAGCCCTGGTTTAAGTAGCTCTTCTACTTCTCTTAGAAGCTGTTTACTACTGTCCATGAAGATCTGTAGATACAGTGAATGAAAATACAGGCTACACAGTTAGATTGGAATTTCTAATAAACTACAAGTAATTTTTAATATAAATAGTCCTACATATTGAATGGGCATACTAATATGGAGAAATTATTTATTGTTTTTAACAAGTCCTATATTTAATTTGGTGTCCTAGATTTACTCTGGTGACCATTTCTAGGAGTCCTTTTTAAGGTTAGCCACCAGTTTTTGTTAATCGCAGAATGTTTGTGTATTAAAAAGAAATGCTTTAAGCCTAAACAAACTCTTTAAGCATTAAGCCTGAATAGAAAGTCTTGGAGTTTTTAACAAGCAGAGTCTATCTTTCTTACATAGCAGGTAGTCTTGGAGAACGGTCGGTGATTCTATGAAAGCTTCAGTGGCTCAGAGACATCAAGAATCTGACTCTGGCTTCCTGAGTCTCTTGGTCTTCCCCTTATTAGCATGGAATGGCTGCAGTAGGTCTGAACATCTCTCCTCACAGAGCTTTCTTATCAGCCACTTTTGTAGTTTCAGGAAGAGAAATATCTTTCCCAAAATCTTTCTGAAAACCTAGTAAGTTACCTAGCTTTTTCAGAAGGAAGTTCACCAAGGAGGGATGGGCTAATTTGGGGTAGCTCAGTGAAAGTGTCTGCTAGTATTGAGAAGATATTTATTGAGTGCCTACTGTATGCCAATTCCTATGCCTAGTGTTAGAGACACAGAATGTATGAGACAAAGTTTCTTGCATCCAGGAGCTTATAGTCTATTCCAGGAAGGCAGGTGTGAGTCACATGCATTGATATAATTAGCGATGTGCTTTGTTAGAGCCCTGTACCAGGTGTAACAAGAGCTCACAGCAGGGTACTTCTCTTGGGCCAGGAGGTTAGAAAAGGCCTCTGGAAGGGATTCTTCTGCTTAGCACATAGTAGATGCTTGGGATTGTGTGAAGATTGGATCAGTTTATATATGTATCAATACAAATCTTTATTGTGGTGTCTGGACATAATAAGGATACAATAGGTGTTAGCTCTCATAATGATTATTATCCTCACCAGGGAGCCAGTGGTTGGCCTGTCACATGGTGCCCATCGAATTTAAGGTATGTGACCTGCCTTACCTGACGTAGGATTAGGAAATTAAACAAGGAGTGGTGAGAATGAGCAGAAACTAAGTGGGTGGCAGAACCAAGGAAATTAAAATTCATAGATCAGAAGAGCTGTCTAATCAGTGGCTGTCCAAGTTGTTATAGCCCTTGCTCCTTTATGTATATGAGTTTGTGATCTTCATATGATTATTGGTGTGAATTGCAACTTAAGCTCACAACTGTAACTAAAACCAAGTAAAAAACAATGGGATAACATGCTTTATTTTCCAGTTGTATCTCATCTTGCCTTGCCCTACAAAACCCATTCAGATAACTTCCCTCTGCCTACTGTGTTAATATGCTATTGCTTTGAAGATCATATGAATTGGTGGGTTTTTATTCTGTGATTCTCCAGGTCTCTGGAGGGTGCCACAGGGCAGCTTCACGGACCAGTGAAAAAGCCAAGTGTTTTGAGCTGTATTGTATTAACAGTCTTACATATCCCCTTCCCCAATAACATAAATGTGTGTGCACACAAACACACACACACACACACACACACACACACACACACACACACACACACACACACACACACCTGCCAAACAGGACTTCCATTTAGCTGGAGATTCAGAGCCAAGACTGGAGAATCAGACTCTCTGCTCTCTACTAGCTGTGTGACCCTGGACAAGTTTCTCAAGTTCTCTGTGCCTCACGTTCCTCACTCATAAAACAGGAATGACAGACTTGCCTAGTTCTTAGTGTTAAGAGTTAGAACTTAAATGAGGTCGTCTACCTGGAGTACTAAGTACAAAGCCAGGCAGAGTCTAAGTGTATAATAATTGAGAATTGTGAGTAGTGCCACTTTTATTATGATTAGATATTGGGAGTTTGAGTGTGATATCTCAAGAGAGTTCTGCTACTTAAAGAAAGACCACTGTTCTCATCAAATCCCCTTGTTCTATTGCTAAAGCCACTGAGGTCCAGAGAGGTAGTGACTTGTTTGAGATCATTCAGTTAGTGGTAGATTTAGGTCCAGTGAGGTTCTCCAGACTCTCACTGCAGAACCTGTAAAGACTCACACAGATCACAGGGTTTTTACAGCTCAAAATAATGTTACTTGAACTATTACAAAACTGGCAACAGATAGCAAGTGTTTGTGGGAATATACTTGAAGCACAGGTTTCTATGCTTCATTCAAGGTCTGATGTGAGCAGTGGATAGTGTGTTAGTTGCTCAATCGTGCCCGACTCTTAGTGAACCCATGGACTATAGCCCCTGTCCATGGCATTCTCCAGGCAAGAATACTGGGGTAGGTTGCCATGACCTTTTCCAGGGATCTTCTCGACCCAGGGATCGAACCCAGGTCTCCTGCATTGGCAGGCAGTTTCTTTACCATAAGCAGTGGGTAAACCCACTTTAACAGCAGGACTTAGCATTCACTTGTCCTGCTGACAATGTTCCCTTTCCATCTCTTTTAAATTGCTGCCCAAGACACAGGTCCACTCTCAGCAGTTTTAGAAAACAGTTTCTTCTTCTGGCTGGATGACCCCTCACTGAACCACAGACTCAGAGATGGCCTTAGAAAACTAATAATTTCTCCTAGAGGAGAAAGTAACCTATACCCCTTATAGGTCATCCCATTCTCATGGGTTCCCAGTCTAGAGACTTGAAATTTATTTCTAATTCTTCTTTGTCTTTCCCACATTTCTATTTTACTTTTTATAAAACCTCCAAAACTGGGGTCTCCTTGGTTTCACAAATGTGATCTCCTTCATTAACCACGTTGTTCTCTTCACTGGACCCAGCAAGTAATGAATCCAATTAAAATGGATTTAGACAGGGAGAGTCATTGTCTCATATGACAAGAAACCTAAGGAAAGCAGTTACAGAGTTGATTGTCAAGGGTGCTGGAGCAGCCTCTCTGTAATTTTTTTTGTGTTCATCTCATGGTACTAGACGGCCACCACAGCCCTGGGGATTATGTCCTTGAAGGACAGTGTCCTGGGGAGGTCTTTCTCCCCACCTGTCTCTCCTTGTCTATGAGAGAAGAAGCCATTTCCCAGAGTGCCTTGCCCTTCTGCCCCAGGATGGTTGAAGTTGTCCGTGGCTTAGCACTCAGGGCAGTTGGGAGACTCTGTGGTGGAGGTGGGCTCTGCCAGGTAACAGAGTGAGAAGTGGTGGTTGATTATTGACTAGTATTGTCATCACAAAATACCGCAGACAGGCTTGGCTGTCTTATACACCTCCAGCTTGCTTTTTCACCTTTGTGGAGGCTGAAAGTTCACGACGGAGGTGCTGACAGGACTGGTTTCCTCTGCGACCTCTCTCATTGGCCTGTGGTTGGCCGTCTCCTCCTCTGTGCTCACGTGCTCTTTCCTCTCTGCACCCCTGGTGCCTCCCTCTCATCTGCTCTTTGCCTAGATGCCGCTCAAGCATCACGGCAGAGCTAGAACTCCCTCAGTTCCACACTCTCAGCGAAATTTCTCAGCCCTCTGGCTCTTGGATGGGACCGTGGGACCAGTTTGGAGCAAAGGACAGTAGCTGAAAGTGAGAGGTGTCATGTCAAAGTCAAGGCAGTCTCCCTTGACCTCTGTGTGTCTCCCTCCCTCTTTCTCTCTCTCACCCCTCCATGGCGATCTTGCAGGCCATCCATTTCTGCTGGAGTAGCCATGAGATGAAGGAAGGCCATGTGTCCTACAACGGATTTTGTACTCCAGTGAAGAAGAAATAAAGTTATTATTTTAAGCTAAAAAAAAAAAAATCTCCACTTTGTATAAGGACCCCAGTCAGTCAGATTAGAGTCCATCCACTTCAACAGCCTCATTCAACTTCACTGGCACTTTTTCTTTATTTTGTATTGTGCTGTGTGCTTACTTGCTTAGTCTTATCTGACTCTTTGTGACCTCATGGATTGTAGCCTGCCAGGCTTCTCTGTCCCTGGGGATTCTCCAGGCAAGAATACTGGAGTGGGTTGCCATGCCCTCCTCCAGGGGATCTTCCTAACCCAGGGATTGAACCCAGGTCTCCTGCATTGCAGGCAGATGCTTTATGGACTGAGCCCCCAGGGAAGCCCATTTTGTAGTGGGGGACAACCAGTTAACAATGCTGTGATAGTTTCAGGTGAACAGTGGAGGGACTCAGCCAAGGGCCTGTCTTCAAATACAGTCACATTCTGAAGTACTGGGGGGTGAGGGGCGGTGGTTAGAGCTTCAACATATGTATTTTGAGAGGGACAGAATTCACTCATGAAAGAAGACAAGCAGCTGTCCCTGTCATATTGCTGCTGACAGATTCCTTTTTACCTCTTCCTTAGACTTTGTTTCTTCCATCCTTATTATATGGAATCCCCTTTGCCTCTCCAGATATCACTGGACACTCATTTTCAAAGAAAGTATATCCAAAGCCCGCTTTCCCAGGAATCCTATTCCTGTACCTTTTCTCATCTTCTCTGTCCACTTCCATGGAACCCTGCCTCAGTTCACAGGTATGCATCTTTATCACTGTAGATGTGTATGCTTGGGAATACCTTGATTAGAGCTGAAGAAATATGATAACCAAGTCATGGCATCACATAGTGTGAATCATTGTTTAAACAAAATCTGGGTTTGAACTGTGGCTGAAGGAGGGACAGTCGGATGGGAGTGTGATTTGAAATCTCTTCTAAAATCTGGGTGTTAGCTCATCATGTTGAAGTGAGCACTTGAGAGGAACTTAGAATTCAGTCTGGCATCTTTAAAGGGGACTTTAGAACAGGAAAAGGAAGAATGAGTTGTAGTTACCCAAGGAGAATTGTTTGGGTACTGCTTTATTTACTGTTGAATTCCTGATTTTCTGTACCTGTTACCTTGTTAGAATGAATTAGTATGGAGATGAGAAAATAGCAATTTCAAAACCTCAGCTCATCTGAAAGGAAATCAACCCTGAATATTCATTGGAAGGACTGAGATTGAAGCTGAAGCTCCAATACTTTGGCCACCTGATGCAAAGAGTCGACTCACTGGAAAAGCCCCTGGTGCTGGGAAAGATTGAGGGCAGAGGGGAACAGCAGAGGAGGAGATGGTTGGATGGCATCACTGACTCAGTGGACATAATTTCAAGCAAATTCAGGGATATGTTGAAGGACAGGGAAGCCTGGTGTGCTGCAGTTCACGGGCTCGCAAAGAGTCAGACATGACTTAATGACTGAACAATAACAAGGGCATAGACTTTTATAGCAGCAACCATGCCACAGCTGGATTTTGAAATGTATAATTAGCTTCTCAGTCCTAAAAGAGTCTTTTTCTCAGAGGAGGGATCTGGAGTCCCTTATTATGAGACCATCCTGGGTCTGGAATTCTTATTTGTTACAGCTTCTCTTGGTGACTTTTTAAAATGGATATTGCAAGATGATTTGAATCTGAACGTTGAAAAAAAAGAAACTATGTGGGCCTGTTTAAGGCATTGTGCTTTCAACTTGCTTCCCTCTGTTCGGGCAAAGGTCTCTTTATCTCTGATCAGTGCTGGTCTTCAAAGAGAAGGACACATCTTGGACATCTGGCCTTCCCACTCTTCCTTTCTTTGCAGCTTCTGTTGAAAGAAAGCCAGCTTACACCTACACAAGGGACATGCGCACAAAATACCAGGTGTTCTGGGTCAGGACCTTCCAAAGGCCACCCCAGTTGGGCCATGAAAATAGTCTTTCAAGTCAACAGAAGTTTGTTGTCAGGCTCAAAAGGAAAATACATCATTGGAAGTTTGGCTTTATGTTGGAACCATCCAGCCTTTGAGACATGCACATTTGCCATGCTTTCTTAAAATCTTCAGCAGCCTATGAAGTGTAATACACTGTGATCAGTGCCAATGACTGGTGTAAACAAAGTACCATAGGAGCACTGTTGTAAAGCACCAATATATAAGGTACTGTTAGTTCTGTCTGACAAGGCAAGACTCCTAGACAGGTTGAGAGGGAAGGAAGCCTTCAAAATGAACAAAGTAGAATTTTGTTGGATTGGAGAGTAAGAAATTCTGGGCAAAGGCCAGAGCATGGAGGAGTGAAAATGGCAGGTCTGTTGATGGAAAGATGAGCAGTGGGTCTAAAGTTGGGGCAACAGGACAAGGGTGGGTAGAGAAGACTTTAGAGGAGGGAATAAACACACAAGTTAGGTCTTCAAAGATGCAGGGTACTGCAAGAGCAGAAAAGGGAACATCCGTGGAAAGGAAAGTATACGCAGAAAGTTCTTGTCACTAGAATTTTACACAATGGGAATGACTATAGACACTTATTTGTAAAGTAGTTAGAGAGGAAGAAGAGTGTTTTGTTCTCAACTCAATCCTCTGGAGGTTAAGCGCATATTTCTTTCAAGGTTATTCAGAGGTCAGTGTATTCAAGGAAGTCTTCCTGGAGTGGGTGGAGATGGGCCAAGGTCTGGCAGGTGAGGACTTGATTTATCAGAGGAGAGAGAAGACATTTGCCCTGAGCCCTAGTAAGTAGGACTGTGGGAACAGAGGTGATAGAGATTCAGGACAAAACATAGATTAGCCTAGCAATATGGAGGCGGGCTTCAGCTGCAGATCCGTTGGTTTGTCTCAGTGCCTCTCCATCTTGACTGCACATTGGAATCACCTAGGGATTTAAGATATTGGTGTCTGGATCTGATGTCCAGGAATTCTGAGCTTAACAGATGTGGAATGTGTCTTGAGCAACAGGATTTTGCAAACTCATTTTACAATGACTGTAGTGTACCAGAATTCATGGAGAAGTCCTGGAGTGAATATCTGTCTGAGCATCAGGTCAGCATTGTGCCTGTGGGGAAGGAAGGCACAGGGCAGACCTCAAAGACACATTAAAGACTTATCTCAGAAACCTGGGACTGCAATATTTTGGAGAAAAAAAATGGTGCTTCTAGACCCAGATTCAAACTGAAGCTCTGCCTAGTTGCTAGCAGACCTGGGCAACGCCTTTAACTCCTCCTTTGGGTCATTTTTCTGCTCTAGAGATAGGAATAATACTTACCCAGCAGAGGCATGGTGAAGAGCAGTGAGATAATGTATACGAAGTACCTGGCTTAGGGCAAGTGTTTAGTAAGTGCAATCTATGGTATCTTTCCTTTAGGGAATAAGAAAGCTGACTGGTTAAGAGCATCTACGCTGGAAATAGACTACCGATCTAAAGCTAGCTTAGCCCCTTGAAGATGGAGTGACTTGGGATAAAGGATGCAGTTTCTCTAAACTTAAATTTTTCCCATTTGTGAGATCAGAACTTGCTTCCTTTCTATGTGTGTTAGTTGCTCAGTCATGTCTGACTCTTTGTGGCCCCATGGACTGTAACCTTCGGGTTCCTCGGTCCATGGACTTCTCTCCGAGCAAGAATTCTGGAGTGAATACCCATTCCCTTCTTCAGGGTATCTTCCCACCCCAGATACTGAACCCAGGTTTCCTGCATTGCAGCCAGATTCATTACCATCTGAACCACCAGGGGAGCCCCAGTGGTCATGTAATAGTAGTCCATTGAATGAATGTGCTTCATTTTATTTATCCATTTCTCAGTGGGTGGACATGTGGCTTGTTTTCACTTTAGGACTTTTATCAATAATGCTGCTATGGGTACTTGTGTACAAATTTTTGTGTGGAACATGTGTTTTCATTTATCTTGGGTCTGTATACCTAGGAGTGGAATCTCCTAGTGGGTCTATACCTAGAGTGGTAGCTCTGTTTAACGTTTTGTTTTCCACAGCACTTGTACTATTTTACATCACTACCATCGCTGTATAAGGCTCTCAGTTTTCCCATATCCTTACCAGTACTTATTATTTGTATTTTTTTTATTATAGCCTTGCTAGTGGATGTGAAGTGGTATCATATTCAGTTCAGTTCAGTTCAGTCGCTCAGTCATGTCTGACTCTTTGCGACCCTATGAATCACAGTATGCCAGGCCTCCCTGTGCATCACCATCATATTAGGTATTAATATTTTGCACCAACCTAATATTATTCTAATAGCTAAAATATTGAGCATCTTTTCACGTGCTTATCCACCATTTGCAAATCTTCTTTGGAGAACTGACTAGTATTTAAATCCCATGCCTATTTTTCAACTGGGCTATTTGTCTTTTTAGTGTTGAGTTGTTCAAGTTCTTTATATATTCTGGATACAAATTCCTTACTGCAGGTGTAATAAGCGAATATTTTCTCCCATTCTGTGGCTCATTTTTTCACTTTCCTGATGGTATCATTTGAAGCACAAAACTTTTCAGTTTACCTATTTTTACATTTGTTCCTTAGGATATGTTGTCTCGCTTAACCCAAGGTCATGAAGATTAACACCTGTGCTTCTTCTAAGAGTTCTAATAGTTTTAGTTTGTACATTTAGGTCTATGGTCCACTTAGAGTTAATTTTTATCTAAGGTGTGAGGGAGAAGTCCAGCTTCATGTTTTCGCAAACAGATATGCACCCTTTGTTGAAAAGAAAAGACCATTCTTTCCCTATGACATTGTTTTGGCATCCTTGTCAAAAATGTGTATGTCTAGTCTTATGCTGCCTTATCTTTTGGATGAAAAAATAATCCGAGTTTGAGAAATATTATAGGACTTGCTGCTACAACTCTCCTTTGTTAGATTTAGGCCATTGAAACATTTTAAATGATCGACCAGACCTTTAAACAATTTGATCTAATTTAGACTTTATTCTATATTTCACATGCAAATTAGTGAGAAGATTATTACCAGGATTTTTTTTTTCAATTTTCCAAAAAAGAAAAAAGCATGGAGATTTGGCTTGAGGTCACAGGCGTGGCGCCACACACTTATTGTCACACAGTTTCCTAAACATCTCTCTCTCGGCATACTTTCTTTAATTCTTAACCTGGCTGGACCAACAGTAGGTTTTGTGGCTAGGGAACCATGCTTAATTCTCTCTTTTTGTTCATCACTGTGGATTTTCAGTAGACCTCTGGCAGTCTTGTTTATCCCAAATATCTCAAAAATCCTTTTTGAAAATGCGCATTGTTTCTCTGCTCTGAAGGTAAAACACAGCAACCTTGTTTAACTGCACCGCTCACATGGCTAGCACTTCAGGGACCGAAGGGTTGACTGTCTTTCTTCTGGGTCTTGTCCTCATCGGTTCAGCCAAAGGATGGGGAACAGACCTGAAAAGGGGCGGCCAGGCTGGCCGTGCAGAGCGGTGCTCTGTTGACGGGAAGGCAGCATTTGGGGCAGCCTCTCAGGGGCTGTTCTGGAGGCAGAGTACGTGAGAGGTGGACTGTGGCAGCAGGCCTTGTATGCTGTGTGCTTAGTTGCTTCCCTGGTGGCTCAAAGAGTAAAGAATCTGCCTGCAATGTGGGAGGCCTAGGTTTGATCCTTGAGTTGGGAAGATCCCCCGGAGAAGGACATGGCAACACACTCCAGTGATCTTGCCTGTAGAATCCCATGGACAGAGAAGCCTGGTGGGCTACAGTCCATGGGGTGGCAAAGAGTTGAACGTGACTGAGCAACAAGTTTCATGCATCCAGGAACAGTAGACAAGACAATATCTGATCAGCCTTGAATTGTTTTTGTGAGATAATGTAAGGAATGAATGCTTGGTTTTGTTTTCTCTGAAGCTAGTGCCTGGATAACCCTTGCAAATAGCCTGAGAAATGAATTTGTTGACAATTCTGAAAGAGAGATAATTATTTCAATCGCATAATTTATGCCAGCTTCTGCTCTTTCTCTGTTGGTGCTCGCCAGGCACATAGGATTGGTCTACTCTGCACCAGGAAAGAGAACTTACTATCCTTACTTAGCTTATTTCTTCTTTGTAGGTGAAGTCAGGATAGAAAGGTACAAGTAATATGAATATCATTTATTTAATTTGGATTTTCCTTTGAAGAAGTGTATTTATCAATTTAATTTGCAACATGGATGTCTTCTAAAGCACTTACATTCAGTTGAGCCTGTTAAATTTGAAATTGTAGATCCCTTTCCTAGATCTAACCTAGACCTTTTCTAGGTTAAGATGTTTCAATCTTCCTTGGTTGAGATGCTTTCAAATTCAGAATCATCATAGTTAAAGAGCTGGTTGTCAGTGGTGGACATCTAACCTAGGGTGTTTAGAGAGTATTGTCATGAAGGCTGAGGGGACTACTGGAATGGAATGGATCAGGCAAGAGATGCTAGAAATCTGTCCAGCTGTATGGAGGACAGTCCCGCACAACAAAGAATTCATGCCTGTTGTCTCCACATCTGGGGCTGACATCTCCCTGACACACATCAGGGAGGTCTGATACAGTTACAGCATCGCTTGGGTCTGCAGTGCTTTTTCCCCTTCCTGCAGCCCCTGTGATCTAGACTCTGCCAAACCATCTTCCCTCCATGGCTCATTCCTGCCATTTGAAGCAGGATGTTAACAATGACTAGCACTTACTGAGTGCTTACTTGATATCAGGGAAGATGGCTGGATGCTATTTCATATACTGTTTTATTTTGTTATTGCAGGAATCCCAAGAGGAGGACCTCATAATACCTTTCACGAAAAGGTTTTGAGGGTTTAAAGATTTTACTTACAATCATACAAAGGGAACAGAGCAGTTTGCAGAATTGGAATTTCTTCCCACACCCGTACACTCACAAAGCCGTGTCCCAGGACCTGCTGCGCCAGGTGTCTTCCCCAGCCTGTGTCTTAGTGACAGGCCCTGCCTTGGCTCCCCCACTGGCTCACTCTCTCTGCATGTTGCTCCCTCTGCTAGCAAACTTCCTCCTGCCTCATCTTTATCCCAGCCTCCTTTGTCGGCTGATTGCACCTGGTTCCCCGTTGCACTTTCTTAGGAAGCCTCCGTGACTTTCCTCACTTTGGGTTAGGGGGCCTCATCTCTGTGCACCCTCTATTTCGCCAGTCGTGGGCAATGGTGACCGTGCTGTAGATGCGGTTCACATGTCTGCAGTCCTCTCTAGACTCTAAAGGACTTAGGGTTTGTTTGATGCTCTTTCCTTGAAGCCTGGTTAGGCCAGGCTGTGGCACAGACTGGGTACCACACAGACATTTGTGGGGTGTGCAGAGGGTGGCCTGGACTCACCCCTCTAGGGCTTAAAGAGTGGTTCTGGTGGGCATGATCCCCTAACCGCAGCCCACGATCACATCTAGCCTTCATGATGGGGACTTGCTCCCAGGCCAGCTCTAAGTGGGGAACATGAGCAGAGCTCAGCTGGGGAGACTTGCACTGATGGATCTGGAGACAAGGGTCTTCATGAGCGAGGTGGCCCGGAATCTGTGGTCCCACAGCAGGACCGATGGCACAAATGGGACCAAGTGCCTAATGCGGACTCCCTGGGCCACGTAAGGAAGTAGAAATGGCTTGAGATCCACTNTCAGCTGGGGAGACTTGCACTGATGGATATGGAGACAAGGGTCTTCATGAGCGAGGTGGCCCGGAATCTGTGGTCCCACAGCAGGACCGATGGCACAAATGGGACCAAGTGCCTAATGCGGACTCCCTGGGCCACGTAAGGAAGTAGAAATGGCTTGAGATCCACTAATTTCCTCTCAACTTATTTTTTTTTAAGATTGATTAATTTATTTACTTATCTATTTGGGGCTGTGTGGGGTCTTCATTGCTGCATGAATGGGCTTTCTCTAGATGCGGAGAGCGGGGGCTGCTCTCTAGTTTTGGTGTGAGTTTCTCCCTGCAGTGGCTTCTTGTTGCAGAGCATGGGCTCTAGAGCTCTGGCTCAGTAGTTGTGGTGCCTGGGCTTCGTTTCCCCACTGCATGTGGAATCTTCCCGGAGTAGGGATTAAACCTGCGTCCCCTGCATTGGCAGGCAGATTCTTAACCACTGGACCACTAGAGAAGCCCATCCTCTAAACTGACTGCAATTAAAGTAAGACCCAGACTGAATCCTGTGGGGTAGCTATCCCCCAAAACCTCAGTGACTTGATAGGGAAAAAAAGCTGTGGGTTTCATGAGAAAAACAATAGAGAAGAAACAATTCTTGAATCATGATGTTGGCATTTAACATGAAAGAAAACCAGTTCATTACTCAGAAGTCAGCAACTCAGGCACATTTTTATAGGATTATATAGATCCATGACATAATTATGACCGTGTGATGGTGCCTACTGTGTGCTAGGGGCATTAGACGTGTATATGTGGCTTCATTTATTTCTTTTTCTCATTAATGTTTGCCACAATCCTAAGACTTGGGTATGGTTTCCCCCATTTTACACAAGGTTATGTAACTCACTCAAGGTCATGTACCTTGTCAAGTGGCTGAGAAGGAATTTGAACTCAGGTCTGTCTGAATACAAAGTCTGACGAGTGGCCTCAAGCAAAAGCATCACCTCTCTCCTTACGCACCAGCACCTCCTCCCACGGCGCTTTCACTTCCTCGTTCTTTACAGAGACAGTGATCTCTGTCATGTGAGATGAGCAAGTGGCCCGAGAAAGCATGAGCAAAAGGAGACTCAGGCGTGACAGGGGTGGGTGTGTGAAGAGGAGGAAACCTGGCCTTTCTTTGCCAAAAGCTGGGATAAAACCTCTGCCAAGCTGCAGGCGGAAGTGATCTGTGATAGAAATGGGAAGTCTTTTCCTTGTGGACTGCTCTTCATTTAGCAGAAAGGATGGATAACGCTCCAAATCAAAGAATTTCCCTAACTTTGTTTATTCTTATCCAAAGTTTGTTTTTTAAACCTGGAACCATATTCAGTCTGACTCAGCCAGGAAACCTGATCATAAATAGATCCTCCTGAACATAATCAAAATGATATTTCCTCCTCAGGGCTCGACCAGCTCTGACCGCTTAGCTGTAATTATCGTCCACCTGCCAGTCTCCTGAGTGGATTCATTCTGTCAATTCACACTCGTTGCGTGGCCTTTTTTTTTTTTTTNGCTTTATATTATGTGACTTTTACCGTAATGAGCAGATATTTTTAAAAAAGAAAGAAAATGTCCAGGTCACTGTGATGAACGGCCTCACCCAGCCTTCAGCGCCATAGTCCACACCCTGCTTCTTGAAACTGACGCTTCCTCTTTCTTCCCTTAACCTGCACTCTCTTGGCTTCTCAGCTCCTGCTTGACACATCCTTAGCCTCCTTCACTAATTCCTAGTTTTCTCCACTCAGTGCTGTGGTGAGGGAACTGCCTCAGGATCTATCAGCCGCACCCCCCAGCCCTCGCCGCTCTGTCTTCCTCCCCAGAAAGATTCCACCCACTTCCACTTCCTCACTCACACTGAGATTCTTTCCTGCCAGGGCTCAGCATCTCACTGCCTGCTGGGTATCACCGTGCAGACTTCAAGTAGGCATCTCAGACTTATTAGTCAACAGTCAAGCTAAACCATGGTGCCTTCTTTCCCCTGGACCACCCAGACCCCCACCCCTCACAATTGCTCATCATCAGTAAGAATTTCCTTCTATTGTTGGTGGAGCAAAAATTGCTTCAATCTTTGACAAGAAAGCTGGAAGACTCAGTGATGAAAAGTATGTATGTCCTTTAACCCAGCAATCCCACTTATGGGTTCTCTTATTGAAGTCAAAGCACATCTCTGTATGAGCATATTTAAGTAAGGATGTTTATTTTGTGTCGTGGTGAGAACTTGGGAACAAACAGAATGCCCTATCGGGAGGAACAGATGACAGTGAATTATAGCCATTATGCAGCTATTTGATGTGAAAAGAAGCCCATGATGTATTCTGAAGTCAAAAAGCAACTAGGAAAGTAATATGTACAGTAGTATCTAGTATATCAGATAGTATTATCTAATTAATGTACAAAGTCAATCTAGAAAAGCCTTGTCTGTGTACACATGTCTTTGTGCTTGAATGGATATGAGGAAAGCAATAGATATTCAGCAGACTGTTAGGATTGTTTCCCTGGGTGGGGCAATGCCCAGGAAAACAGAGCATATATTATTTTTATAGTAATTGGAAAAATATTTAATTGCTCATCCGCCTGTATTTCTTGCTAGTCCTTCAAGTAAGAATCTTAGCATCACCTTAGGCACCTCCTTCCCCCTGCCTCCTTCCAGTGAGTCATTGTTCTTACGTTTGCATCCTCCCCTAGACTGTAGAGTCCTTGCGAGCAAGGGCCTTCTGCATGGAACCTCACATATATCACTCAGTATATGGTTATTGACATGAAATGAAGATGTTAGTGTCATTGTGCCATATTTCTATTATCTAATATCTCTAAGCTTTCTTCTAATTCAGAGTGATACCAGTGCTTTCACCAAAACCTTTTAATGCACAGCTCCTTTCCCCACCCCTGCTGTGGAAAATGGGCCCTTGGAATGTAAGATATTATATCATGTCCTCTGCTGTCCCGGTTTCACTTATTTGGTCTTCTTCTATACATATTTTTACTCCGCTCTGCGTCCTGCTTTCAGTATCATTTAGAGTTTCTTGGATGGGAGGCAGGTAAACAGGGGATAAATAGCCCCACAGGACTGTATGCAGATTTGCACTGAAATAAGCAGAGAACACCACATGTGTCAAACATAATGATGAAGAAACCAGTCCAAATACCCACCTGTCTCCTGGTGTCAAAGCTCTGGCCATTTGAAATCGTGGCATTCAGACATTTTAGAACCAGTTCTTAAAATAGTACATAGGGAACGTTTTGCCACACCCCAGGGAAGCTGTCAGCACACCGACACCTTTATATACCCACACCCACAGCCAAACACGCACACACACACACTGCATCGAACTTTGCCTGAACCCCCACTTGCTGAATCATGATTTTTCTGGCTCAGTTCCAGTGGCTTTCCAGGGCCGATGGTTCAGTTCTGAGTGGCCTGAGGAGGGGAGTGGTAGGTGTACAGTCAGACTTGATAGGTGAATTGCCCCACTGATCTTTCCACCAGTTCTGCATGTACTATTCCTGTCTGCCTTTCAGGATTTGAACAGATTCCAATACAAAGATCTGTGATTGACCATCCTCCCAGTGTGTGGGATCTCACAGCACATTGAATGACCAGGCACACAAATAAACAAGAATACGGGACCTCTGAGAGCAGATTGAGTGAAATCATACCATGCTATTTATATCCCCAACGTTTTTCAGCCTGAGAGTTGAGCATAATCGCAAATATCAGTCACAACGCTCCTTTGTTCCTGGAAGTTGCTGTTTATCCCCTTTGCCATTTGACTAAGAGGGGGATACAGAATAACTCATGAGACATAGAATCGGCATTCTATTAAAGGACCTCAGCTCTGCCAATAGTGAGACCCAAGAAGTTAACATAATTGATATGAAACATATTGGGGTTTCTTCAGAATGCTACTCATTGTGATGAGATCTATACCTAGTTATGCTATATCAATAAGTTCCAGACTGAACACAGCTGGTAGATAGAATTTCACGCAGGAGGTATACTTCTTGAACCCCTCTGTGTGTGTGTGCTCTGCATTTTTAAGAGTTGATGTCAAGCTGGTCCCTGTTAGGGGGCTGTATTTCCATCTACTCATTGTGAATTCTGAATACAGCCTCCTTGGTCCAATCAGTTGACTATTCTGCTTGGAGTCAACCCTTTGGAAAGATATTCTTATGCATTCTGGCTCTTTATCGAGCCCCTCTTCTCTACACCCCACCTCCCCAAATAAAGAATACATACCACCCGAAGCAGCAAAATGTCCTCAGAGTGAGCATAATCTCCTAGCATCAGAAGTTAGTGGGAGCTTTGCCGAGGGAGAGGAATTAGAAATCAGCCCATAAAAATAAATGAATCTGTTTCCATAGTGACGGGAATCTTTCTCCTCATAGTTTTTATCCTCTGTTCCCCCACGGATCCCTTAGGCAGAATAACAATAAACTCGAAGAAAACATTTTATTATCTTAATGGATTCTTAATTTAAAGCCAAAAGCCTTTAAATTATCTTCCCAAGGATACCGCTGGCTGTAACTTTTGGAATTGAATACCTGAGCGGCGTTGCAGGAGGAACATCACCTCCCAGAGCCCAGCCAAGCAGGGGAGGCGAAGAGGGGAGGACCTTGTGGGTTACACAAGCGTTTTGTATGCTGCTTTCCTGATGGGTAACGCACCTGTCATGTTTAATATTTCATCGGAGGAGGAAACGTGCACCTGTCTGTGTTCATCTGCTGAGTGAAATTCTGCCCCGATGAAGCCTGCTCGCAGTAAACGCGACAGGGCGCCCTCATTATGCCCCTAAATCATATTCCATAGCAACCAGGAGGGATCCAGAGCAACAGCGAAGCCTGAGCCACTGCTCTTTCCCCACCAGCCAGCTCTAGGGAGCCCTTTACCTGTGTTTCTGCAGCTGCGGCTGGGCCTGCCTCTGCCACCACATTGTAGAGGCTGAGGGAATCCCAACAGCTGTACTATGGGAAGAGTAACCGCAGAGAAAAAGGACTCAGAGGTGCAGACCTCTGGACCAACACGAGAAGGGGCTTCCCAGGTGGTACTCGTGGTGAAGAACCTGCCTGCCCGTGCAGGAGACCCAAGAGATGTGGGTTCGATCCCTGGGTGGGGAAGATTCCCTGAAGGAGGGCATGGCAACCCACTCCAACTTTCTTGCCTGGAGAATCCCATGGACAGAGGAACCTGGTGGGCTACAGTCCATGGGGTCCAGAGTCAGACATGACTGAAGTGACCTGGCACGCAAGCATGATGGTGAGGAACTGAGAGGCAGAGCTGGTAGAAACGTCTTGGTGTCAGTGTGGCAAATTCATCAGATAGATAGATGGTTGGTCCATATGCAGAATGGTGCAAACCACATGTGTGAAAACTATTTCAGCCTTGTCACAAAACCGACCAAGAAGGGTCTGAGTAGATACCCCTGATTTTCTCAGAAGTCATCTCAATAGAAAAAAGTCATGACTCCCTTCCTTAATCACTTATGAGAGTGAACATAAGTCCCTGTTTTGGGGGGAGGTTTAGGGTTTATATCTATTGTCTCAGGATAATGACTAATGCCACCTCTTTTCATTCTCAAAAGTATCTCAAAGGCTTGAACAATAAATGTGAAGGTCACCCTACTTAAAGCCCACAAATTTAAGTCTAGTCTCCCACAGCTGACCTTATGTTTATTTCTCTCCATAAATATTACATGCTGTCTATAGACAGATTTGTGCCTCTTTCCCATAGTGTAGCAGCTGCCAGGTGTAGGCTCCTTCAGGCTAAGATACATGGAGCCAGGAAGATATGATTCTGAAGAGNAGTATCTCAAAGGCTTGAACAATAAATGTGAAGGTCACCCTACTTAAAGCCCACAAATTTAAGTCTAGTCTTCCACCACTGACCTTATGTTTATTTCTCTCCATAAATATTACATGCTGTCTGTAGACAGATTTGCTACATTTCCCGTAATGTAGCAGCTGCCAGGTGTAGGCTCTTTCAGGCTAAGATACATGGAGCCAGGAAGATATGATTCTGAAGAGGAAAAGTAGAGAATGGAGTTGCTTCTCTCTTACACTGTAATGCTTCAGGTGTATGAAAAAGCTCTTGAATTAGTTTTGAACCTTAGATGCGAATTTCTTGAAGACAAAGAGAGAATGTTACTTATCTATTGCCAGGAGCATTTACAGGCATTCAGTGCATGTGTGCTAAGTGGCTTCAATCATGTCCGACTCTGTGACCCCATGGACTGCAGCCTGCAAGGCTCGCTGTCCGTGGAATTCTCCAGGCAAGAATACTGGAGTGGGTTGCCAGGTCCTTCTCCGGGGGTATTCCTGACCCAGGGGTCGAAACTGCATCTCTTACACCTCCCACATTGGCAGGCGGGTTCTTTACCACTGGCACCACCTGGGAAGCCCATAGGCACTCGGAAGTATGAAACTGCATGAATGAATGAACACAGCAATTACAAGGAGGGAGTTTATTTGGGCCTAACGTGAAGCAAGCTTTGGAGGAGAGGGTTTGGATACTAACACATGAGAGTGGGGTTGAAAAGGCAGGGGGAGAAAGGAATTTCTGAGACCATTATTTTCTCTCGTCACGTCATTCATTAATGTTAGTTATTGTCACAAAACCAACCAAGAAGTGTCTGAGTAGATACCTTTTTAAAATGAGAAAAAAGAAATGGGCAATAAGAAAGAAGATTTTAAAAGGTCACTTACCTCCCAGAATACTCAAGATGAACTTTCTGGGACGTGATGTCTTGTGTTTGTCCCTCGCATTCACACAAGTGTAAATGTGTGTCTGTATTTTCGTGTGGGTCTCTCGTCAGGATCGCTGCTCTGGGAAGAACTTCAGTGTTGCCAGTAGCAAGGATTGCCGTCAAGGGCAGCCTGCCACTGCTTGTTAGGGTGGCGAGTGAGGGCTTGGAATTATCTAAAGACTTTATATGAGTACTCCAAGTGATGGAAGAGAAACCTGCAGGAAGAGCAGTGATCATTTGTGGTTTTTCTAATTTTATTTATTTATTTATTTTTGGTGGTGCTGGGTCTTTGCTGCTGTGTGAGCTTCTCTTGTATTGTGGTGGGTGGGGGCTGCTCTCTAGTTGCCGTACACAGGCCTCCCATTGCAATGGCTTCTCTTGTTGTGGCCAATGGGCTCTAGAGCTCAGGCTCAGTAGTTACGGCACATGGGCTTAGCTGCTCTGAGGCATGGGGGATCTTCCCAGACCAAGGTCTGAACCCGTGTCTCTTTCATTGGCGGGTGGATTCTTTACCACTGAGCCACCAGGGAAGCCCAGGGCTTGGTTTTTCTTACTTTATTCAGACTCAAGTTTTCCATATATTTTCCAAGGATATTCTGCCTTTGCCAGAGGCTTCTGTCACTTAGGACCAAGTGAGTGCAGTTGGAAATACTGGACTTGGAATCAGAAGATTGGTACCGCTTCTGAATTCATCTCTTATTTGTTGTCTGAACCTGGGCTAGTTCTTTAACCATTCTGAACCTTAGTTTTATCACCGCGGAGGCATTTATTTCCACCATATAGCATCAGTATAAGGATCAAATGAGATCAGAAACATACTTGATGGTCTAGAACATAGGCAATGATCAGTGGATGGTGGCTGATGTAAACAGTGGTAAGTATGTTCTTTACAATTCCTTATGGAATCGTGTTTTTGTGGAAAACAAAGGCTTTGGGACATGGAATTGGGTTTGAGGTTGTGTGGAGCCCACAATAACTATAATTTTAAAGCAGTTTGTTTAACTTTTTAAGCCTTCGTTTCCTCATGTTGTGTGCTCACTCAGTCATGTCTAACTCTTTGCAATCCCGGACTGTAGCCCACCAGGCTCCTCTGTCCGGGAGATTTCCCAGGCAAGAATACTGGAGTGGGTTGCCATTTCCTCCTCCGGAGGATCTTCCCCATCCAGGGATTGAACTCATGTCTCCTGCATCTCCTCCGGCATTGCAGGCAGATTCTTTACCGCTGAGCCACGTGGGAAGCCCTTGTTTCCTCATCAACAACCTGAAATTATTTACACAATAAAGTGTTAAATTAACAAATCAAACTTCACAGCATCATCATTGTTTTTATGATGATGGTGATGAGGATAGCTTCCTTATTGGTAGAGCTGAACAGAGAAGAAAGAGGAGGAAGAAGAGTTTATCATCCTATTATAAAGACAGATGAGAGGATGATATTTTATTACTATTCTTTAAGTCCTACACTTTCAGATGGAGGTCTGTTTTATTTCAGCTGTTTTCAACCATGACTGTGCATTAGAATCACTGGAAAAGTTAAGAAAAATAG